>CM052214.1:6037261-6478004 GCA_028454225.1 Lasioglossum leucozonium
TTTCAATAAAGATCTTGTAAATTAATATCCATGATTATTTCAAACCTATTCCCTTCTATAACATTTTGCAATGTCACGTTCCTGATTCAACGACAATAAGAGCGTTATGACATTCTACAGTAAAAAGTAATTGTGTTCCAAGCAATTATAGAATGAGTAATGTCAGCATTCTACGTTTATTCATTACTACATATAAGTCCATTTACGTACGCCACTGACGCAGTCTTACGTAGATCTCGAGCAAATGTTCTATTTAGGTAGAGGCGGAACTTTTACTGATGTTGATATTTCAAAATATATAAGTCCTTGAGGCATTTTAAATAACAATATTTTCTATCTTCGCGGGACTGCAGTATAGCTATTTTTAATTTTAATTCCTGCCGCTAAGAACGCTGTCAGCGTATTTCAGTTCCAGGTGGTAATACAGGATGTGACACTAAAATGCATTGGATGATAGGTCTATCCTTATTATACCTCGTCTGTGCTTTCAGCGATGTCACAGGCGATGTGGTATTTCAGATCACTGTTAGTTCCACGTTATCCCCGCGCCCACCTGTGCCCACTTTTAGCGCCGTTGAATAGCACAGGGGCTGGCAATCTTTACAGTATCTCGTCGGTGACTCGATGATAATTTTCATCGGCTTCGCGGATAAGTAGATTCTAAGCGGATCGGCCATTTTTAGTCGGATCTTGAATAGAATCTGTGGTCTTATCATTCGATTTTCGACGTTTTCCGTCGTAGTTGATTTACGATTTCCAAGTGACGCACGGTGAAACACGAAAAACACCAATGAAAAGGAAATAGCCGCTGACGATTTCAACTTGAAACTTGGTTACAGTTCGGTCTAGGTGAGCGAAGTCATTTCTTTTTTGTTTTTTGCGAAATCTTGCATTGTCGTAAACAAATCCAGGGTGGTGGGGGAAACGGATGCACTTTGCTGCATATTGTTTCGATGACTTATGCGTGACATTATGCCCGTAACATTTATTTCTCTTTACGACAGGGACCCACGAGCTGACAATGGGTAACGCGGGTAGTAATCACCCGGTTGGTCATCATCACGGCGGCACCTCTGGTAGAGAACACCGTCATACCAAAGATCATCCTCCGCCGTCGCCAGGAAAAGAAGGCCAAGCTTTCGTTTTTGATAAAAAGCCAAGTCAGAAATTAGTTTTCCAATCGTCCCACGAGGATGAGGAACCTTATTTTGCTAAAGTATGATGTCACTAAAAAGTTTTAAGCTGCGCGATCGTGAAAAAAATTCCAGATAATGCAATGTCACTTTTCCAGTTAATTATTCGATGGTTAAACAAGCTATAAAGCTTAATAACAGTGCAAATTTCATTTTAATATATGTTAAAAACAGCAGAAATGCGATCACGCTGTGCGACACTTAAACGTTTATGATATTTCTGTAGTTTGGTAACTTGATGCTCTTTCTATTGGCAGACTGGTGGACAACACAACGGAGATGACTTTGGCCCGCAACGCCCACGTTCTAATACAGTATCTGAGGGAACCAAAGTTGCGGACAGCAAAGTTTTGCCTACAGTCTTCAAATGGGAGGGCGGTGGCAAACAGGTTTATATTAGCGGGACATTCACCGGGTGGAAAACTCTGCCCATGGTGAAAAGTCATGGAGATTTTGTAACAATTATCGATCTACCGGAAGGGGAGCATCAGTATAAATTCTATGTTGATGGCGAATGGAGACACGACCCAGATATAGTATGTTTCTTCTATTACGTTCGATGTTATAATATCGATTGAAGCGATCCCTACCTTTGTTCTCTTTTCACAGAAAATTGTTGACAATGGGATGGGCTCCAAGAACAATCTCGTATCTGTAAAAAAAATCAGACTTCGAAGTATTTCAAGCGCTTGCGAAAGACAGCGAAGGTATTATCAGTAGTGCTCAAACAGAGTATGGTCAGGAAGTTCCTCCCCATAAGCCCTGGGAAAAAATAACTGGTCCTCCTATATTACCACCTCATTTGCTACAAGTTATTCTGAACAAAGATACTCCTTTATCCGTAAGTAAACGATTGAAATGTGCGCAAAGGATATATCATTGTTACTTCAGGAACTACTTGATATTAACTACTATTATTTCAGTGCGAGCCAACTCTCTTGCCAGAGCCAAATCACGTTATGTTGAATCATTTGTACGCCTTAAGTATCAAAGATAGCGTAATGGTTCTGTCCGCCACGCACCGTTATCGCAAAAAATATGTTACAACTTTGCTTTACAAACCAATCTAAGCGTTAAATCATTCCCAAAGTTATCGGCGATTGTTAGTTACATCGAACGAGTACATACGTATTTTGTAGGTAAGGTAAGAGTATCAAGCGTTTTAAGAAGATGAAATATTTGGAAACTGATAGAGTACGAGACAATTTTATCAGAGATGTATAATACTGTAACTATTATTTATTAAATCGAGATATTTTACATTAGATGTCTTCCAGATAATGCGAGTAATTCTTGTATCTACATGAATCTAATTCATAACACGTCGGGGAACTTTAAACCGTGTTATCAGTTATCTCGTCCTGGTAGGCGTAAGGTGGATCCGATCTTGTCCTGAGAAAGTAAGTCCCGGTAGTCGCTAAATCCACGTGTTCTCCCATGAACGTAGTCTCGGAATGACTGCAATTGCCGCTCACAAATTGATCCCACGTGTTGCATTTCTTCGCGAGGAATGTCGTTTTCGGATTAATGCTTTCCGTAAAGTACACGTAGGACCGGCCATGA
Source organism: Lasioglossum leucozonium (assembly GCA_028454225.1). Classification (NCBI taxonomy): domain Eukaryota; kingdom Metazoa; phylum Arthropoda; class Insecta; order Hymenoptera; family Halictidae; genus Lasioglossum; species Lasioglossum leucozonium. Next base: position 6,040,018 of record CM052214.1, read on the forward strand.
CTGCATGCCTCTGCGAGATGTAAAGATACCGGTAAACGAATACGTAAAGTTCTCCAAGAAATAATTCTATCGGGACACATTACCTACGACTTCAGGTATACAACAACATCCGGGCTGAATAGCTGTTCCGCCGTTAGGGTAAAAATCTACGTTGCCCAAAGGTTGCAAGTACCCCAAGACCCCACCGCAGGAATGAATAACATCGACGAACGACGCATCCGTGGAGTCCAGCCGAGTTTTATCGGTGGTGAGCAAATGGAATCCTGGTAGCGCAGGATCCAAGCCAGTTATCCTACCCAAGTGTCCAGATTTCAACGAACTTCCGGTGTTCCCGGCGACGTGCGCTCCAAGAGAGTGCCCTTAGAATTATAACCAAGTGAGAGCAAGTACAAAATCCTAAATAGTAGCGACCGGAACGATACGTACCAAGGAAATGAATGTTTTCGGTTTTCAGACCAGTTTCCGCGCCTAGGAAATCAATGAATTCAGCAGTCGTTTTTTCCTACCGTTTCCGTGTTGCGCATCGGTCCAAGATAAAACGTACTCGCAGCCAGCGGCTGCCAGTCGACCATAATCACATTATAGTCGTCGTAATTTAGATACGCTGTGGATCATGAGAATAGGATTTGTTCATGAGATAAACATTTCTAAAACTTCGTACCTACCGTCTTTTATGCCGACGAGACCGGCGCTCATCGCGCTCGATTTCCATCCGTGTGTTATGAACTTAGTTTTCCGCGATGGATTGAACGTGGACTCGCTTAGCCTTGCGGTGGCGTTCGTGTATAACTGGGTGCCGTTTACTGGGCCAGTTCTTGAAACGTAACATATTTTCGTACGTCGAACGCTTTGTGCTCATCAGCGATCATTAGATTGCGGATCGATCTTTATGTAGGATAAAAGATTGTCTTCGTCGATCGTAAGAAATCGACAATAACGTTGATAAATTAATTAAATTCGTAAATTCATGAAATCCGCAGTCTAATGATTATTTCAATTTTTATCGTAGGATTAAAGACGGAGAAGCGGGGGAATGATTATGGCCTAATAAAAAAGAGAGGTGACCGTAGGGCAGCGATTTCCAAACTGGGATGCGCGGACTAGTTGTAATTTTCATGCCGTAACAGGTAACATATACGGATAAAAAAGTGTATACTCATACACAAACTTTCAACATTACATTTTAAAAGGGAGTGTAATAATAAGGTTTGGAAACTACTGCCGTGTAGGACACACAGGTCGAACGTGTTAATCAGAGTAATCTGTATTTTTAATTGAGAGTATCCTTAAATATTACCGGGTGTAGAGGTAGTAGGAAACCTGAGACTCGTCAAAGATGCCCCGCGTGTCCGTCTCCGTATGTTTGAGAACCGCCACTTGCGGCTTTCCGTTTCCATCGGGCATGAAGATCCAGTCTTCTCCGTATCCATCGTATTTTTGTTTCAAACCACTGTTCCACGATCGCCCAACGGCGAGGTCGTACAAACTGACGAGCAAAACGGCAACGTACACGATCCTACTTAATATCATAATGCCAGCCGCGAGAAGCTAGAACTTTATGAAGTCGAGGAGCGATTCGTAGGAAAGTAATTACTAAAGAATTTGAACGTCCGACTAGAAATTTCGTTGCGGTAATGTCGACGGGATCCTATCGGCTGTCTTAATTGGTTAGCGGAGACCGCAGGGCCGAAAGCTTCTTATAAACACTGAGAATATCATGATGGACGTTACCGGACCCTCTCACGGCCCAGTTTCTTTCGGTTTATCTCCGACACGATATCGTATGTGCGGAAATACTGTCAAGTGGTTGCTCGTCGGTGCCTTAAACATTGTAATCGTATTCAAAGAGGTGCAGGTTTTTGACCAATTAACTGCCGGGTTACACCGGATATATTTTCCTATCGCGCGAAACTAAATAGTAACGTGTATACTTTATTAAAGGGGTCCGTCGTTCCTTGTACTGATAATTCCGCTTTCCCTTTAACCCAAACGGTTGTTGGACGGCACGCAAGGAGACAACGAAATCAAGCAATTTTATATGAACATAGAATATATTATCACACATTGTTATACAACACACTTTTTACCGATTCACGTTGGGATTGCTGAATTTATTATTCCTAGCGATGCAATGTACGTATCAACGTACATTTTAGTTAAATGACTTTAATCTATAAATGTCCCCTGTACAAACGTGTTAGTAGAGACCGAGTTACACATCGTTGTGTGAAACTCAACCGTATGTGATTATTAAAAAGATCGCGGACTTCACGTTGAACCACTTTGCGATTTTGTTATACGGATCTGTAATGATATACACGATATGAGTGAGTTTTACATTTTTCTATAAACGTGGTAAAAAGAGTACGAATCACTCACCTTTGTATAATGTGTTCTTGCCAAATTCTCCATCGCCGAAGCAACCAACTAGCGGTGTCTCTGGGAAATATTTTTTAAAGATCGTTGACTCTACGTTGCATTCGTCGAACATGTATTCGCCGCGTGCGCAACACGCGAACATGAGTCCTATGGAATGCTTTTTTTAAACGAACGCGATACCTGAACGATTTTATCCGCCGTTCTACGGCCTCCTTGGTCTTGTAACTTCTGCCAACGATTACTGACCAAGTATCTACCGCTCCAGTCAGAGTAATACCGACGCAGAATGCAAATTCTCCGCACCTGTCGTTCTTACTATCCTTGGCGTTACAAACTAACAAATCTTTCGCTATTCCTCCCCATACAGAGAGTTCGTCTGCGGTATAACTAAATTCAACAGATGCAACATATATTTATATATTTCGCCGTTGTCTAGGGTTTGCAAGACATTAATACCAAAGTCTCCAAGGCCATTACCTTCTCCTCAACAAGTTGGACAGTTTCACAGCAAACCCTCGACCCCTCAAGTCACAGAACAGCAATAAGCATTTGGATTTATTAGAGTTCTTGTCCGGTGTGCTCAGTACTTTTTTGATTTCTTCGCTGTAGCTCTCCACAGACATGGATATATCATTTTTCGTCGCAGAATTATCACCGATTACAAATGTCTTAATCGTTACGTCTGGTATATCAGGAAGAAACGTACACACAATGTTTTCCACATTCCCTTCGATCTCTTTCTCGTTCAAGACAACCCCGTGAGTCCCCAATGTTACAGTATCACAATTCGGAGGTAGAACCTTACAATGGCAATCTATAAAATATTGTCGATGAGAATTCATTGTTAGAGTCAGGATATAGTAAAATCCAGGTACCTGGTTGACTAAATGGTACGGAATGTGCTGTGAAAAAATAATCCTAGCGCAGGCTTGATCTGCAATTTCTTGATACAATGCGTTTTCACACGTTCCATACTCCATTTCTCGTTGGCTAAGAGATCTTTACAGTTCTGCATGAAGTAGGTAGGTCCTCTGGTTCGTCGTTCGTCATTCGCCGCCTCTAGCCAGGATCTGGAATACAAATTCTACGTGCTAGCTGAGACTTTACGAAGCCTTTAGGAAAACAGGATATAAAATCTGATAACAGTATATGCATAGAAGAAGGGACACGATTAAAGCATCGCAGGACCTCCTAGTTTATACAGTTTTCTTTCTATGTAAGGCGACGATGTTTTCATTGCAACAAGAAAATTTCTATCCCCTCTTATTCTTTTGAATAAGAGAATATCTGCACTTTATGGTTTGCGGGACAACTTCGTAGAACCCATAAGCTCTCGTCCGCAATAGGTCGAAAACCGTCCCGAAACATCGTCTTATACCGAAAGAAAATTGTATTTTGCAGAAGCCAACTTTTCCTAGCGGAGGGGGAGGGGGGATAAAAAAACTAGCCATTCTTCCTCCGCTTCAACAAACAAGATACACACGGACGCATAAACGGTTTTGATCGAGGTTCGCACCTGCAAACCATCGAGGCCGTCGACAGTTCCATTCCGTTCAGTTCTTTAAAAACAATTCTTAAAACGTCATAGGTTAAGGGTCCGTTCGTCTGTTTCTTGTCAAGTTTCCCGCTGTCCGCGGCGTCAGTTTTATCAGAGCCATTCTCCCGAAGCTTCTTCCGCGGTAACTCCTCCATTTAGGCGATCGTTCAGATCTGACAATTGTCCGCCACGATTTTCGAACGATGTATACTTATCACATGAACCGTCTCGGATAGTTGGCTTAGCAATTGCTGTCGCGTCGTGTGTCTGCTTGTGTCACGGATAACCATCGTAAACAGACCGCCGCGCGCCGCCCTCCCGACTGGTTTTCCTTTTTCTGAAAATTTTCGGCATTTCATTGAAATTATCGCGGCTCCGTTACCCGACCAACGGTGGCGATAACGATAATGAAAGATTACAGTCCCGGGAAGTTAGAGCATCCGTGGAAATCGTCGAATTTCTACGATGAATCATTGAGTTTTCATAGAAACTCTACCAACCAGAGACGCTAATGGCCTTCCGCGAGCGAAAGAAACAAGGCTCGCGTAATGGTGAACGCCGCTGCAGCGTATCCGAACGATGACATCACGTTGACAATTGTGGAAAGTTCGAAAGTCGAGTCCGCTTTTGATCGAACGATCGTTTTCACTCCGACCCGATGGAGATCGAAAGCAAAGACAAAGTTCTGCCCGATGTTACTGGCGATCTTTGCCGCGTTTGTCTTACAGCGAATCTAAATAACCAATACATCTTCGGTGCTACGCGAAATGATTCGGGCACCACGGACACGTCGAACTTCTGTAATAAATTTCGTTTGTGCAGCGGCGTGGAGGTCAGTTCTACATTTAATCTTTCCTATCTTCTCGTGCCCCTACCTGCGTTACTTTACCATTAACAGTTTGTCCTGATTAGATGACGGAGAACGATGGTCTACCAGCCACCGTCTGCATGCAATGTACGATCAAAGTGAACCAAGCGTACGAATTAAGGAAACAATGTCAGCGATCTGACACATGGCTGAGGGAACTCTGTGGAAAATTGACAATGATATATAACAGCAATCGATGTAGGGCTACCAAGGTGAGTGTTTAAACGTTACCTCTTTCCCATTGAAGTCCAGGAATCCTCTGGCACAGTGCTTTTACTCTTAGCTCACTAAATCAGTTTGTGGGAAAATTCCTTGGTTAAAAGTAACAATAACAGTGCACTATGACTAGCATATGTCTCAGAGTACTTGAGTTAACACTAGGCAACTACTTTTTTTTTCTTTGCTAGGATCAGTGCTGCCAGACAGATTACACCTTCAACTCTAGTTTTGTCAAGATAGAGGTGGATATACCTTCCACAGTTGATCATGAGGAGTCTTCAGATTGTAAAGATGGAGAAGCAATTAATGAATCCAATGAATCCATCGAGACCAATAGTCATCTAAGTAACGTTAGTATTAAAAGGATTTCAGCAGGATCTGAGAAGAGTACAGTGGGCAGAGAAGCTTACAGAACAAGAAGGACTACTATGTTCAAAAGGGTAACTTCTATGGAGAACTTGAGAAACCATAAAGAGAGGCAGAGGCAATACATAAAGAAGAATAATACAAACGTTAAACGAGATATTGTAGAGAACGATCGTTCGGATAATGTTAGGGATACGGTTTCTCAGAGTCTTTACACCTGTTCAAAATGTTCTAGGTGTTACTCCAGTAAGAGGTCCCTGGACAGGCACATAGCGACGCACAATGAAAAGAAATTCACATGCGACAAATGTAGCAAACAATTTCTGCAACTGAACGATCTGATGAAGCATAATAAACTGCACAAAGTCAAGGAGAAAGCTAAGCCAGTATTATGTAGCATATGTAATAAGAGTTTTAAGAAAACCGACACGATGGTAAGACATTTAAACATCCACAAACGGGCGAATCCGAAAGAGGTTCTCTCGATCTTGAAAGAAATTAGGGACAAACGAAAATTCGAGAATATTAGCGAAGAGCCAGTTAATGAGACGAACGACGGTAGACAAGAAATTAGAGACACGTATGTAAATAATGAAAGTAGAGACGCGGTTAAGAAGTACACCGTAGAATCCGATATACCGAACGCAAGAATCGATGCCTTCGACAACACGGCAGTTTATCGTTGCAAATACTGCTATAAATCTTGTCCTACGGACAAGCTGCTTCAGGATCATTTGCTGACTCACACCGAAAAGAAATTCGTTTGCAATGTTTGCAACATGAAATTCTTCCGGCTAGACAGACTGGAGAGTCACAAGAAGCGGTACGGACACAACGAGGATGAGACAAGCTTGGAGATTCAAAAGCCTTCTGACGAAAAGTCGGCCATTAAGTTAATAAACAGTTGGATACGAGAGGAGCTCGACTCGGACAACGAAGAGAAGGGTTTCCCTTGTAAAATCTGTGGAAAATCCTACGATACTAAGAGGTCCTTATCGAAGCACCAGCTGAACGCACACAACTCGAAGGAAGAGGGATGCACGAATTGCGGTGACAACTGCGCCTGCGAGGAAAAGGACAAGGACCAGCAGAAGGCGACCGAGATACCGAAGCCGTACCGCTGCGAGGAGTGCAACAAGTCCTTCGAGAAGGAAGTGAAGCTGCAGAGACACGCGAGGATTCACGAGCGCGCCAAAGAACCGGAGGATGCGAACTTCAAGCGATATTTATGCCACATATGCAGCAAGACGTTCCGTCAGAACACAGGACTGATGTTCCACATGAGAACGCACACCGGCTACAAGCCACACGTGTGCAAGTATTGCGGCCGAGGATTCACGTCGAATTCGAACTGCATCAACCACGAGAGGACTCACACCGGGGACAGGCCATTCATATGCCACTTTTGCAGCGCAGCTTTCGCCAAGTCGTGCACCCTTAAAGCGCACATCACGACGCACACCGGGGAGGCTAACTACCATTGCAAAACCTGCGGAAAATCGTTCAGGAGGCTGAAATACTTGAAGGAGCATAGGTTCACGCACACCGGCGAGAAACCGTACGCCTGCAAGATCTGTGGCACAGCGTACAGCCACAATGGTAGTTTATTCGTGCACGAGAAGAAGTGCAGAGCACAGTATCAAAACGCCCAGAGCTATTGTCAATCGAAGGCAGGCATGACTCCCATCATCACCATTCTGCCCCAGAACCATCTCAACGAGATCATCGTCCCGTTGAACGTTCAAGACGGCAAAGCGTACGACATGCAAAGCATGAACTCGCCCAGCATAGACAGCGTGAGCCCTGTGACCACACCGGACTTGCATGTTCACCCGAGTACCGATAACTCGGACGTCTCGCTGTCTGTAAAAAAACTTTGCCCTTATCGGGCACGTGTTTCAATCGTAAAAAATTGTAACTCGAGGTGGAAGTGTTTCTGTGATAGCGAACGTGTCTTCGGCTGCTGAATGTACTTCGCAATTTTAAATCGAAATTAGTAGGGGTCATTAGTTAGTGTCATGTATTTTATTCGGTCATCCTAGAGGTCATTCTCAACATTTTGTTACACCTTATTTTTATAGAAACTTCTCTCTTACATATATATGTGAAGAATTATCGGCGCAAAGTTCGATCATTTTAGAACATTTAGCTATGTTATGTTCTTTAAAACGTTACGATTCGGATGTGAATCTGTACATAGCTAATTGTTTTAAAATGATCGAACTTTGCGCCGATAATTCTTCAGATATATATATTATAAAATTTCGATCGATAAAAACCTAACATTCTTCTCTCTTATGTTGAGATTCTAAATTTTTTGTCACTCTTATATACTCAAGGAAATACTAGAACCCGTTAACCAGTAAGCGTGAGTACTCGAACTTTCACATTCGAAAGAAGAACACGACTCGTGTGGGTGACTTATTTGTTTTTTTTGTACATTGTAGGACGCGGGGAACTGGGTCTATTTTATTTGACTATTTCGCTTGGATTCGCATAACACAGCGCAAATAATAGTGTGGAATGTTTCGAATATAACAAGCATCGATCCTTAATTTTACTTTTCTCTTTTTTTCTTTTTATTTGAAAGAATGTGAATTTTTGTTGTTCTTCTTGATCGACAATATAGTCTAGAATGCTACGATATCGCCACCTGTAAGTGTTCGGCTCATCTAAACCGTCGATTTCGTTGTAAAGCAACCATAAAGTGTGGTCGGCAGTCTCGCCTCGTATCGAATGCGTTGAGTCTAGCGCACGCATAGCGTCTGTAATGTGACCATACGTGATCGAAGCAAGTGTTGAAATGACGTACTGTGGAATTCGCGAGGACCCATTGTATTTTCAGATGATGTATGGGAAAATCGTCGATTCCACGGTCATCTGAGTCCTCTGTCAGTACGATCGGCTGCTGCTTCGATTATTATTAGAAATTTTTTACACGATTTAAATAAAGTTCTTAAGTGAATCATGAATAATCTGCAAATCAATTAACATTCACGTGGAAGATTTGTGTTGGGCCGTGCACACGCATATTTTATCCTTCATCCGCTTGTTTTTCTCGTTTCGTGTATCGTATACTATTACGATTTTTTGCGTCGGCTCTGTATGTATTCAACATAGCCGCTTGCCAGTAGGTCGATAATGCTTCTGCGAATTGTCAGAGAAAATGTTACTCCAGCGATAAGAACGGTGCACTATATGTAGAAAATATGTGGTCTGAAATTGTAGAAAATCTGAAAGATGCATGTTTGGTCGCGAAGATTCAAAATGCGTTCGGAGTGAGGATACATCACAAATGGGATTTGAAAGAGCATCGTCACGAGGGCAGCTCGACGACGACGACGGAGGAAACGACGCGCGAAATCGCGTACGAAAAGTTTGAACAAGATTCGGACGACTGTGCGCGAAATTCTGCGGAATTCAGGAAAAATGGTCACGTCCCAACAGCTAGGAGAAATGTCACCACATCGAACGTCGAACGAAAACACTCGCCGACCATCGGCAACAATTCGAATTACACCATAACGAATTACTTCTGGTATTATCTGTTCTTATTCGGTACTCAATTAGGCGACGAGATATTCTATTCCACGTTTATACCGTTTTGGTTTTGGAATATCGATGGGGCGGTCGGTAGACGAGTTGTTTTAGTGTGGGCCATTGTCATGACCACAGGTAACATTAATCGAATTTCTAATAAAATATTTTCTATTCGAGTAAAATTATGAAGAATATGTATTTATTTAGGCCAGATATTGAAAGACGTTATTTGCTGGCCAAGACCCGCATGCCCACCAGCAGTTCGATTGCAAGCAAAATGGTCAGAAGAATATGGCATGCCATCTACTCATGCCATGATTGGTATATCAATTCCTTTCAGTGTAGTATTATTTACAATGAATAGATATATTTATCCTTTTCCTATTGGCTGGATGATTGCTTTTCTTTGGTAAGTGATACATTATGCTTGAATGGTGGGTTTATGAAGTCAATAATGATTGTAAAGCATAGCTATCTTTCTTTCTTTAAAAGGTGTACACTTGTGTGCATGAGCAGGCTCTATTTGGGCATGCACACAGTGTTAGACATTCTTGCAGGTTTAATATTAGCCGTCGCTTTAATGATACCATTGATACCGTTGGTGGACATGACGGATTATTATTTTGTTTCTAATATTTGGGCATTAGCAACCCTGATTGCTATCAGCATACTTGTTGTAGTCTATTATCCCACTAGCAAAAGATGGACACCGACCAGGCAAGAAATACAATATTTACGCTCTATGGACTATGTTGATGTTAATGTAATTTGTTATACTTTTATTGCAGAGGTGACACAAGTATGGTGGTGTCCGTTACCATTGGAGTTCATGTAGGAGCATGGCTGAATTATAAGACTGGAGCAATGATAACTCCCACGCAAACACCACCATATCATATTTTATGGCCTTCGAACGCGATGCTTGGTTGTTTGATACTTAGAACAGTACTCGGTTTCTGTAGCATTCTCGCGACAAGAGCTGTGTGTAAATCTCTCAGCTATGGGACACTGTGTGCCATATTAAAAGTCAGTGCCAAGGACCTTATGAAAAGCGAGAATTCTTTGGAAAACAAGAGTAAAGTTCTTGTTGATCTAGTCTACAGATATCTAACTTGTTTTATGATAGGTGTAAATACAGTGTATCTCTTGCCAAACGTTTTTACTATGATCGGTATAGAGAGGCCAACGTTCTACACGGAAATTTAAATCGATCGTGAATCTCATAACATTATTGGTATATGGTACACATGCATCTATGAAAATTTTATGCAAACTATGAAATGCAAATATTATTATCACATGTTTTTCACATTCCAATGCCAATGCTTGTGATATTGTTCTTATGTACAGAACACAATTGTACATAATACAAATTTGTTTTTACATTTGTTGGATATTCTGTAATAGTGCTTATACCAAAAATGTATAAGTTGTGTTCCCCGTAATTGTTAACTATAGGTACAATTCATAGTTTGTATTGTTTGTATACAAGTTTTTTCACTCGACTTCATAAGCCTAACAATAATCACGCACATTTTGAGTTTTATTGATACAAAAATCAGAAAGAGGTATTACTTCTTTTTGTTTCGAAATATAATTAATGTTACAATAAAACTATTTACAAGATTAATCTTTATTTATTATTCATTTAATACTGCATGCATCACTTTGGACAGGCATATCCACCCTCAGTACCTAAAAACATTGTTGTTCTAACATGAAAACTTTTTAACTTATAATGAGTTTCACGAATATTTACCCTTACCTTGAGATTTTTATCTAAACTACATTTTACGCTAACTACATCTATAATATAAGGAACTGAAAGGTCGTGTGTAAGTCCAGTTTTATCAACAGTAATTACGATACGATCTTCATTTAGCAGTACCTCCACATCCTCGCCATTAATCTGCAGAAAATATAAATATAAGTATAAAAATATAAATATAAAAGAAATTTTAATCACCCTACCCCTTTAGGCATTTCAAATAAGCCAATCAAATGTTTTGCAGGTCCTTCTAAAGGTTGTTTTAACAATATGTAATTCAGCGTAGAAGAGTTTTCTATCTCAACAATTTTTTTGGTAGAAGTCTCTGTTGTAGAAGATTTTATCTCCTCGATAAGTGGCTTTTTCGTTCGGGAATGAGTTCTTGGTTCACGATTTTCGATTTTGTGTTGTTGTAATTTCCCCATGACCTGTAATTAACGCAAAATGAATTTTCCATTGATTTCATTCAGTCTTTTTTAATAGCAAAACAACGGTACCTTACGATTCTTAAGAATCACATAGTCATCTGCATTTAAATTTCTATTGCTCTTCATCCCTACACCATCGATTATAACTAATATTGTGAAATGTAAAAAATTTTTCTTCTGCTGGCATTTTTCAAAATATTTTACATTTAATGCAACGTCATATGTTATACAGGGAGAGCCACCTGCGATATTAACCACATTATATGCATAAAGAACATTTTCATCATTTGGTAAATTTGTATACCTTTATCAGATTCAAGCCTTTCACTGCCAATACTCAAAGGAATAAGAAAATCTTGATTTTCTTCTAATTGTATCTCGAAAAGCTTCGCATCCGATATATCTTCAGGTGCTGGTATTTTATCCGATGTGCATATATTTATAAAAACCTTCTCTCCTGCATCTGTCTTTGTTTTTATACATATTCCTGAAAGATTATATAATATAAACAATAATTGTTATTATTATTTCTTTGCAATGTTTATATATATTTACCAGGCGTAGGCTGAATGATGAAAAAAGGTTTCGAATCAATCTGTTTCAATAAATTAGCCTGTGCCGCAATCTCCTAGCAAAAATTGCAGATATTTATAGGAAATAAATAAAATTGAAATATATCAATTACAATAAAATATTTTCATCATTATTCTATTTACTTACAGGCAACGTTAAATTCTTTGTTATTATCGAATCATTAACATCAAGAAAAGTTCTGTCGCTCATGATGTGAAAATAATTTAATTTCACCGTTATTCAATATATATTTTTTGTCACTTGATGTCGAGGATAAATGTGAATCACGTTGTAAATTGTAAATATACAAAACGTGTTTGCGTTTGCGCATAGATCGCGCTATAGTCGCTAATGACATAATAGCAGTTAGAGAGGAGAGGTGATAGTTATTAGTAAAATAAAAGCCCGCCAAGTAAATTCTTCGAAAATGGCGAATTTTGTAGATGGAATGGGCGGATTCACTTTACAGTACGTAAGATGAAATTAATATAATAATTTATACATATTTAGGTGATCTGCGGATTTTTATGCAAGTATACGTCTCTATGACTTAATTTATAAAACTTGTACAATATTTGTGATCAAAATTTGTTGTTGACGAGTGCTACACGTGCATAAAATCTACTGTCCATTAATGCATTTAATATCACTTCTGGCTCTATTGGGTTAATTTAATCTATTTCAGCGATTTAACCGCGAATGATGGCGTCGTGTTTGAAATCGGCGAATATAGGGAAGCAGAGGATGAAGAATTTTCTTACTCGCCGAATATTTCGTTAACGAACGAAGAAGCCTTGAATTTATTGAACATGGATTGTTTTGAGGACGATGAAAACAATGAGACGTCCGGAGATAATTCTGCCTCTATCTTTGGTATAAGCTTCGACGAGCTGAAGGCTAGAATGACAGATATTCTTGGAGACGGCAAAGTAAATGAGTCATTATATAATTAAAAGTCGAGACCAATTATTTTCAGAAACACTGTATCACTTATATTATCTGCAGGTTATGAAGCTGGTTAAACAGAAAGGAGTTGGAGAGATCATACCTTTCGATGCTCAAGTTACCATAAAGTATCTTGGCCATTTCGAGTACAACGATGAACCATTTGATTCCAGTTTCACTCGTGGAGGGGCAGAAACTTTCCGTCTCAATCAGGGAGCATTGTTACCTGGCTTAGAAATTGCTATAACAACCATGAAAAAACATGAGATAGCAATGTTCATTGTACATCCTGATTTAGCATATGGGAGATACGGTTGTGCTCCTCGTATTCCTCCGAACGAGCATATTCTGTTCATCGTTCATTTGGTAGACTTTGTGGATAACGGATCGGTTGAGACTCTTGATAATCTTTCCATAGAAGAGAAAAGAAAATTCGAAAATGCTGTCAGACGGGCACGGGCGAACTTCAATACCGCTAAAGACTGTTTTAAGAAGAATAGAATCAAGCAAGCGATAAGGGAGTAAGTGTTCTTGATGCTTAGATACTCTCAATGCTATATTAATTTTGATGTAATGTTAGATATGGGAGAGCGATTCACTGGTTGGAACAAGCAGAGTTACAAAACGACGAGGAGGAGGAAGAATTCAACAAGTTGGTTTCGCGGGGCTACAGCAACCTCGCGATTTGTTACAATTTGGAGAACATGCCTCGTCGTGCTTGCAACGCGTGCAATAGAGTAACCGTGCCATCAGCGAAAACTTATTTCACGTATGCTTTATTAACGATAATTACGATCAATCGATAAAGAATATGTTCGTAGATGAGAACAAGGTTTATGTTACAGTCACGGGCGAGCTTTATTCAAAATGGGCGAATACAAGTGTGCAATGGAACAGTTGCAAATGTCTCTGGCATTTGAGCCTAACAACCCGGAGACCGTGAAAGAGATACGGCTGGTAAATATCAGCATTGGAAAAGCAAGACAATTTCGGGGATGTTCCAATCGATTTGTAATTTTTAGGTAAACGAGAAGCAGCGGAGGTACCTGGAAATAGAGAAGAGACTTTGGTCAAACTGCTTGCAGACCGAGCAAAGATCGAAAACGGAGACGGAGTTCCAGAAAGCCGCGCGCGAGATGTGCGAGACTTTCTCAAAGGACAGTCAATTGATGAGACAGCCACTTCCGGAGTCGCTAACACCGGAAGAAGATCAATGCATCCGTGCACAAGCCGCCGCGTTCGGTCTCTTAATTACCACGCACCTAAGATACGGAAGGGAAATAACATATCTTAACAAACCTAATTACTAAGGACACTGACATATCCTAAGAGTAATTATAAGCTCAGTATTACTTGTAAAAGTAACGAAATATCGTTACTTACGCTTATATTGTTGAAGGAACAAAAACATTTTATATTTTGTATAAATTCTGTTTGCCTTCCTCTACATCTTACACGAATAGGATTATAGGAACTTTAGGATTAATTTTTATTAGATTAAAACCTTAGACGAAGCGGTAGAAATTTGATACAGTAGTTGCAGTACCAGCAACGGGATAAAAATTGATATCAAATAGAAGGTATAAAGAGATCCGTGACAAAGTATTAGGTATAAATAGTATAAATAGTGATGTTTCTTATCTGATGATAATTAAACATAGCATCGCGTTTACACTTATGTTCGGAATTTTTTTAACAAGCTTCTCTAACTGGTAAAATAGTAGTTCTACTTCAAAATCATAAGCATTTTGTTACAGAAATAATTGAGACAGAAGCGACATTACTTCTGGGATGGCCTAACAAATTGCGGCCCTACGGTGTTCATAAATATCCGATATATGGTGTATAATGACACTTAAAAGTTTTCGTTGATCGCGGACGTGTCTTCTGGAAGAGGTTTCTCCGTCTCATCTCCAAACCGTGCTCTATACTTTCGTCGTACCAAATCCCATTCGACGACATTCTCAATCCTCGACGAATCCTTCAAAGATAATTGGCTTTCCAACGGGCTCGACCGAAGTAGAGGAAAATTAATGGCGTCGTGTTGTTGCGGCGATATTCCATTATCCTGTAGAAAAATAAAACATGAGTCATTACTTCAAGGTTTGTTGCGAATACCTTGACTATATCTTGCGGCTGATAAATTCCTTTTTTTTGCGAAGTTCGAGTTTCAGTAGCATTCACAGAGTAACGAAAGTGTTAGAATTTTTCAGTACCGATTTCATTATTAAAATTAATTAAACTTGTGCTATTTTAGAATCCTGATAGTCAACGTGTTAGTATTTCACGTACCTGGAGGAACGGGTGGCCCGCGAATAAGCGCATCACGCCCGTTTTGCGTTCTTGTCGTCGCTGCGCCGTACACAATTTCACGATGTACGTGATCCAAGAGGAACATAGGTTCAATGGCGAGGGCGCTGTTTTTGTTCTTAAAAAAAAGGATGACTTCTAACATATTCTAGTCACGGTAGAACATCATACGAACCGTAAACAGTGTCCTAGCGGCAGTACCTTTCCGCAAGGACGGCTCGAAGAGGATTCGACAATTTGTGGAATTGCATCAAAAGATTCAATCTACCAAGGTCTATGATTAATCGACAAGAAAAGAATCGGGTCTCTTCGGTTACGTGACCCGAGCTGTTTAATCTACTTATGGACCCTTTTAGCATTTTAGCCCGATCGATCGCGGTTATCGAGACTCTATCGATCGCATACCTTCTCTACTTACTTCTGCATGTTGCGAATGAGCTTGCTAAGCCCGTACTTCCACTCGATGTCGCTCTGCGATTGGATGTTCTGGTACGTGTCGGACATCATCGCGATCAACAGATTGATCAGTACTATCACGCTAACCAACATGTACAGAGAGAATGATACCTGCCGGAACATTATCAGGTGATCATTGAACGCGTCGCTCTGTAAATCGCGGTATCCCGGGAGCGTTGTCTCTGACCTTAAAGAGATATATGGTCCAGCTCGGTTGCAGTTTTCGCTTTAGCGACATCGTGAAGTCGTCCGTATCCTTCTGGCCGAAAATTGCGAAGAACAGATTTTCCGTGATATCAATGGGATTCACTTTCACTGAAAGAATGCAACCAAGCTAAGTCCTGAACGCGTGCCGCAGGATGATGCGAGCGGCCACTATCAGTCATGAAAAATTATGAAGAACAGTTCTTGTGTCTACCTACTGTAGATTCCACACATTTTACTAAATTATTACAGAAGAAGAAGACATTTATATCTATGGTGATTTTTACTAATGAGACTGCGGATCTTTATGCAAATTCTCTGTAGCAAGTACAATTACAGGGTGAGCACGGCTTTTTAGGTTCTATTTCTTACGCTCTGTTCAACAAAAAATGAAGAAACAATTCATAAATATTCCATCTAATGGCACACACGACTATGAATTTTTTCCGAACTTTCGACTGCAAAATTTGTTTTCTAAAAAATCCCAGAAACTTAAAATCACTACTTTCATTAAAGTTAATGAAATTTTCAGATGATCTTGTCCTTATGATTATTAAAAATGTGCACGCGCCATAAATGCATAAAGATCCACAGTCTACTAATTACACAATTGTCGTAAAGTTCAGAAGATAGTTCTTCATAACAGTTTGAAACAGTCATTTTCGACTTCAAGCCCCGGTTTCTATTTCAGATTTCTGATCCAGCGTTGGCACGCATGCGATGGAAATGAATCTGGGAGGAAGGATGAGAGGAAGAGAGTAATGAAACGAATGAATGGTCCGCAATGAATTTCGAACGCGTTCGAACGGCGTACGCATGATAGAGTCGAGACGAGGGGATGTGATCTAGCGATGAAGAATGCGTGTTATGATCGACGGGAAGCTGATCAATCGACGGTCTCGGTCGATGCACCGATTTCGCGATACGATCTCGCGAATACGCGACATCGCCTGCGCCGGTTTGTAAGCGTCGTGATGGTCGGGCCAGCCAGCATGCACTTGTGCAGTCGTTCTGCAGGGATCCTATTTCGCTTGTACACTGAATTGATCGCTTTGTTTGCCTGTTGGTGAGACATTCAAGGCAGTGGTGACAGTGCGCGGATACTAATCGCTGGATTAGCACCGTCGGTTTACACGGGGTGATTCGACAATTATCCGCAAAATAATATTACGGTAACTTCGGTTTTCGATATAGTCCTCTTGCCTTTCAATCTAATGATGCTTACATGGAACGTTAGACTCCCTCAAATATAGTGGTTTTTTTTTGACAACATTAAGAACAGTTAGACACGATGTTTAACACTTTGAGCGCCCAATGCCTCAAAAGTAATTTATTTAACGAAATACAAATTTAAAAGTTCATATGTATCCCGATGCAAATCGCATTTGCTACATTTTGTGCGTTAACGCGAAAATGAATTTACAGGTCCGAGGGATAATCCAGCTGAGGAAGCTTGCGTTTCTTACAAGCGCTTCGAAGAGCTAATGGGACTTAAAAAACGAGATTACCGTAACTTCTATCTTGAAGCGCCCGGAACGATACGCAATATAATAATCGCGTAGACGTGACGCGACGCCGCGCAAACAGGATGAGGCAGGTTTGCTGGTAATAGTAGAACCACAGAGCGGATCCGATCGATTCGGGACGTTTATTTCGATAAGAAAGGTTCGTACGGGATGAGACTGTACACACTGTCCACGTTGATTTGGAAAGAATGCCGGTTCGCCGTGTCTCCGTGTCGAAACGAGTCCGGTGATGATAGTTCAGGGAATGGTGGTCGCAGGTGCGACGCCCAGCGAGTTCTCCAGCGTCGCCGTGACCGTATCGTGTTCCTCTTTCGATTCCTCGGCGTGTTTCTCGACCGTCTCGCCGTAGAGATCGCGGTACTTCTTTCTAACCGCGTCCCAGTCGACGACATTGTCGATTCTGACGGCGTTACTGAACGACAGCTGGCTGCCGAGCGGGCTCAGGTGGACGACGGACAACGCGACGCTGTCCTTGTGGCCCACCTGAGTCTTCTTCACTTTGGACAGCCACTTCGCGCCCATTCGCGACCGTGGTGAGAGCGCGTCTCTCTGCAGTCCGCCCATCAGCCGTACCAGAGACGGCCGCTGCTTATTCGCGGCGCGTTTCTTGCACACCTTGTACAAATACGCCATCCAGGTGGTAAGCAGATTCAATGGGGACGGCGCTGTATTTGTCCTGCGCATCGACAAACGCGATCGGGTCAATTAGGGTCCTCCACGGGGCCAGAGATCCGCAGGGGACGGCGCTAACCGGGGGGGCGGAAGCGACGCGAAACTTCGCGGGCATGCAAAACGCTCGGTACTCGCGAGGAAACATTCAGGTTACGCTAGTCAATCTTTCTGAAACTCGTGCGAGAGATAATCCTATTCACATGTGTATTTTTTTATCGATCCGGGGGTCCAAATATCATGGAAACGTGTTCAACCCCCAACCTCGAGGGACGTGCTCGCCTCTTCGCTACACGATAACCGATGAGAAGAAATATGCGAATATTTTTCAGAGAATTATCTCTCGCACAAGTATTGTAAAATTGGCTCGTACACCTTGAACCTGTTTCGGAAGACTTGATCGAACACACCGGGCCTCCCCCTCTTACCTGTGCATGTTCCTAACGAGTTTACTCAATCCGTACTTCCACTCGATGTCGGACTGAGCCTGTATCCGCTGGTAAGTATCGCTCATCATGGCGATTAGCAGATTAATCAGCACGACCACCGAAACCAGCATGTAAATGCCGAATGCGAGCTTGAACAGCACCTTGGTCCAGTCGGGCTGCATAGTTTCGACCTTGAACTGTTCGTGGGTCGTCTGACCGAAGATGGCGAAGAACAATAACTCAACGGCCTTTACGGGACTCATCCTGACTGGAAATACGTGGGAACGAATATGTCTTGTGAAAAGTCTGTTGCACCGCGGCCTGGGGCTTCATGTAATGCGATCGCATGTCTGTATGTTGTTTTTGCTGGGTATGTTCAAGTATGTATCTGTATAGGTGTGAGAGGAGGGTGGGTGCGTGTCGCTAATGGCTAATTCGCTGGAAACGCGAGGAAACGCGTCGTTCTACGAGATCTTACAAGGTAAAGGTACGCGCTCTCCGGTTCGCGACTCCCGCCATTAATTCGAGCTCTTTTTTTTTTTTATCACTGTTTTTTCTATTCTCGGTTACGAATCGGGGAAAATTGGAGAACCGCCTTGGAGCACGGTGTCCGAGAAGAGGAGGATTGCCATGCTGGGTCACCGTTGGACGCACGATAGTCCTCGCAATCAAGTTCCATCATTACTTACGTCAATCCCGTAAACGACACCGGCTCTCGGATCTATCTCTGTAACGATCTTGAAGAGAAGATCGATCTCCGGTTACCTATGGATGTTGCGTCCGAGAGAGTCTCTTTATAAGGTTGACGCGCGTTCGATTAGGGTGTTTTAAGATCGTAAGTTCGCGAGACGTTGGGTCGAACTGTGCGATTTTTGTTTTCCGAGGCGAGAGGAAACCCGAGGTTCCTCTACGGGGGGCGGTGTGGAGTTGGCGGCCGGCACCGTGGACGAGTTGGTGGCCGTCGGTCCGTTCTCCTCCTCGTTCTCGTTGTCCTCGTCCTTGTCGTCTTTTTCGGCCTCTTTCTCGGGCTCGTTGCCGGTCAACGCCAGGTATTTCTTACGGATCGAGTCCCAATCGACCACGCTCTCGATCCTTGTCGCGCTATTGAACGACAACTGGCTGCCGAGCGGGCTCAAATGCACCACGGACAGAGCGACGCTGTCTTTCGGCCTGACTTGGCCCTTTTTCACTTTGGCAAGCCATTTCGCGCCCATCTTCGAACGCGGCGATAGTCGGCCGGTACGCTGTAACCCCATCATGTGGACCAACGAGGGCCGTTTACGTTTGGCGGCCCGTTGCTTGCACACCTTGATGAAGTACACGATCCATGTAGTGAGCAAGTTTAGGGGCGACGGTGCGGTGGTCGTTCTGCAACACGGAATCGCGTGTCCAGCCTACTCCCGCAGTTTCGGTTTTCTAACATGTGAGCTACTTTGACGCGGCCGCGGTTGCAACCGGTAGCAAACGACAGAGATATTGTATAGCGGCAGAGCTATACATACATATATTTCGTGCATCGAACCGCATCGCACCCATATTCGTGTATAGGTCCCGCGGAAGCGATCTAGTTCGTGTGTGGATGCATATTTAAAGTTCCGATCGAGCGCGGCGGCGGAGATCCGATATCGGCCTCGAAACGATATACAGTGACGAGCAGAAGTGTATACGCGCGCTGCTTGTCTCGTAAAAATGAAGATAGTACTGCCGATTCTGTAATTGGTTGATTGGAATTCGGTGATTGTAATTGCAAGGTGAATGTAATTATTCATAGATCACGGAGGTTTATGGAAAATTGGCTGTGAAATGAAAATTTTTATGTAATATGGGGATACTTTTAAAAGGCAGATGCACCAAATGATTTTAATTTTATGCAGATGTCAATAGTTAACGTAAAAAAAGTTTTTAAACAAATTGCAACTGTTCAGATTGATGGAGGATATTTTAAAGCTTTCTACAATCTTTTTATGTGGATCTATATTGAAAATTGAAAAAATTACGTTTGACTGTACGAGTTATATCTATATTTTGAAAATTTCATGGAAATCGGTGTAACGAGCTAGACAAGTATAAATGTGTAGGATTACGATCACCGAATTCCGATCGATCAATTAAAGAATTGGCATTGATCTTGATTGTCACGAGGCGAGCAGCGCGCGTATACACTTCTGCTTGTCACGGCACGCGTTTTCGCCCGTTGGAGGCTTACCTGTGCATGTTTCGGATCAGTTTACTCAGCCCGTATTTCCACTCAATGTCCGATTGCGCCTGTATCCTCTGGTAGGTGTCGCTCATCATCGCGATCAGCAGATTAATTAATACGACTACCGAGACCAACATGTATACGCCGAAAGCCAGCTTGAAGAGGACCGAGGTCCACTGCGGCTGATTGGTCTCGACCTTCAGCTCGCCATGGGTCGTCTGGCCAAAGACGGCGAAGAACAGGTACTCGAAGGCGAGTACCGGGTTCATCTTTACTGGAATTCGAGGCACACACACACATATGGTTCTTGGTATTTGGCTGTTTTTTTTTGTGGTTTTGACTATTTTTTTTTTTTTGGTTCACGGCTTTCTCTCGTGACTTGCGCTTGATTGTTTTTTTTTTTTAGTTGCTGTTGCTTCGTGCCGTTCAGACAATGCTGGCTACTGGTGGAGCTCGCTATGTATGGATGCGGGTGGTGTATTATATCAATCATATCATACGCAACATATTAGAAGTAGAAACGAACGAACCGAGCAAAAACTGGTCGAACGAACGAAGAGTAACGAACGAACGATGAACGTACTGAACGAACATGCTCATGCTTAATACAGAGACTGGCCATGCTTTGCGAATAACGTTGGATGCATGCCGGACGTTCCGTGAGCTTCGATCCACGTCGTGTATAACTTTCGGGTGTCGTCTAAACTTGATTATCTGTTTCCCCGTCGTCAATTGTTTTTATTTATTTATTTATATATATATTTTTCGTTAATCCGTTGCATATATACTCTCATGTCATTCTGTTATATGATTTATTAATCTCTCTCGTTTCAGCGCAAGTATCCGTTTACGAGCAACTTTTCGCGGGATGCATCGAGTCGATCTACAAAGCCCGAATGTGTCTGTATGTGTGTACGTATATAAGGTGTGTATGTGTTTGGTCGTGTACGTTATCGATCGGTCCGGATTACGCGGGCTCTCCGTGTGCTCTTCTCTAACCCGGTTCTCCGGAACTCGAGCAATAATCGATTGGTTTGTTCTGGAGCGATGAGATGCAGCATGCAGACGACGACTCTCGCGCTTTCTCTCTCTCTCTCTTTCTCTCGCTCTCGCTCTCACGTTCTCTCATCCTGTGTTCTCATTTTTTTCCGTATTTCTTTTCTCTGTTTTCCGGGATGTTGGAAAACAAGAACCCCGCGAAGAGGAGCCGCCGCGAACGTACACGTACGCAGAGAGATGTATAGATAACTATTTATTTACCGTGCGCATGCATAGGACAAAGTAGATCATCGGACGCTTCGCTGCTTCGAGAGGTATCGTCGCATTGTCGATCGACGAAACAACGCAAAGCGACCGCGGATGTCAGTTTCCGGAAATCAGGTGGATTTCTGTTGGGTCAAAGGGAAAATAACAGGGACCATTGGATTCGGATCGTTTTGGATGGAGGATGATGATGGTTTCTGGTTTGAACTGTGCTCCGTCGGGCCCGGTCGGCTACGTCGGCATCAAAACGACGACGTCCGAGGAGGACATCGCTCCGATCCCCGACATCCGAGCCGCCGCGCCGCGGCTGATCAGTGACACACAGAACACGCATTGGCGCAAGACTCGAACAGCACGAGGAAAAACAACAAATTGCTCTTGTACAGGATTGTAAAACACGTTTAGAGAAATGCAGAACGATGCACAACAGAGGCTGTGGAGAAACGCGCGCTCGATTGGCGCCCCCGTGATATACGAAACAAGCCGGCAGTGGTCGCCGAGAAACCCACCCCCGGTCGGAACGTCCCGAGGTCGGTCGTGAGATCGAGATCGAGACGTCGACACCGAGAGGTGCTGCGATTCGGGCTGCCGGGTCATCGGAATGCATTGGACCATGGGAAAACCGTCCAGAAGCGTTTTTACGGTTCGTCGTGACGCAAGATCATTATTAGACTGCGGATCTTTAGGCAAAATTCGAATTTTATCGAGCGAAGTAGAAATTTATTCTCTTTCCTAACATACCATAACCAAAGTCAGTTGTGGGAGGCTATCTGTTTATAAGAAGCGATCAGCAGTTGTTAACAGCAACAAGTATTAACAAATTAATATTCAGTGGCATTTTTAAGCGCTAACAGGATAAATTTCTATTTTTGGCATCTGTGTCTTGCAGTGGATGCGGACGACTTTTATTTTGCATCAAGAGCCGCAGTCATCGATCTTCTTGCTGTGTGTAACTGGTGCAACTGCATCCATCAAAAAGTTAGGCAATCACCTACCTATATATATACAAAGCCACGGTAATTAAAGTTGGACTGAAATGAATATCTCAGAGCCATCTGGCACAATTTTTAAATATAACAAATAGACAATACAAAACAATACAGAACAAGTAAGAAAGTGATTGCAAGAAAATACTTAATTCGTGGCGGAAGGGTTGAATTTTCGACTCGGTCCGGAAGTAACCCCAATGAATTGGCTAGTAATTCAGATGGTAATCTACAACGTCCCGGAAGTTGTAACAAGTGTCCGAACACTTCTGAACGGCATTGGCGTAGGACAGAAAGTTGTGGGTGTGCGGAAGGCCGAATCGCGGCGCGGGTTTAGGGCGCTTTAGTGAGAGACATTTCTCGCGTCGTTGCAAAATCTATATATATATCCATATATTTATATATATATATATTTATTTATTTTTATATTACATAGATATATATATATATGTATATATATATAATTGATTTATATATTGATTGGAATCAGGCAGCAGTCCCAGCAGGCAACACACATCCGGCGAACAATGCACAATGCAGACGATACGACACCAAGAAGAATCGTGTCCTGCATTCCGTTGTGCACGTGCCATTTGCCATTCATTTCGCGTTCTGGTTTCCGGTTGCGGGCGTCTCGTTGGACGTTCCCGGATCGGCAAAACTTACTATCTCGGGAGCTATCGTCACAACACTCATTCTTTTTCTTGTAGCGGCCGTAGCGACGAGGAGGCGCCGTCGACGGCGTCTCCATCATCCATTCCGTAACATTGGCCAACAAATCTATTCATTGCAATTCAACCGATTATGATACGTCCGTCTCAAGGTTCACACGATTCTTTATAATTTCTAGATGTCTGTTATCTCGACTCTAACACAACAATATGTATTTATGTATATATGTATCGGGGACAGACATAATGTAAAATATCGATTCCGACAACCGTGAACAATCGTGTGCCGCTTACGTTCGATAACTCGTTCGAAAGTCGAGGGGGGTTTTTTTGGGGGGTGTGGTTTCAGGTGGAGGAGAATAGTAGTAAAATCAGGCACACGCGCTTACGGGAGCCGTGTGCCTCCGTGGACGCATTCGTGTACTCGCGCGTATCGCATGTTCACGGTCCCATCGACCGTGCCGCTGTCATTCTTTATCCGCTTAAACTTTCCCGATTAAGAGAGTGGCTGGTCGATCGTATCCGAGGGATAAGAATAGACAGGGTATCGAAGTGAGCTGGTCTCTCTCTCACTCTCTCTCTCTTTCTCTCTCCCTCTCTCTCTCCCTCTCTCTCTCTCTCTTTCTCACTTTCCTCTAACGTCTAAACTGTGGGACTCTAAGAAAGGATCACGTGCGTCGAACTTACCGTCGTGGAAGGTGCCCTTCTCCTTCTTGTCTTGCGCCTTGGCCTCCTGCACCGATTGGTTCTTGAACGCCTGGTTCAGCGCGACGAAGTGCATCGAGAACCCGAAAACAAAGATGGCCAACACCGCGAGAAACCTCGCTAGATCCTTCATCAAGTTCCCGATGATGATCGCCCAGGGTCCGAATAGATGATGGAACGATAGGAAGTCCAGTATCTGGACGCAGGCCAACAAAAAGCTCAGAGCGAACAGTTGGTTCCTGAGGTAGAGCAGAGTGGGCCAATAGGGTCGATGGACGATCACGAAGCCCATCAGATGGAAAGCGACCCCGAAGATCCCGAACAACAATACCGCCAGCTTGATCCAGCCCAGACCGCTCTTGTCGCTCGGATTGGTCAGTTCGAAGAGCAACAGTCCGGACAGCATCACCAACAGACACGATTCGTACCAGTAGGGCAACAGGCTCGCCCTAACCACCGGGTAGATAGGAATTATGCCGACCAGCAAAAGGAAGACCATCAGATAGATGTGAGAGGTGAGGTACGACATGAACTTGATGATGGGGACGTTGTTGTACTTGTGGCCCAGCGGAAGGGCGAACACCACCCAGACCGGCGGACAGACGAGGAACGCGATGAACAAGAGGATCGTCCTGAACGCGTTCCAGTTCAAGCTGCCCTGCCAGAGTTCTTGCAGGTATCGCTGCACCACCGTGTGCGCGATCACCTCCTTCTGCTCGTTCTCGATCAGAACGTCCAGGAACTCGACGTTCCTGCGATCCATGGACGTCAGGATCCTGCCAGCCGAGTCGGCGCCTGCCGCCAAGGCTAACAGCTCGGTAGCCATAGCCTCGCATTGCTTGCCAGCGGCGATCAAGTCCTTGGCTCTCTCCTTCTCCTTCTCGGACAGCTTCATGTAGATGTTCGACAATTTCGCGGCCGTGTCTACCGGTGCCGGTGACACCAGCACGAACTCCTCGATCGGCCTGTTGTTGTTGCTCTTACTGCAGACCATCATGTTATAGACGAACTGAAAGACCAACGTGCTTCGATCGAACCTATCACGGAATACCATTTAACGGCGGGTGACGGGGGGTGGGGTGGGGGTGCGGGCGGGGAGGCTTCAGGATCGCGTGCGACCTATCTAACGTGACCGTTCGCCGAAAATTTATTGGTCCGATGATCGTTGAAACTTTCCGAATTCCGAAAGTTGCGCCGATTGTGGAGTGGTCTCGGGTTTCCGGACGGGGCGCACGAGGTAATGGCTCCGGGTGGATGAAACCGCGGTAGAAATCCACTTAGCCACGGGAATAGAAGAATTACTGCGAAATAGCGTCTACAGTTGCGATAATATTCGCAGTAGTCTTCTAAGAACGACAACTGTGTTTAACATTGAACCATGCGACTCGGATTTTATCGCACGACGCTAGGAAGAAATTTTGAAGAAAAATTATACACTCTGCCCGAATTGCAGAAATATTTCTTGGACGCAATCGTTTTGTTCGGCCGAGTCGCGGAAACACCGGTGCGGGGGAGAGAAGAGAGAGCACACTATTACCCTCTTATCGTCCATCAGGGCGTAGGTATCGTGCTCCTTCTCCATCAGGTACTTGAGCACGTCGTTGTGGCCCTCGGACGCGGCGAACCAGATCGGCGCGCTGCCCAGGTTCGTCTCGCTCTTCGGGGAAGCTCCGCTTTCGACCAGCAACTTCACCACGTCGAGGTAGCCTGCCCTGGCAGCGCAATGCAGCGGTGTCCAACCGTTTTTATCCGTCGCGTTGATTTCCGCTCCTTGGCCCAGCAGCACCTCCACCATCTGGTAATGACCGTGAGTCGCCGCGATGTGCAAACCGGTCTTCCCGTACCGGTCCGCGCTGTGCAACAGCTCCGCAGATCTGCTCAGCAGCAAACCAACCACCGTGATGTGTCCTCCGAAGCAGGCCAGGTGTAGAGGGTTGAAGCCGTTCTCCGTGGTGGCCGCCTCAACCTTTGACAAAATCCATCAGCGTCAACGCTAGGTCTACGAAGCACTAAAATCAACTTTTATTTTACGTTATCAAAAAATGTGTCGAAATTTTAACCATTTTCTTTAAACCCACTGTTAACAAAATGCGTTCGCGAACATTCTTTCTAACCAGTCGGTTTTTTCAGGTACCTGGACACCAGCAGAGTTCAGCAACAGCCGCACAACGTTCTCGTTCCCGGAATAGGCGGCCAGGTGCAACGGTGTCATCCCGGACTCCGTGCCTAGCTCCCCAACTAAGGTACCACCCGTTGGAGGGTCCGATTTTACTGTACCTGGCACGTGGGTCAGCAACTCGCGCACAGTATCTGCAATTGGACCGATTTCTCAGCTGCTTCAAGAAGAAAACCGTTGGATTAGGTAATTGCTTTTAACCATGGACTCGTGATCGAACCGATCTCTACCGCTGAATCTCTAGCCAATGAATGACTTGCAATGAATTGCTAATTAATGTGGTTGCAAGTCCTACTAGTTTCACAGCCGTGAAAGAAATGGCGGAGCAAATGTACAATATTTGTGTGATCGTAATTACCAGCTTGACCGAAGTAGGCAGCAACGTGAAGAGCAGTGACGCCCAGCTTCTTGCTCGAAATGCGCAGAGAAGTGGAGGACCTCATCACCTCGAGCACCTGCCCATGCCCATGCTGGGCAGCCAAATGCACCGCGGTGAATCCAGCACGATTCTCATCGGCACAAGATGCACCAGCCCTGACCAACGCCTTCACCACTTCCGCGTGTCCTCCTTCGGCGGCCAACTGAAGCGGCGTTGCTTCCGTAAGTTTATTCCTAGCAGAAATGACTCCTTGTCGGTCAAACTTCATCAGCTCCTCGATCACCCTCACGCTACCCTGCATGGCTGCTATATGAGCGCAAGTGTTCCCATCTTTGGTGCAAGCCATCACCAAACTGGGATGCCTTTGTAAAAACAGCTGAGCCACTTCGGCATAATTGTTCATCGCTGCAGCATGAATCGGCTTCTGTCCTTGATCGTCGGTAGCATCTATACTGGCTCCTAGCTCTAGAAGAAGTTTGCAAACTTCTAACTGCCCTGCGCCAGCTGCTAGGTGAAGCGGAGTCTGTTTTCTAAGAGTGAGTACGTCTATGGCGGCTCCGTGGTCTTGTATGAGGAACTTGACGAGGTGGGAATAACCATTCATGGCTGCCAAGTGAAGAGCCGTTCTACCAACTCTGGATTTTGAGTTTATGAACGCCTTGTTCGCCAGCAGAGCGTCGCAGACTTGAAGGTAGCCGTGCTCCGCTGCCAGATGAAGAGCCGATCTGCCTTCTAAATCGAACACGTCGACCCTCGCATGATTCGCCAGCAGGTTCGTCACCAGCTCCATGTGTCCTCTGTGAGCTGCGATCAGCAGAGGTGTCCAACCAACCGCGCTCTGCCTGTTCAAGGCCTTCTGCACCTCGGTGGCCGACATGCCACTTATCATCTCGGACAGCACCTCGTTGTTTCCAGCCAACGCGCAATGATGAAAAGCCGACTCCTGTGCCTGCTTCGTTTGCAGGGACACGTCTGCCCCACCCTCCAGTAGGGCACGAACCACCGCACGGTCGTCTCCAGGTGTCTTCACTTCCGACGGCTCGATCTGGGCGGCGTAATGTAGAGCACTGGCGCCCTCGTTTGTTACGCTGTTGACGTAGGAGGTCGCGATTTCCGGGCCCTTCCTCTCTTTCACGAACTGGATCAAGTGCCGCACCACGTCGGCCTTGCAGCCCCTACAGGCCAAGTGCAGCGGCGTCTCACCGTTCTGCGGAGAAGAGCGTCATCGAACCACGAGGAATCATCTATCATTGGGAGCTTGAGAGCTGGCACAGTCCAGGTCCCATTGTCGCAAGCTTCCTACGGTACGAAGTATGCATCATCTACCTTGGACTTGTACATAGGATCCCCGCCGTCCTCCAGCAATAGCAGCAACGTAGCAAGGTTCCCGTGGCTCGCAGCTACATGCACAGGTGTCTGACCGTCGTCGGTGGTCAGATTTGGACCGGCTCCGGATTTCAACAGCATCAACGCACACCTGTCTCCGTCTGGTACCCTTGCTGCTATATGAAGAGGAGTTTCCCTGAGTTTTCCACCCCTAACGTGAACCTCCGCCCCGTACCCTAACAGAGTTTCAACCACTGCTGGCTTCGCGTTCTCCACGGCTATGTGCAGTGCCGTGTAATTGTCGTTCGTTGTCGCGTCCACCTGAACGTTTAGTAGAAAATCAATTTTTTTTAACAAAATTATCGCTGTCCATAACATGACAATTTTTTAACCGAATTCCACCTATTTCACAGAAGCGGTCCCATCGAGATCCCATCATACCTTCTCGCCTCGCTGAAGCAGGGTGCTTATGATGCCGACATGACCGTACTTGGCGGCCGTGTGAATCGACCTTGCGCCCCTCTTGTTTGGCATATGCAAGTAGACGCCCTTCTTGAAGAGCATCGTCGCGCACTCGGAGTGGCCGTTCAACGACGCGATATGCATCAGCGTGGAGCCGTCCTTGGTCCTCTCGAATATGCTGGCTTTGAACTTGTCAGCCAGCAATTCGATTATGGACGCGTGCCCGTACTCGGCCGCCAGGTGCATGGGGGTGCGGTCTTGATGATCGGCGATGGAAGCGGACGCTCTCACTCCGTAGAAATACTTGACGAGGGTCTCGTCACCCTCGGCACTCGCAATGTGCAGCGCCGTTTGCCCGTCACCCTGAAACCCCGAAATTGGTTTCCAACTTTCGTCCCAGGCCTAGCGGCGGGTCTGTACGAGAATCCTGGGGTCTCTCGACCTACGTTTTGCATGTCCACCGTCGCGCCATAGTCCACCAGAATCCGCACCATGTCGATGTCCCTTCTTCTAGCTGCCAGGTGAAGAGCCGAGTCTCCTGTTGGTGTGGTAGCTCGAAGCTGATCGGGAGCTTGTTGAGCGAGCAACTCTCGACACATCGACTGGTTGCCTGCCTCCACCGCTAGCAATAAGGGTATCTTCCCTTTCTGCGAAGTTAACAGCCAATAAGTCTGACAACGAGAGGAGCATTTAAAGCTTCAAAGAATTTTTGGATTATTCAATCCAATTTCTGACGTGTTTAATTATTAGAAACTCATGGGGACAGATTTTTTTTAATCGACGTTTATACGAACTCGTGTTCGTGACCTACGAGTAGAACAATGATTAAATTCATAATATTTTCCCATCTCGTGCGAAGAGGAGTGTTCGGGCTCGTGTTGTAGATGATTCTTAGACCGGCTCGTAGAATTACCCCCTAAAATGTCTGGTATATGCATAAGGGTAGCGAGAGCGTGTTAATCAGAACGGGGAGGGAGGGGGTCTGTTCCCGGTGGAATCTTCCGGAGTCGTGGTGGATATTTATGGTCTAGCGCGAGAGATCGTTTCTCGCGGGTAAGGAAGACCGGGTAACGCCGTACGATTTTCATAAATAGCCCCGCGGTTGTAGGTACGGCGCGACGTAAAAATCGACGTAGGCGAGTCGAATCGCCCGAGTCCCGCTCGTTTCACGAGACAAAGAACGAGAACATTAGGAAAGTTGTGCGGTTGTCTCTGTGTGTGGGACAGGAAGGGGCGGGGGACGGATAGGGAATGGGCTGGAAGGGAAGAGAGGCAAGAGAAGAAGAGCCCGAGCGGAGAATTATGACAGCTGTTCGGTACCAGGCAGTGATATTCCCGGGGCATCATTCGCGTCACGCGAGAAAACGTGGCCCCGGGAATCGGGAGCATCGGGGCTACGATAGGAAGCGGCAAGCGGGGCCGTTAGGGGAAAAACCCGTTCCCTCGAATCGAAGTATCCTCGGATCGTAAAATTACTAAATTCATAGACGTCTCTAATCTTACCCCGTCGACTTTCAGCCTGATGTCCCGTCCGGCGGCGGCCAATAACGCTCGCAGGATCGAAGTCGCGGTGCCCGTTTGCCTCGAAGCCACCAGATGCACCGCCGTTTGCTGCCGCGGCTGTGCTCAAACAGTTCGTAACGTTCACTGCCGAACGATTCTTGGACCATCGTTTCTGTCGCTCGAATTATTATCCCTCTCGAGGAAATCTACAGACTACTTCGAACATCGTCCCCCTTCGCGCCACTGTTCTCAATACGAGCCGCTCAAAACGATTAACAAGTTTCCAAGCACTTTTACTTTTCACTGCTAGAACACTGAATCAGATGCTAGACTGTTTCCATTCAAAATAAATCACCTTAAACCTCTGCTGTATACAAGGTGTTTCAACATGGATATATAAATGGATATAGAATGATTTCACTTGAAAAACTAAGTAAAAAGACACTAGTAATATTTTTTCGTTTGACCTTCGTTTTCGAGATAATTGAACTTGAAGCGTGTCTGACCGTGACTGACCAAATCTACTGCGGGTTTCTACAGTAGTATTCAGTACTGTTCAGTCAGACTTACGATTTCAAACAATATTTATCGAATATTGTTCCTTTTTTATAAAGTGAAGTCCATAAATCTTGTTAATTTGTTGTTAATATTTAAGCATTCAGATAAGGCATACAATATACACTTTCTGTTCCTTCCAAAAATGTATTAGGTGGAAAGAAGTTGTAATCTTGCAACTGTGATAAAATTCTACAGCAAGAGATAAACGATTAGATTTGATATCATTGGATGATAAAAAATAATAATATTTTTAATGAGTTCGACAAGCGAACATAAATTGTAATCAGTTGTTGTATATTTGATCTACTCATTTTTCTCATAAATGGATTTTCACATCAACTTGAGCGGCTCGTATAAAAATACATGTGAATATAAAACAAATAATTTGTAGCCGAAGGGGTTGGTTGTAAAGAACACCCTCGGTAAGTTCCACCCCCAGCTGTCTTCAGCCAGAATTGTTTAAATCGATCAAACTTTAAGTGACAATCGACATTTTCATTCTAGCCCACTACCGACAAGAAAAAATTTGGATCCCGTAAGTTGGAAAAGCATCGTCGGCAGTGAAAGTATGATGAAAATCATCGTACCCCGCCAGTGGCGTAGGGATCGACGCCCCTCTTCGACAGCAGCAGTTTGACGACGTCCTCCCTGGAGTACATGGCAGCGATGTGGAGAGCATTGTAATTGTCCTGTGACAAACGGGTAGCGATTCCGTGAGGGCAACAAATCGTTCCGCGAGATGATCGACGCGCTCCTCGTAGCCACCCTTGGCGGTTACTTGCGAGATCGGAGCGGATAGAGCCTGGGCGAGGTATAAATCCGGAAGATTCGCGGGGTTCTGGTGCGACGGTATGGGAACCGGGTTATAAATCGCGCGAACCTTCCGAACAGCTAAAGGTCTCGTGTATACGCGCTACTGTGAGAAATGTCTGTTATAATTAGACTCCGGATCTTCATGCAAAATAGCTAGACACGGACGAGAAAAAAATTTCTTTCTTCCTTTAATTTATCTTGAATCTTTTTTGCGTCACCATAACACATCCGCAGTTATTTCGCCGTTTTATCTCGAACCAGTACAGTCGCTTTTAATTGAGTTGTGCACAGTTTTACGCAGTTGTGCACGGGACCTTTAAGGTCGCTCTATTCCTGTTTCTGAAGTGTTATCTCAAGTTCTCTGAAGAAACCAATACTGCCGATAGTTTTTTCGCGGATAATATCGGAAGAGATATCGATTTCTGCAGCGTATCCAAAAATGATCGAGACCGGAGGTAGCTGTTCAGGTTCGTCATAAATCGCGTTCCGCCGCGCCCAGAATAAAACGAGCGTTCCCTCTCGGGCTCGGAACGATTCGAAAAACCGAGCGATGGGTGGGGCTGGGCGATTCCTGTGCTCGCGATTAGCCTCGTTAGGAGCAGCCATAACCGAGACCGCGTCGATTCCAACCCCGGGACTTTCAAGATTCTTGGAACCGTTCACGGTAACGGGGAATTACGTCCGGCTCTCTCGGTTGGCCAAGGGCTCGAGAGCCGTTCTCGCGTGGGCGTCGCCTTGTAATCGTCGTCCACGGCCGCGAAGAAACGCGCCGATAGAATCGGAAAAAGCCGCGTTATCGCCGGCAAGGATCGAACTACTTTTTCGCCCTAGTGACTCGCCGGCCTACTTGCTTGAGCTTACTTTCTCGGCGAACCCCTTGGCCTTGGCCCTCCTTCACGCGATCTTACTCTACCCTCCTCTATACGACTCGAACACGGATTACATGGAGATCGTTAACTGTACACGTTCCGTGGTCTGCAGCCCCGGCCACGCAGCTGCTTTAATATTACGTGGCGGCGACACGTAACGCGGGCACCACGGCTTATTTTAAAAGCTGACTCCGGCCCCGGCCAAACACGACAACGCCGTTCATAGAATTCGACGGGAAAACGCTCGTATGACTCATGGAAAACGTACTCCGATTATTCCTCGATTTATCTCGCGTTGCATCAGACTTTGACAGCCATCTTAGAATCCACAAATCATCTATGATCGCTAGGGTTACCGAGGAGAGGGCTAACAGAGCGAGGCTTTCAAGCGTGCAAAATAGAAAAAAACACAGTGTTAGCTAGGTCCCAGGCTCTATCATAAATCTAGGAACATACTCAAGATATTAAGCTTCGGTAGCTAACACAGAGGTCCTAAGTTGCCGAGTACCGACAAATGGCACAAAGGTTGCTATAGCTCTAGGTTGCTGCTAGTTCTACTAACATTCTTTGCGGAATCTCATATATCAGATTATTTATAATTAAGACCATTTTCAACTCGTTAGGGCTCTTAAGAAAATGAACCTGCATGTTGCATTTCGTCAAGGCCATTCTTATTTTGCGTAAAATCCGTAGTGTAATAATAATGATTTGTGAAAAGTGCAGAGATTCCTCGCGGACATCTGGGTGCATTGGTAATTGGTTAAGATACTTGCGTTGTTCCTGGCGCCCACGTCGGCCCCCAGCTCGATCATCCTGTCCAGCAGGCCGGCACGATTGTCCTTCACCGCGAACATCAGCGGCGTCATGCCCGTCGTCTGGAAATCAGATGGTCAGAAGAAGATCGGAAGTTGAATCGTCGAATAAAAAATTGTCGTGACCACCGACCGGGTCCGTGACGCCGGTGAGAGGAGACAAACTCCCATCCTCCCCAGCATTCTGCACCGTCTTCTCCAGAGATTTGAGGAGCTGGTCCACCGGTGCCCATTCTCCGCGCGCGGTAAGCCCGAGGAGCTTTTGCGCGGCTTCTCTGGCGGTAGCACCTGCGGATCCAGGCTTGCTTCCTGGTTGCTGTGCTCCCTCCGCGCTCGCTGCTCCTCCGGCGCTTCCTGTGGAGGACGACCCGGCGGCGTCATCCTTCGCGGCGACCGGGCTCTCCTCTTTGCTCGACGGACTCTTCTTTTCGTCCTTGCCGCCCGACGGCTTCTTGCTGTTACTGCTCATGGCTCCTCTGGCGCGGGTCTCTCATCCTAGAGCCCTTCCTGCACATCCTTCCTCGTCTCAACCTTGCGCGCCTTCCGAGGATCCGCTGGAAGAATCCTCTGGGAGTATGTCTCCTGATTGGGGAATCGGTCACCACTTGAAGAGGAAGTCACTATTCTGAATCCTTCGAAGCAAGAACTCGGAGAGCAGGTTTGTATTCCGATAGGATCAGTCACAGCTCGAACAAAAGACTTTCCTATTCTGAATCCTTTGCAGGAGGATCTCTGCTCCACGCTATCCTCTGCCAGGATCGGTCACCACCCGACGACTCGTCTATTCCGAATCCCTCGATGGAGGATCTCTACTCTACGCTGTCCTCTGCCAGGATCGGTTACCATTCGAATAGAAGGTTCGATCCTTCCAACGGAGGATCTCTGCTCTACGCTTCCCCGTCGCAGGATCGATCACCGCTTGCGAAGGCAGACTGAGCCCGAAGCCTCGCGGCACGCGCGTGCTAGCGGCGCGTTTATCCTGGCGGTTCTGAAGACGTTAGCGAGAGGGTTGGCTTCCCTCGACCCTCTCGACCCTCCTGGAACAGGGATCGACCAATCACTGTCACGCTACCGGGTCGAGCGAACAACCACGGTTTTCTCCCGTTCACAACCTCCACGGAATTTTGCACCAACGGTGTCCACAAGGCCCTTGTCCCGAACAGGACACACCGTGGGACTCGCTCCCTCCGAAGTTCAGAGAATAAGCTCTGCCGATCGGTGCCGAAGCACCGGAGCTGCTAGCAGCCTAACCGGGAATGCTACCCCTAACAGGGTGGGGAGCGGCAAAAGGTGGTACGGTGCTGGCATGGTCGACGTCGACACGCGACTTCCGGCGCGGCCGGCAAGGCACGCCATCCACCTATCTCGGCCCGACGGTTTTAGACTTTAACCGCTGCCCTCTCCTCCGTCGACGCGATTTACCACCTTTATCACCCTGCCACCGAACCACCCCCCTCCATCCTCCCTTATGCAAGGTTTTTTGTCTGACGCTGCGTACGTGCCCCCTCGATCGGGGTTCTCCCGACCGATCGACGTCGGGCTGCCGTTGTAGTCTTGGTGGTTTTATCCCCGGCTTCTGCTTCGAAGTGAACCCTGGTAGACTGGTCGGTTATAATATAGTTAACCCCTTGCACTACTATTTATTTTGCGATTACAGCGATTAGAAAATTCTTGATCGTTCAGAATTTCATAGATAACGAAGAAACTTTATATTTATTGTATGCCTATTTTTCTTCAAAGCCTATGATATGTGTACCGAGTACAACCAAATAGAATTTTATTTCGTTTTAAAGGAAAGACTATAACATCATCACGAGTCTGACTCGATATTGAAGGGCAAGGGGTTAAGTGTTAAGAAAACTGGTTATCTTGGTTGGCTCCTTATCGAAACTGAATAATGTTTTATAACACGACGCTAGTGCTTCAATCTTTAATCTGTTGACGCGCAGAGATAGTGCTCGCGCAACTCCAATGCACGTGTCCATTCATATCCTATTGTCTATATGCGAAAACTAACATTAACGTCAGGCACTTATCTATTATTTACATTACATCGTTTGGCAGTGACAATGACTTCGTGTGATACATTTCCCGCATTTGTTTCTATTCGACCAGCTTGATTGGAGGTACTTGTTGCGGTCTACCGCAAACATAATCAGAGTCGTCTAACTAGATAGCGCAATTTCTGTTTCGTATCATTTTGTGATTCTTCTAATAAAACGGCTCGCCGGTACTCCCAGTAATTGAATTATCAGAACGGGACCCGTGGGAGTGAAATTATGGCTTCGAGACCTCCCATAAAAAGGCACTAGCAGATTCATTATCTCGGGGAGCGAGCGGTAGACGTCATGAACACCATGTAAATGGCGGGAATAACCGTAACTCTTCCAGGCCGGTGTACCTTTCCGGGGAAATGTACGAGCCTAAAAACAGCGGGAAGAATGAGACCGAGATCGACGCTCTCGAATCGATCCTAGCACCGATGAGACAATGAAAATCTGCCAGAATCACTGTCGAAAATATTCGAAAGAAATCGCAGACGAATTTGTTCGAATGTTTACGACAAAGGAGGCGTAATATGATTAGTAATATAGACATATTAGTGGCCGATATCTCTTATCAGCGTTTCGCTGCGTCACTCGGTTTACCATAATATTTTTGTAACGATACAAGTGTCATCATTTATGTAATTGTTCCTGCATATCAGACGACCTTACAGTAAATTACTCCGGTAATTATATGAAACGTTCGACTTTAGATTAAGTAAGGAAGTAAGTAAGTAACCAAACTCTAGTTGTCAATACATTATATATGAATGTAAGCAACTAAAAAAAAAATAATGGAGACGACAATGAACAATTCAATTTTTACCGGAATTCATTGACAATACAACGAGTCGATTACGACGGTGATCGCTGTTATCCACTAAATCTGTCGCGGACATTTCATCCGCAAACATTCTACTTAACATAAAACAAGGAAAACTTCTGAATTCATTCCACGATTCATACGGCCGACCGTCACGAGGAAAACTGCGGACCGTTGCATCAACGAAGCGAGACGCGTGCCAGCTAGACAAAAATGCAAAGATATCGAAGGATCGATTGCCGATCGTTTTATCTCAAGTGGAAGGGGAACAGTAGCGCGACGCGTTAGGTAATGAAATGTCACTCGCCTTGGTGACTTCGCACCAGGCGTTATTGCGTATATTAACGTTTATCTGCGATCGCATAAGAAGCCGACGTGTGGTCGTTCTCAGCGTCGTTAGCCGATTGATGTTCGGCCATTTAATAGTATCAATTCGTGCGTCGTCGCCGACGGATGTCCGACGGAGTAGGAACGACAACACACCGCCTGTAAATAGAGTCGTGTTTCCGCAGCTCTCTAAGCGACGTTGTGATTCGGGACATATCCCAGTTGTGATCTAGGGACATCGACAGGTAGATCGCGACGGTCGACGTAAATCGCGAGGAATGCTGCGGAAATTCGCAATCAAGACGACGCTGGCCGCATCCAACGGCTGGCAAGTTGTTCCCCGTGAGTTTCTCGACCCGTGGTGGCGCGGGCCGAAGTTATGCGAAACGCTTATCTAACTTTTTATCTAGATCACGGTCGGGCCTGGAAATTGCGAGACGTTTCCGTGCGACAAGAACGATTTAATCATGGGACCCGGACGAATTTGGCGCACATCGTCAACGGCGGAACCGTGCCGCTCCTGAACATAAACATGGGAAAAGTGATCGGTACGTTCACGTATGTTTTTCTTTATTATTTATCATTTCATTTCCGAAGATGGATTAAATCGAATCTAGCCCTAGGCGATTTGGAACAGGGTCAGGGTTCACCTTGGCTTCTTAACATTGGTGTTGGTTAAACGACCTCGGATCTTTTTTTTTTTATCGTACTATTATTGAAAAATTAGTCAACGACCATTGCCTCGCTGAAAATACCGGTTCTCGTTCGATCACCGAAGTTAAACGGTGGAGGGCGGGGGACGCACCTAGGATGGGTGACCGCTCGGTAAAAAGCCGGGAGGTGTCCCTCTTGGTTGCTTTTCACGCGTTGTTGGCAAAATAGGTGGTTCGGAACCCACCTTAATAAAAAGTAGATCCCGCTGAAATTGGAAATTAGGCGATAGTTGAGGATTGGTAAAGGGAGAGGTGGTGGAATGGATTTGAAACCCTGAGGGGACCAAATATCATTACATACATATTGAAAAATTATTCGGTTCCACTGAAAATGTTAAGTTTCTTTATTCAGAAACTGCACAGAATTTAAATAGGTCCTTGCCATTTTTTAACAGAACAGTTTAGACAAAATCCAACTTTAAAACTCCAACGAACTCTAGACGAGGCAACTCGAAGTTGTGCAGACTGAGGATATTATGCGTTCGTTGGTATCGCGTCCGCAGAGTTAGGGATCTTTATTCTCGGTTTATTTCTGTGAGACCCACGTTTGTGTGTACTTGAGTCACTAGTTTTCTAACCGTGACATCAATGGCGGCGGTACTTACACAACTTCGAGTTGTCAGCCGTAATCTGTTCATTGGAGGAGCTAGGAGAAGGTACGGTACGCTATCGTCTATCATCGGTAGACTAGAGTATTGTCATATTATTTCGCATGCGCTAGACGACCTATTAACACATTCACTGCCACGCTACGAGATATCTCGTAGTGAGCGAAGCGTCTGCCAGCTGCGAGATATATCGTAGACTTTTTTTTTATTGCTGTAAATCCATTTTAGTACTACATCTGCAACTGAATATTATTATATAAAAATAAAATCATGGCGCCGACGGTAAAACGCTCT
This sequence comes from Lasioglossum leucozonium, assembly GCA_028454225.1. NCBI lineage: Eukaryota > Metazoa > Arthropoda > Insecta > Hymenoptera > Halictidae > Lasioglossum > Lasioglossum leucozonium. The sequence continues at coordinate 6,077,767 of CM052214.1, forward strand.
AAATTTGACTGGCAATGAACGTGTTGAGAAGGAAAATCAATTTCTATTTTACTTCAGTCTGTTACGATATTTATGCATAGAGGTCCAAAGTCTGATCATAGACAGCAATCATCAGACTGCGGATCTCTATGCAAAATCAAATTTGTTCAAATCACCTGAAAGTTAAACAAAAATGAATTTCTATCAACAATATTTTATTAAGTCAGCAACAACGTAAAAGCATCATTCTTTTAATTTTTGTCGTAAATGCGAAAAATCACATGAATTTTCTAGAATTGGAGCAATACATTGGATGTTTATGCAAACTAAAAAATTGTTCTATTTCTATTTCTCAAATTCTCTTAATCTATCCACTACTTTAAAAGCACTAACGTATTATCTTCAAACAGCCACAGCAGCAGAGAGATGGCCAGACAAGGAGTGCCTAGTCTCCGTGGATCAGAACATTCGCCTAACGTTCTCAGAGCTGCAGAGGCGAGCAGATTGTCTGGCAGCAGGCTTGAAGAAGCTGGGTCTGAAAAAAGGGGACCGCGTGGGCCTCTGGGGTCCGAACCAGGCAGAGTGGTTGATATGCTTCGCGGCGGCAGCCAGGGCCGGGTTCATCCTCGTAGCTATCAACCCCGCGTATCAACAGGGAGAGATCTCGTACTGCTTACAGAAGGTGAAGGTGAGCGCGGTGATCGCTCCGAAGAGCTTCAAGACCCAGGACTACCCGGCCATGCTGCTTAGGGCAAAACAGGACTGCCCTAGTTTGGAGCACATCATTATCTATTCGGAGGATCACGTGACGTAAGGAAGCGTTCGATCAACGTCTCGACGGTCCGTGGATCGCGGTCTCTTAGAAACAAATCAATTCGGACTTGCTCGCGGCGTTATCTCTCGCGAATGATAGAGCCGAGAGACCCTTTGGAATTCCGTCTAATTTAAGCGAGGGGACGGGACACCGTTCGCGATAACTCTTGGTATCCGGCTAGGGCGGGTCGATAGCGGGACAGGAGACGGCGACGAAGCCAGACGTAAATCCTTCGTCCTTAGGAAATGCGGTCGTATCGGACGCCCGGGGTCGTCCGAGGGCCGAACCTCCGGCTTGAAACCCGTACTTTGTACAACGAGTAGAGTCAGTAGAGACAAACAAATGTGTTTAGGCGTGCGAATGAATTCGGTGCCCTTTTTAACTGGCATTTATTAAGTCGCATGGAACGTCCGATTTTTAACAGTAACGTCAGACAAACGTTGAACTGAAGCTTATTACTCAAGCTAGACGCTGCTATATTCAACTGTTGACTGTATGTTGATATATCATTGTGAAAATGGAGTTCTTTTGTAAAGTACATTTACACCGAAGCAACATCGAGCAACTTTTCCGTCGCCTCTGGTTATCTTCTTCTTCTTTTATTAAAAAAAGAAGACGGCGGAGAATTGTTCTATTTCTTCAGTGCGGACACAGCTTTAAGAGGGATCGTCGCCGTTTCTCTTGATAAGCGCGGACCGTACGAGGTCCAAACTGCGGTTTTAATGTATTCGCACGGTCGCTCATTCGCGCCGAGTCCCATGAGTCATGAATATCGCGTGAGAGACGAGAACAGAGTCCGCCATCGACGCGTAAATCGGGTATTCGACAACGATGGAAGCGGGTTAATCGCCGGGTCGTAGCGATCCGGCTCGCTGTCGCGGACCCGTGAACGGCTCGACGCTCGTGCCACGCGATTCAAGATGATTGGGCACTTGTAAACATGTAATTGCTGGCGTCTGGAGCATGCGACGCCACGCCATCGAAACGCGCTGCGATTTGTTCCAGGAACGCCTTAATCGGTCCGGGCGCGGAACTTCGCGGACACGGTGAATAATCCTAAAGAGCTTCTCTGGGTAATTAGTTGGTCTGAATGAGGTGTAAAATTTAAACAGCATTAATTTTAAATGAAAATACTTTCCATAAATGGTACTAGTGCAGATTTGTATTGAAAAATGGTTAGAAAATACTACGAAGCTTATCTGGTAATTAATTCAGGGTCTTAATGAACGGCAACACTCGAACAGTACAAATGTTAGTTTACACTGCGGATATCTATGCAAAATGAAAAGTTTCGTCAATCACAAGACGCAGGAGGTATACATAGAAATTTCTTTCTATCTCTAACAATTTTAATAAATTGGAATTAAGATGAATGCGTGAAATCCGCAGTCTAGCAATAGCGAAGTAAAATAAATTTTAGTTTAGTACAATTTGTGCAAAATCAGAACGTCGCGCCGCGTCGCGTCGGGCTCGTTTGAAGATGCATTGGGGTTGCAAAATCGGAACTGTCTCGAACTCAATAATTTGCTTCCAATTCCTGCCGAGTCAGAGGCATGAAATTCTAACCACCGGTGTGTTATCAGTGCTCGTTTTAGCAGCATTATTTATAGTTAAGTACACAGGATCTACGGTTTTTATCGTCCACTTACCGACAAGAACGTGTAATTATTTGGCATAAATATCGTGTAGTAAAGAGCACGTAATCTGCATTTAAAAAGAAGGGATATTGTAATCTTTATTTTCAAAAAGGTATTATCGACATAACTATTATCGTAAAAAACTATAAACTCGTCGTTACGTAATTTTGGTCACCGTGGCAGTCTTCTTCTTTTTAGCCAGGTGCAGAGCAGAGTGTATTCAACACCTCGCTAATCTCGATCCACGTTTATTGGATCTAGCGCGTTATCGGTCGATCATCGACTAGTACACGTATCACCTGGGATGGGAGCGAATCATCGCGAGTGCAATTTGGTAAAAACGCGACCTCGCGAGTCCGTCTTCGGGGCTCGCGAGCCTCGTGGTCGATTGATCGTCCGCGCGTTCTCGCCCATCCGGCCAATCTATTTCCACCCGGGGACTCGTAATTTCTCGAACTTTTGCCCGATCATCGGAGGCCGATTTGATTAATAATCGCCGGCCCGCGAACGGAATCACCGTGACGCGCAATTAGGTTAATGGCTGTGCGCGCCTGGTTCGTGGCCTCCTGCTCTTTCTGCCTCCGCGGCTCGGCGCGCGCCTTGGTTTCGTTTTCAACCGTCGTCGCGTCGAGCAACGCGGCGAACGATCCACCCGGCGATCGATGCGCAACCCTGACGGTTCACGAATCTTTGCAGGGGCACCCGCCGCCTACGCGACGTCGAGAACCTGCCCTCGAGGATCGAGGTCGAGGCGATCGCTGCTGAGCAGGACGCGATCTCCTGCTACGACGGCAGCAACATTCAATTCACCTCGGGGACCACCGGAAAACCGAAAGCCGCGCTGCTGAGTCACAGGAATCTGGTCAACAACTCGCGACAGGTAACGATGCTTGGAGAAGCATCGATATTCGATCCAGAAGCAAACGTTTGATTGCGATTATTTCTTGAAGATGTACAGTTAATTAAGAACTCATTTAATCACTGTTACAGGTTGCAGCACTGTTAAATCTGCAGTTGTCATTTTTTTTGTCGACGACGCAGACGAGATTCTTCAACCCTTATACAAATCCTTATTTAATTTTTGTGCACTGGTTGCACCGATTTGATTCTAAAGCAGAGCTGTACGTTTACCAGGAATTTTTCTTGCAAAAGTAATGTCGATTGAGGGTGTATTTAAAATTTTTAAAAGGTGCAACACTGTTAAATCTAAAGTTGCAATTTTTTTGTCGTTATCCAATTCTCTTATGCAACGTTTAATGCAAGCGTTCTTTGATCTTCGTGCACCGGTAGGCTCAATTTGGAATTTTCCTTGCAATTCCGCAAAAACGTGATCATTGAAGCTATTGTTCATTGGTATGCTCCAGTAGCTCGTCTTCCCATCACGCAAGGAAAAATAAAGGGCACGGTATAGATATACATACACACGGTCGTAGAACAAATGTAATTGGTTTTAGTACCTCGTTCGCCGATTCACCTGCTCGTTCCAGCAATTACAGTGAAGTGTGTGTATCTAGGGGCAATCCAGCCCCGCAATCTACGTCAATCATCCGATACAATGATTCGAGGAAGGGAAAAATTTCATTTGTAAACGTGGAACTTTCATTAAAATGAACTTTTCACCGGCCGGACGGAAATGGTCCTCTCGAACAATTATTCCTGGGAAAACGTTCCCCAGTTATTAGACTCTGCTCTAGACCAATCGGCGATCCACCGAGAGAACCTGCATGCACAGTCGTTGTACTCGTCAATTAGGTTTACGACCGAGCACGTACTCAATATTATTGTAAAATAGACCGTAAAAATTTATTTCTTCGTGATTAATACAGGTATAAAAATAAGTGTGCAGAACTGAAGACCAGAGTCGCCAGATTGAGATTCGTGTCCCCTGTAGTTTCCCCTTCTACGAGACTTTTTCCCCAGGCTCCTTCACGTGCAGTGGCGGTTTGTGGCTAAAATTAATGCGGGTGCTGTTCTAGAAAATGTTTAGGCTTTGTTTAAAAATTCTGTAAAAGGCTACTGACATTAAGCTTAAGGATTATATGTATATATTGTACAAGTATAAAGAAACAGTTAAAGAAAAAAGATACGCGAGCCGCCACTAGTCACGTGACTAATACTGGAGGAGAGAGGGTAACCGTTTCCCCTCGATTCGTGCACTCTCGTCTGACGACTCTGCTCCGAAGACCTGCCTGACTCTACCGTATTAATTAGATCGACGATTAGGTTCTAGAGCGATCGGAGATCCACGAGGGCTTGAAGGTTTGCATGAACGTCCCCTTCTTCCACGCGTTCGGCATAGTGAAGACCATGGTGATGCTTCAGGCTGGTACGACGCTCGTGCTCGAGTCGCCCTCGTTCAACCCGGTCAAGTCGATCGAGGCGATGGTGAAGGAGAAATGCGAGATCGCTTATGGGACACCGACGATGTGGGTAAGAAAGCAACGGCTCCGCGTCGCCTTTACGAGCCGGCAATAAAATTCTCGTTGGCCCTGTTCAAATAAGACGCTGCAAACCGTTTGCGTTAGATCAATCTTCTCGCCGCCCATCAACGGCTTCAGCCTCCGCCAATAAGGCTGGTCTGCGGGTTCACCGGAGGCTCCCCTGCCTCTCCAGAGCTGTTCAAGAGGATACGAGAGTGTTTTCGCTTCGACAAGATTAAGGTGAGCGACCGGGTTACAAGAATCATCCCGAGAAAACCCTCCGCGACATTTACTTTCCGCGCGAATATGCCATTTTAACGTTCTCCCCTTCGTCTCTCGTCCCGCACGCTGTCAATTGATAGGGAACTACCGTGCAAAATGGAGCACGGTAGGCAGACCGTCGCTATCTTGTCTTTCGCGCTAGATACCCGCATCGTATCGGTGAGTAAACACCCTTGGGAGTTTCTATGGCTAGATAATTTAGATACCGCGCTTGCAGTATCTTTTCCTCATTGTTGTCCCACTTCGATTATATCATAATGTTTGAACGTCTTCATAGATCTAAGGATCTTTCACCATTTTGTCACCTGAAGGTCGTGAAATCTATGTTTTCAGCCGCTACAAGATGGAATAAAAGAATTAGAAAGAGAGAAGTATGGAAAAATTAACCGGACAACAAAAATATTTTTCTGTTCCACGGTATTCGTCCCTCGATACCAGGAAATAGAACAGAAGACAACTCGAAGATTGCAATCCTATTCGATCGGAGAATATTTTAAAAAGCCCGAAGTCGTCTTAGACTCTGTTCTCTCTTTCTGCAGGCTGTACGATCGATTATCGAACTTATAAAAGTCTTTTCGCGCGGCCTAAACTCACAGGCGGCGTTAACGACAGGTGAATTGGGCTACCGGAAACTTTTCGAGCGGAGTCAATATACGATCGCTGTTATCACGCTATCGTTCGTCGAACCCAAGAAAGTTGATTCCGTTTCTGGAGAGCACTAATAATAGTGTGTGTGTGGGCCACTATCCATAATTGTCGAAATATCTTCGGCTGGTAGACCAAGGCGGGTACCGTCCAAGGGTCGTCGACACGAGGCGGGTCGCGGGTTCCGATTCGGGCCTGTATAACGCGTCGCGTACGGCCGTTATCTATGCACATATCTCCCGCGCCGAGCAACTCCTCGGTTCGTTCGTATGCATAAATACGATTCCGCGAGGAGAAATATCGTTCCTCGCGTCCCGCGATCAATAACGTTCCCTTTCGCGAAATCGGCTCCCGAGGTTGTTCCCGGCGTTTATTACGTTCCATCGGTCTGCTCTCTCTCTCTCTCTCTCTTTCTCTCTCTCTTTGCCACCCACTCTGTTGGTTCGTATGCACCCCTTATGGCCTCTTCCCATCCTGAAAACTCTTCGAGGAAACTTCCAACTTCGCGAGACTCCGATCTTCCAAGCGAAAATAAAAAATTCCCTCGCAATGAATTTATTCAGAGACCCCGTATGTTAATAAAATTTTGTTATTTAGTGTGAAACGCGCACGTCTCTCGTGGACGTCGCCGTACTTATGAATTAATAGAAGCATGTTTTAATTTGGCAGACGATCTATGGTCTAACGGAGGTAACAGGGGTGATCTGTCAGTCCCTGCCAGGTGAATCGCAAGAATTGACAGATACCACGATCGGCCACATATCCTCTCACGTGGAACTCAAGGTGAGAAGCTAGGCGCAAGACATTCTCATGTTTCACCCGCATCGTATCTAGCGGATTTTTTATGTAAAACGAAAATCGTCTGACTGCAAGCTGCAAAATGTAGACATAATTTAACAGTACAGTTATGGGTACGCGATAAATGTTTTTCAAAAAATTTTCATTATAAATTCATAAAGAACCGCAGCCTACTAATTGTGATGCACTTCTTCTGATTTTCCTCCTTTCCAAGGTCACGGACCCTAAGGGCGAAACGGTCCCCTTCGGCACCGTAGGCGAGCTCATGGTTCGCGGGTATAGTGTGATGATGAAGTACTGGGCCGACGAGGAGAACACGAAGAAGACCATCTCGCAGAACGGCTGGCTCAGAACGGGCGACCAATTCATCCTACGTTCGGACGGCTACGGGCACATAATCGGCCGATTGAAGGACATGGTGATCCGGGGCGGGGAGAACATTTTCCCGAAGGTAAGGGTACACGGTACCGTGACTCGGCACAGTATTCGATCCCGCTTATCCCGGTGAATCGCGTTTCCAGGAGGTCGAGGACTTCTTGATGACGCATCCGCAGGTGCTCGAGGCGCAAGTCTTCGGCGTCCACGACGACGTCTACGGCGAGGAGCTGTGCGCGTGCGTGCGTCTTCAGGAAGGTGCGAAAATCACCGGAGAACAGCTCAGGGAATTCGGCAAAGGCAAGATCTCGCACTTCAAGATTCCACGGTACGTCGAGATCGTCGACGAGTACCCGAAGACCACCAGCGGCAAGGTGCAGAAGTTCAAGTTGAGGGAAGAGATGGAGAGGAAAGGTGTCGTTCCGGCAACCCCGGCTTCGGCTCCTCTCGCGCGGACTGCCTCCAATTAACCCTTCGTAATGGTTTTGCCAGCGTACGACTCTACTGATTTTTAGATTATGCGAGCAAGCTGTTCACTGAGGCAAGAAGCAGTGCGAAGAATTTAGCACAATTTTCTAATGATAAGTCTTCCGCGTTCCTGGTACCAAACTAGGGTTTTGGCATCCTTCCAACTATGGAAGTCGACCATTTTGTACATAACTGTTTAGTTAAGACATTATACTTGCCAGAAGCTTATTGGCATGGTCAATGATTATATTGTGTCCAAACGGGACTCAAATGATTGGATAAAATCATGTGAGCTCCCGCTTGCGAGCACAAGTCAATAAGCTCACTTTCAATTCAACCAGCGTGACTATGAATTTTATACATATATTCATTCCAAAAATGAGCATGTGGAATATCGAACAGTAGCAGGACTACTGGACTTGAAATGTATCAATACATAATTTTATGAAAATTACTGATGGAGGATTACAGTTTATATTTGGTACAAGTCCTCAAGTAGAGGTGTTAAGAAGTGTATTTTTGTAACGCGCCGACATCGATCTTAAAATTCGCTGTCGGCTCGCAAAGGGTTAACCGCGAATTTCCATCCCCTCACGCCCCCAACCCCGAAGAAACGAACCTCTGAAAGTACAAATGCTTTCCGAGGAAAGAACTTTAGGTGGATTTATGTTATCCAGTTTCTCTTGACTGTTTAGATAGGGGATAGTCCAGAGATAACGGGATCGTAATTTCTCTTTATCGAAAGTGTTATCGCTGGAAAGGTCAGGGTGATCATGGGGTTCTCGGGGCCACGTGTTTCGCGGCAGATCGCGCCACGTGTCTGTGCATCGGTGCGCGTGGCAATGCGGAGAACTGCTTTATCACGGTCGGTGCAATTCTTCATCAACAATCTTCCAATTATCTTAACAATCAGGAATTCCTAATTTCTTATTCGTTCCTCGTCAATATTTTTCAGATTTTTATGCATTTACGAAGAGATTAGCCGAGGGAAATATAAAACAGTAGAAGATTGGAAAAATCTAAGAATATGATTTTCAGTGTTTCAAAATTGTTAAGGAACGGAATCAACTTCTATCGTATTCCTGCTTCCCACAATCGATGCAGAACATCTTCACGTTTATTTACAAATTGCCGATTTCTAGCCCCTCGACACAAGGAAAGCGCGAAGTTCCAAAAGTGCAGAACGAAACAGACCTTCTGTTTCCTGAGCAGCACGCGTTCATGCCGAACATTGCCGAAGCCTTTGGCTGATAAACGAGCAAAAGCGTCGATCCGTTGATCGATGACACACGACCAGGAAGCGGAGGATAATGAAGCGTGGAAAGGAAAGAAGCCGTGAACGCGGAGGAAGCTACAGCAAAAAGTCGAAGGACGAAGAGAACAGAAGAAAGAAGCCATCGAAATCCGCGGATTCGAGGCTGGCTGGCACGTGTTTCAGGTGGCGTCTAATTGAGGATGGACGGCCTCGAGCAGCGAGTCTCGCTTCTCCGAAGACTGGAGGACTTGGAAGAGGCGTGCATTACCGCGGCAGATGGTGGTCGTGATTGCAGCTGCTCCTCGCGGCGCACACCTGCCGTTTTCTCCGACTATCGAGATGGACGAAATCACTGTCCAGCCTCCTGCTGGCCGTCCCCACCTTGTCGGCCCCATCTTTCTTCGGGTTTTTCGATACGAGAGCGCGGCTGCTCTATCTGAAAAGAAATACATGTGGATGGATGTCAGCTATCGATTGCCCGTATCTTTTAGCCCTTAGCCTTTAGACGCACGGTTACGGGCTTGGAGACACCAATAAACTATTTTTTCGAGTGTGAAAAAATAATGTAAAATCGAATTGATATTCACAATATATCTCGAGGTATTTGGAAACATTTTTACGGTACTTTTTAAGAAAACAGAATTTCTTTCGAATCCACGTTAAAATGACTAGAGAAGTTTTAGAAAATATTGATTTTTCAGAAATGGAAGACAATCGTAGTACCACTCGCAATTTTGCGATTTCGCCACTTCGCCGACGTTGTACGCACGTTACTCGCGTGATCGATCCTACGGTAAAAAGATGTTACGACGCTCGTTGGAACCTCCATCGTATCTCGTGTGACCCCGGTGATACTCGAGCGCGATACTTTCTTCGGTGAATAGGCAGGAAGGAAGGAGAGACCCGGGGAAAGTGATGTTTACCGGGGCGAGTATTGTCGGGAATCTTTTTAAATATCCCCGGCGGGACCGCAAAAACCGCGTCGAGATGGCTTGTAGTCGGGCTGTCTCAGGAGCGAAATTAATTCTGGCGCGTCGCCAGAATCTACGAAAGCGAGCGAGAGAAAGAGAGAGAGCACGGGACACGAAACATGGGGAGTTTAGGGGATGGTGTACGGGGAGGGGATGAGACCGGAGTAAATTCGGCCCGGACAGATTCGCGCGGAAAATTATCCCGCGAAAATTGGTGGCGGACGCTCGACAGCCGGAATAGACGACCGTGACCACGATTTCTCTTACGGCTCCGCAGGGAGAAACGAGAGCTAACGAGCTGTCGAATCGGGTGCCCAACGTCACAGGTAAACGTCGATACACAGCGTCTTCTTCGATCGTCTTTCGATCTGTAAAGAAAAGTTTGCCGCAAAATTGTCCTTCGCCTCGAAATTCAATGTCAAACTTCTTTTCATTGTATTCTACGCACCGCGAGGATAAAAACACAATGCAATAATGGAAAAAGATTTGACCTTCGGTTTCAAAGTCGAGGAGAATTTTGCGTCAATTGTTTTTTTTTACAGTTCTGTTCGTCGAAAAATCATCGAAATCGGATCGGGCGGGTCGCTGTACTGGAGGTTCATCGGTCTCGATTTCCGGCAGCAGGATGACGGCGAACAATGAGACCGGGCGCGATGGGACGCGAGGAACGATGAAAAATGGAAGGCGAAGGAGGGCGAAGGACGACACCGACGCGGCGCGGCGCGGCGCGGCGTAGCTCCGCGATCGGAGGAACGAGAAAGAATGGGAAGAAATTCCAGAGCGGTATAGGGCGGAGAATGGCGGTAAATTAATAATGGCAACGGCCCCGGTCTCCGAGGGGCGTGGAGCGGCGGAGGCGAGTTCGTTTAATCGCTTAATCGAGACTCCAGAATGCCTGGCGAACCGAAGGCTCCGCGCGCTTTCCTTTCCTCCACCGATGAAAGCTCTCGAAAGGGTCGGCAATTACTTAAAAACGAAGTTGCGCGCCATCATCGCCGCCCGACGCGTTTTCCATTCCCCCCATACCATCGTGGCCGGGTCCCGCGCCGCGCCGGCTCGCCTCTTTCCGGTTTCTTTCAGCTCGGCCCTCCGCTGCTGCGTCCCTTTTCCTGGTACCTCTGTCCTGCGAGCATCTACGAGAAATCCTGTACAGATAGCGCAACTGACCGCTAAATAACTGACTCCTACGTCACGCCCCCACCCCGTCGTCCATTGTTTTATCGAAAGATCTCGATTAGAACCAGTTTGATACGAATTAGATGTTATTACTATGTCCGTAAACGGACAGCTGTTTATAAGTGCCCGCCAGATAACTAGCCCTTAGACACGCCCCTCGAACCCCACTCTTCCAACAGGATTTGATCCGCCGTTTTCTCGAAACGTCTGAAACTTTTATTGCTTTCTATAAAAGTCGAATGTTCAGCACGAATCGTCAGCAGTTACCTGACGAGGAAGACGGAATTAGAAAAATTTGGGACAGAGTTGTTAATCGTGGAAATACGTATTCATTTAATTTTTATTTTGTAGAATTGATTTAGACAACTTTTATTTCGCATGGAGACCTGCGGTATGAATATGACAGATTTTAAAATGAACTCGTCCGATACTCTATCGGTGCTCTGTATCTCTACAGACTGTATCTCATAAATGTTCTATAGATATATTAATGCATTAATATTTTATCGCAGGTTTATGCAGATATATTTCATGAAACGTAAGTTAGACTCGAAACCTCTGACGATCTTTCACTTATAAAAAAATTCTAATTAATGTATTACCTACTCGATATCGTGTAACGATTTTTGTTTTGTATCTTTAGGGTGTTCGCAGATTTAATAACGGTACACCTTCGGGATATCGCATATGAACGACTAGTAGAAGGCGAAAAAGGGAAACCAGAGTCCCGTGCTATTGTCGCGAACACTTAGGCTACCGAAAGCTTATTAACAAGCTGCTCGGTGGCTCTGAAAGAAGTTTCCCTCTTAAATGAAAATTATTGAACTTCTTTGACTCGAGTTTCTTTTAGGATTGCCACTTAACTGGAAATTAATCTCTCCGGAGAAGTTACTAAATTACTCGCGACAAATGATTGATTTACGAATGAAATTGCTGCAGCTATTTCCACCGAAAGATTCTAAGAGACAATTCGAAATAGCAGCCAACAGATAAATGGAATTAAATCGATGCTTTGTACTAAAATGAATCACCTGAACACGCCAACTGTACTATTAATGAAAAAGATGAGGCGACAAAATCTAACGTAGAGGATCACCGAGAACAAGTGGTGGGGAGAGGGCGCGCGCGATTGGCTGCTCGATAACTGTCCGCTCGCCGGCCGCAGGCCCTAGAACGCATGGTTATCGAGCGAGCACCGCGCCTACTCTCTCCAGGGTAACGACAGCAATATCCAAATAGTAAAACGGATGGCAGCCGACTCGAGGGCACGGTAAACACTCGAATAGTGGGCTGGATCGATGAAAGGCACGCGGAATCGCGGCGCAACCACTGTAATAAAAGAGTCGGACCGCGTAAACGTAATCCAACCGGCCTCCTCTCTCTCTCACTCTCTCTTTCTATCTCTCTCTCGCCTCGAAAACCGGCTTGTGCATCCGAAAGCTGCCCATTCGAAATCCGAAACTCGTCGGCGCGGTCGCCTCGAGAATGCATCGTTGCGCACGGACGCTGCAGCGTGCTGCACGCGTGAATTGCTCGCGTGATACATCCGATCGACATCCTTGCCTCGCGAGACGGTGAACGCGTCCTCCGGGAACAGGAAGCCGAAGAATGGGTGCTCGATGATCCGAGCAGCGCGGATCGCAGTCACTTGACTCGTCCTTTTGTTCCCCTGTCTTCAAACGCGCCGGAAAAAGAGGCCTCTCGTAGCTAGATGAAATGCACACTGCATATCGTGGATTCTCGCGAGGTAAAAGTATCTGCTGTGTTTGTCAAGTTTGCTTAGTGAATAAATAATCAAGTTGGCCCACTAAATTAACATTTGATCACTTTTACAGGACAGTTTGCGGATCAAATTTACAGAACAGTAGTCACGATGGAATTCCTACATCAAAAGGCGTGGCGGAAGAAGTGCTCTACATGAACACCATTCATGATTGGATGGAACGAAAGTTCGTAACGTTTTCAAATTAAAAATCAAAGATAAAATTGAGGTTTTTATACATGGGTGCAAAAGTAATAGAACAGAATAGAAAATATGGTATTTAATAAATCTATGAATAAATATCTTAATTTTACATTTGAATTTTAATTTAGAAACGCTGCGAACTTTTGTTCCGACCCAATATTTGGAATGAAACGATTATACGGAAAGATGTCTCGACGCCACTGCACGAACAACATTCAGGACAGAGTCGACTCGATTGGACCTAAACACTTGCCAAGGGTACTGATAGCCGTGTTAATACTCTTCGTAGACTTCGGTTCGAAACTATCCTGAAGGAACGTGAGTGACATGCACGTCGCAAAGTCAACAGTCTACTGCTAATAAGATTAGTCCCGGCTTGGGTCGCGAGTCGGCACTTCATTGTGCAAGAAGTCTCGGCGAACTAGGTCTTTGCTCAATAATATCTGCTCGGGGATTGTATTAGCAAACACCGGTTCGTTTATATTCGTCGAATGCTGCCGTTTCTTTCGATTGCTTCACAGCGAAAGAATTACACGTCGATCATCGCGGATATATTCCGAGGAATGCTAAAGACAGCGTGCAACCGGAAATAGATAGTAAATAACCGGGAGATTACGGGTGGAAGCGGCAGCAAGAAGCACACATTCGAAAGTACACATCGCCCGCAGCATTAGTCCAGAAGTGGAGTAGAGAGGCCTAGAATCTAGGCCCTAGATAGTCTATAGCGTCGCAGTTGTACCGCGTAATTGATCAGGGACGTAGTACCGCGAACGTCAGGTGCGCAGATAAATTCGCGCTGTGCCCAGTGAATATTTATCATCCGATTTTTAACAGTCACGAAAATTACTTATTTTCGGAACTCCTGCGAATGCCTAGGCTTGCGTCATATCTGACACCGATATTTCACCGATATAACAATTGGGGACCGGCTTTCGTCTTATTTCGAATGTAGCGCTGCCTCGATTCTGCGTCTTTTGATGTCTTCACTGGGTTCATGCGAGGAATAAAAGTCCGTGGAATAAGCGGGCCGAGGTGCGGGAAAAACCGGGCTCGCCGTGGGGTAGTTGGCTGACGAGCCGAAAAGTTGATCCGCGACGCGGCGGGCCCGGGGTTCTTTCAAAGCTCTCGGTAATTTAAATAAACCGCCAAATACAGGCGACGTAGCCGGCGGTCCGTCGAAATTGCGACGGCTATTTTATAGCGTGAGGGTTAGCGCGCGTGCATTGAAAGGAGGAGGGCGGTGGGCGGGGGACCAGGCTCGAATTGTATTAGACTCGCGCTGGCGCGATACTAAACAATGTATCGGGCATTAAATAGACTTAAATCATGGTACGCGCGGGGTCTCTCCCCATCTTCGTGACGATCGATACAGGAGAGAGAATTCTCTGGCGGCCTTCCGTCTCTCTCTGTCTCTATCTCTCTCTCGCTTTCGCAGGGTGGATGGCACCGAGGCTGAGGGTGAGGTGCAGCCACGAGAAAACGCAGCGACAAAGGGAAATGGAGATGGAAAGAGTGGCAGTAGGGTGAGCTTGGGATCGAGGAAGGGGGACACGGTCCCTCGGTCCAAACCGAGCGGCACGCTTCCACCTCCTGCCTCGACGACGACGTTTGCCTGTGGCAGGGAGGAAGATAACGAGACCGAGCGCACCGCGGGCAGGACAGAGAAGAAGCGTGAAACGAAACGTCGGGGACGAATGACTCCTCGTAAATCGATTACGTGGATAGAAAACGCCATGGTTTTCGGTCTCGAAACCGTCACCGGTCAGCCCCCGTCCTGCCTCCTCCTCCCTGTCACCGGCGTTCACCGGGGCTTTAACGTTATCGTTGTAGCGGACGCGACGCAGTGCACGATCCCCCTCAAGAAACACCCACAAGCCCGTGTCGAATTTTACGAAAACATAAAACGCGCGAGGTTATTCCCGAAAGCGTCTCGTGATATGCTCGAGCGGGCCACAAGCATATTCCGGGAAAGGAGCGAGTCCCGCGCGCGTCCGCTAGCGACCGGAAACGGAGGATTCGTCATCGCCGGGTCGTCTCCGGAAGAATTTCTCTCTCTCCCTCTCTCTCTCACTCGAGTGAACCTCCACGGCCTTGCGTTCCCCGGTTTCCCTCCTTACCTCGAGCTACGGCGGCTTTCCTTTTGTCTAGGTTTCCGGCGCGTTTCACCGGGGGCCCGAGTTCACGTTCGTTTTATGGGAACGCGATAATCTTGGACCCCCAACGGGATTTCCGAGCAGCCTGCTACGATTCGAGAGGCGAGAAAAACTCGCGAGAGGAGAGGCTGTGCTCGATCTTGCTCTCTCTCTCTCTCTCTCTCTAGTCCTTTCTGGATCATTCCGAAGCTCCGGAGGACGCTCCATTAAGCTTCTTCCAGGCGTTTTTGCAGCGCGTCAGAGAGACGCGGAACCGAGATTCGTAGCTCCTCGATTCCATCTGGCTACCAGCGGCGGCGGGGGCGGGGCGACGGCGGGCCTTGATAAAAACGAAGTCTCTCTCTCTCTCTCTCGCCGACGACGATCCCGTTACCTATTTTCCGCGCGTAATACGCCGCGTCGCGATCGAATCGCTAGAATCCCTGACCACCTGCGAGTTTCACGGAGAAAGTTAGCGGGCCCTCGCAGGGCTTCCGCTATGGCCAATTCACTGGAAAAATTGTTTTTCGCAGTTAGCCTCCCGTGACACAGTTCTTCCCGCAATCGCGACGGATTTTCCACCTCGGCTGGCCAATTAAACGCGACGCGACCGCTCCTCGCGATGGAATTTACGGCAGTTACGTCACTGGGTAACGTTTGCGATTAATGTCATTCTTTGAGGCAATTGGTTCCGAGTGTATCTTGCGCTCGTCGGGCTTCAAGAGAGATTGTTTCTCGGGGAGTCTTTTTCGGTGGAGACGCGGCCGAGAGTTAATTAGGGGTACGTTTATCATTTTTAAAAGGGTCTTGCACCGTAGAAGCTCTGCAGTTCTTTGTCTTGCTTTCTTTGTTCTGTTCGAGCGAGTATGACCCAAAAGCAGACCGTTGTTGCAATTCTTCTTGCTGAAATATTGGGTGAACTCATAAATCCTGTCGTTCTTGGGGGGGTATGGGGGTACTTCGAGTGTATTATTAATGTGTTCAACATTGTTTCCAACGACGTTCCACCGTCTTCTTTAACTTGATTTTCTGAAAATTTTCAGACACATCTTCCAGCGACGCAGCAGGGTCGAGGAGCCAAACTACTCATACCAAAAGGTTGAAACTGCACTAAATACCATTGCCATTGGCCGAGCCGAACTCCGTCCGCCGTAGCCGGCCTTCGATTGGCCAGCGTTTTCCGCTGAGAACTCCTCAAGAAAGCCGCGGAGAAGATTTTCGAAAAGGACAAAAGTTGCTTCGAATGGCTTTGGGAATCGGCCCCTCCACGGAGGAAGATTTTCGACACCCTGTAGACCGAGGTAAAGGCGGTTGCAGGTCGAGTATAAACATCGAGGAGGTCAACCGCGATGCACGGGACGGATTATACTAGCAGTTAGGCGTGTTTGTCCAGCGAGATCGTCGATTTCGACCGCGTTGTCGCTCGGTTTTCCGCGAGGCGATCGATCTCCTGGGTACTGGCATCGAACCGTGGACAGGGTCTCGAGTGGCGTCGGTTCTTTGCATCGTGATCGTAGAAATAAGAATATCGATCGGGCACGGTCGAGGAGCGTAACCTCGATTCCTCGAACGTTGTACGTGTCGGTCGGTCTTGGTCGTCGTCGTCGTCGTCTACGCGTGTCTACGTGGGTCGTCTACGTGTCGCAAACCCAGGGACAAAATATTCTTCCGTGCCGCCGCCGGGGAACTCCTTATTACTCATCGCTTTCTCCGTTCCCTCTGACACTACGGTCCATTCTCTCGTTCCGGATGCTGCGACGTCCTCGGAAGGATGAACAACGACGAACGGTCCCGCGGCAGCTGATTCTCTCTCCCTCGGCGAGAATTTCGCTGTCCTCCGTCTTATTAGATTGTAAACCGAGTCTCCTCTTTCTTGTTCCCAGCGCCATGCCGCCCGCCATGCCTTCCGCGGAACTGCTTGATCGTTTCGCCCGATGATCAATGGACGCGCGGCTTCGTCCGGAAAATGGGATTCGCCGACGGCTCCTCCAGATTTCGTATTTGTCTCCTGGCGGAATAAAAATGGTAACGAACCCGAACAGACACGCTTTACAACGCGGTATTAGGTGTGCAAATAAGTGCGACGGCTTTTTATTCAATCGCTCGTAACCGTCGCTCTCGTTGCTGGCGCGCGTTCCAAAGTGCCGATCCTCGGCTTCGAGAAAATACCCTCTTACGTGCAATCGATATCTCCTCGCCTCGAAAAGCTCGGGAAAATTCAAAACCACGGGACCCGCGTAATTCGAGCGGAGAAACCAAAAGAAATTTTCGGAATGTGTAAACGCCATATCGTATTTTCTCTGTAATTCCATTCACAATTTCTCGAAAATGTTGTTCGCCTATTGTTCAGAAAATCAATTCTTCTAACGTGTCAGAAAATATCAATTACTTCTGTTCAGATTTAAAAACAATACGTGTAAATTCTTTTCGTATTTTTACTGTCTAGCGACTTTTACAGTAAAAACATAAAATTCGCAGTATGGTGACTTAAAGATCGCTAGAGAACGCATCGAATTTATTTGCACCCCTAACGCAAGTTTTATAGTATCATACCGCCTTCAAAAGCGCACCCCTTTGGTCGTTTTATTGCCCGAGCGAGTGTTTATCTACGAATAGCATTAGTTTCGTGTATTCTAATGGGAACACGGGGGTTGGCTCATCCCCCGTTGACATACTCCCCCTAAGACTGCACAAAGGGTGACGATTCCTCTCGGCGCGGCGTCACGGTGCATTTACTCGCAGACTCCCGAGTCGATATCCCCGTAAAATTCCATTCAAACGCGTTCTCGAATGTAATTATACGGTGAAAGACCGTCTCGCGAAGTAAATGCTCCGCGAAGTTAAATGAAGACGCTCCGGAGAAAGAAGTTTAACTCGCTCGGGAAGCTTATCCGGCGATTTTCGCACGCGGAATGAAAATGAGGGGGTATGCGAGACTTTTCTTTCCGTGTGGGAAGGCGCGAGTGTCCCTGTGAATCTTTAATTTTACTCTGAACCATTATGCAACGTGCTAAAAAATTACTCCCTTGTTGGCGGCGAGATTCCTGAGGACATTCGAAGCAACTTTTTCCTTTACGCAAATCTTCTCCACGGCTTTGTTGAGGAGTTATTAACGAAAAACACTGACCAATCGGAGCGTCGGCTACGATGAGCGTCGGCGGAGCAGACTCCGCCCACTGTGATCGCGCTCCGATCGGTCCGTGTTTTTTTTTTGTTAATAACTCCATAACGAAGCCGCGGAGAAGATTTTCGCAAAGGAGAAAGTTGTTTCAAATGATATCAGGAATTGAATTACCCCTTTAAACGAAATACAACATTTTTGGGAGAAAAATTAGACCAATGCGAACTCACGGAAGATCAACAGTTCTAAGGGCGCGGTGAAAAGTGTCTCGTAACTTCCAAGAGGTGTGGAATGGTCTTGGATGGCATCGTTCCAACGAAGTTCGCCGTCAAAGACTATTCCTGGCTGATCTACCGATATCCGTCCGAGACGCGGCCGATATTTGACAGGTGACGGATCGATCCGTATTCCAGATAACTTTCATTTACTTCGATTTGCCCTCTCGCGGTTATTATAGGCTGCATCCGGTTGCGGCGAAAACGCGTGCATATAATACATACGAGTGAGAGCAGAGCCACGAGTTTCGAGTTCTCGGCGGGCTTCTGCGGGCTTGTGTTTGCAGAGACGCCAGGCCGGAATTAATAAAGCCTTCCGCGTAGACCTGGGCGGATTTTTTCTATCAATTTCTCGGCTACGTTCCATATTTGAGCGTATTGTGCTCCGCGAACAATAACTCATCTCGATATTGCTGGCCTGGCTCTCGCATCCGGCGAGCTCGCGCGCGCCTCCTCTCTGTTCAATCTCCGCGCCCCGCCGCCGTCTCCCTCGTCCCGCTATCTTTCGTTCGCTTTTTCGCCCCCCTCTCGGCCCCGCGCCGGCCCCCTCCGCATCGATAAAGTCACCGGCAGTCGCGATTTTACGACTCGAAACGGAACTTTGCCTATTAAAGCGTGGCTCGTTAGCCTTGCATCGCGCGGCGCGGCGCGGAGCGCGGCGGGACGCTCGCCATGCCGACCAGACGGAACGCGTTCGATTCTTTTCGCCCCCGATCCAACGGACATTGACCGTCGCGAAACAATAGTTCCACTGTTTCCGTCACTATTTTTTCAAAGACGAGCGGTCCGTTGATCGACGCCGATTGCATACAAAGAGCTCTCCGCCCTTGGAGCACTTTTCTGTGGCTCCGGGGGCCACTCAAATCGTGGACGTCTATTCTTTCCGAGTCTCTTCTAAATATAGACCTCGCATCCTTGAAAAATATAGCTTGTTCAAAAATCTTCCTTTTCCAGTGGAATGAGACTATCCGTCTTGCCTGTGAGTAGGCGTGGCTTCATTGATCTCGGCGGAGGAGGAGCAGTATGATAGGTATGTTCGATTAGTTTCTATATTCCCTGAAAATGTGCTGTTAGAAATCCTTTATGTTTGTCTGTGTAGAAGAGGCGTGGTCTGCTTGCAAGAGGCGCGGCTAATCCCGAGGAAGCGTGGCTTCGTTGCCCTCGCATTAACCAGGAAAGTCCACTTACAGTCTTGATGCTTCTAGCCTTCTTTCTGCTGAAACCAGGCGTGGTCTGCGTGGAGGCGTGGCTTCCAGGCCCGCAACGGTTCTACAAATGCCGCGCGGGGCAATCGCTGTCCGCAACGCGCTCCGCAGAGCCAGACGGCACAAACGAGTGCTCCAAAGAGATTAGTAACCACACGCTCGCTCTTCCGGCCACTTTTGCTCGTCCCCGGAGCTGTATCCGGTAGCGAAATGGAATTCCGTGGATCCTCAGCGGAGGATCACGAGCAATAAGTCGCGACGACGGGCTCGGTATCCCGAATCGCCGCTACAATTAACAGCCCTGGCGGCGTGGCGTGGCGTGGCGCAGTGGGTCGGAGCTAGACCGGGGTAAAGCCACGAAAGCCATTCGCGTTCGGTTGGCCGCGGCGGGCAATAGAGGGGCCGCTCCGGAGGGGGGTTTATGCGCGTATGCAGCGACAGGTCGGCTTTAAAGGAGCCACACGGATCCGTTGCGTTTACGTTTGCGTGGCACGTGGGCATACTCGAGGAAAACTCTCGGCGGAACGGTAAGCTGGAACGAGAAGCCGGTTAATGAAGGATGGAAGGGCCGGCTGGCCTGTGTTTGAGAAGCACTAGTCCGGTCTCCCGAGAGTGGTCGGTCTTCTCCTGGATATCTGCCGGGGCACGGGATGAACGTTGGAGCCGGCGGGGTACGGGCTCTGGCCACTTCCCAAGGGAACTCGTTTCAGCTCCGCTCCCTCCCGCGCGACCAGGGCAAGCATGGCCGACTGCTCGCGTAAAAGCGCGTCCGCGAGAGTGAGAAACCAGGTTATATGCAGATACATGCTCGTTCTTCCCGGCCTTTCTTCGACGATTCCCCCGCTCTCTCGCTCTCCCCCTCTCTTTCTCTCTCCGCGCGTTCCCACTTACCCAGCCTCCACCGGCGTGGCCCTCTCCTCTCTCGTCTCGTCGTCGCAACGGCCCCTCGTTTCTTTCCTCGCCTCTGAAACGCTCGACGATACCCTCAGGTACGAAATGGCAATCGCTCTAGGCTCTCCGTCTTTGTCTCTCCGGTCCGAGCACCAGTCTACTCTCTTTCCGAGCCGTGCCGCCGTCGTTCCCTTTGTTCCACCGAGTCCTCCGCGCGTATCGCAAATCAACGCAGCTTCTTACTTTCCGCGCGCAGCTTCGTATTTATTCGCGCATCAGCCGCCGTCGTCGCCGACGTTTCTCTCCTTCCCGCCTGCGGGAACACGGCAGCCACAAACCACGGTACGCCTGCCTGGCCTTCGATCTTCGTATTTTTTCACCTGAAATTATACCGCGCTCGATGTTCGGAGATTTTCAACCATCGTTTACGCGAAGGTCATTTAAACAAACGTTGGAATGTGTTAATTAACCCAATCGCATCGAATGACGAGCTGTAGTCGCATGAAGTTGCCATGGCATTTAAATCGGATGACGAGCTCAACTCGCAAATGCGCGCTGCATTATACGAATGCGTAGAAGTGAATTTCTAATTAATAGACGGCTCTTAAATGTATGCACAAACGAAGCACATTGAACGTTAGGAAAGTATTTAACATTACAGCAACCGATAGGGTATTTAAATATGATGTCATTGGGTTAAGCGTATTCAGAAAACGATTTCTATGTCCAGTTTGTGGCGATACAGCTGGAACATTTTTTTAGTAATAACAATACACATAGTCCGGGTATTTAAAAGAATACGTAACCAGAATTTCGTAGATTTTGACCGAGCTCGAGAATTTCAGTTTCGTCCGGGTTTTTACGTTTGCGGCTCACGACGGGACGGTTCTGCCGCCACGCGGCTGCCGGTTCCGTCGGCGATCGACCGAGAGAATCCTCGGATCGGCGCCGAATTACGGCTCGGTCGGCCGTTAGGGGAAGATCGGAGCCTCGTCGTATTTTCCCTGGACGAAATCCGGGGCCGAGTCGGTTGCTTGGTCGTCCGCGAACCGGATTACGCGCGGGATTCCAATGGAAGAGAGAAAGAGACAGAGAGGGGGGAGGGTTCACCGTCTCTCTGGTTTGCGCTTCAGCCGATTTCATCGGACTCGGTTTTTCCCGCGGGGCCAGGCCTCGATCGATGCGTTTCCGTTGCGGCTTTCGGAAAATCGCGTCGTTACACCGACGACGAAAGATAGAGAGAGAGAGAGATGGAAGGAAAGAAAGGAGAACCCGGCTGGCATAGTGACCCGGCGCGCATCAGTGCTTCGACGAAGTGGATTCAATTAACGAGCGTGCGCCGCACCGGGAAAGAAAAGACGACGGGAACGGGGCTGCGAGAAAGAGAAAAACCGTGAGCACACGGCGGAGAAAGCGGGCCGGGAAACACGGTGGCGGCTTCCCACAGAGTAAACGAACGAAATTCGACGTCCGACAGAGGCAGGTTTTCTTCCGACGCTGTTACCGCTCACCATGGGAGAAAGATGTTCTCCCGCCGACGATAGATAGAGAGTAACGAAGCAGAGATAGCCGGTGTGCGAGGCGTTTTTCTCTGTTTTCCCCGTGGCCCAGTTTGCGGCCAGGAAAAACAAAGGATACCGATTCCGATCCGCGCCGCTTGAAATATAGTCGGCGGTTCACGCCCACGCAGCCCCCGAGCAGCCCGTTGCCGAGCCCGTTGCTCGTTCCGTTCCGTTCTCTTCCGGCCGCCGCCGATTAAATACCTAAATACCGTCAGCCGCCGATACGTGGCCTGGACGCGTTAAACGATTAATCGCACTGATTGGATTCCAATTAGCCTGCTAACGACACCGCCGCCGCGCACCGCGGCCAAAGCGGATTTTCCGTGCCCGCCACCCCCTCCGCCCGGCTTTTCTTTTTCCACCCCGTTCACCTTTTACCAAACCCCGCCGTACACCTTTCGCATCCGACACCGTGAACGTCCACCACCCCCGTGGACGACGATCGCCCGCTCCCAGACGGCTCGGTTACGCGACGTCGAATATATACTGCCACCGTGAAAGCGCATTTTCCTTTATTACCACCCGTCCCCCATCCCCCACCCATCAGAGCGATTTTATTGGCTCCGCGGAGGAGCGGACCGACGACGGACGACGACTGCTACTACGCTCGGAGACGACGGGTTTTCCTTCCTTTTCCATCTTGTTCGGGGCGCCTCGATAACCCCGGGGCCTCCAGTTATATCGATGAAAAATCCCCTCCGGGTAGCGCGCCGCTGAATTAGTAAAGAGTCAACCGTGTGTACCGGTTGACGGAGGAGGGGGGGGAGGGGAGGGGGACACCAAAGAACCCACCCCCGCGGGGGCGGGAAAGCCTCTCGGCTTTCAGGGCCACTGCGCGACGAAAAAATTCCACAGCACCTCCTTTTACCCCCCCGACTCGATCCCAGGCATTTTACGCGATCTACCGTCTATCCCGCTTGCACCCACGCGATCCGTTCCTCCCTCTCTGTCTTCTCTCAACGGGTGCACACGCGGCCAGTGTAAGCACACCGTACGAATAACCGACAAACAGCCGTGTCGACGAAAGCTTCCCTAACCGAAGGAACGTATTGCAGGCGTATTTGCATTCAATTTCTTCGGAAGGGCTCCCCTCCGTCCCCCCCTCCGTACCGGCCTCTCTCGTCCTTTCAGCTTTCGGTTCTCTCTACAGGCTCGCTCTCCATCCCCCTCCCTTCTCGGTCTCCCCTTGCCCAGGCTCCCTTCTCTCTTTCTCGTTTTCTTCGGAGCTGGCGCAGCATCCCTCGCCACGGACCCCTCCCTCCCCTACGCCACGGGCTCGCCCTTTTCTTCGCTGCGAAATAGGGTCTCGAGGATGAAAGGAATGCACTTGCCAAACATTAGCATGCACGTACGCCCGGCTCGATACACGGTCGAGAAAGCCTGGCGGAAGGGCTCGGACCCATCTCCCGACACCCCCTCGCGTCGTCGAGGGCGACGTACTCCACGATTCTTTAACTGACTGATGAGAGATCCTTTGCCCCCGCAGTGCATTCCGGGCCTGCTCGTACTGTGCGTCACAATGCGATTTCACGTCTGCCGATCGGTTCGGATTCGCCGGAAATTTTCAAGAATCAGCTACCCCCTCCCGTCTTCGATTTTCACGCGGGATAGGAACGCGTCACGCGAACGGCCCGCGGCGGTAGCGTGGGGGAACAGCGTAATCGTAGAGGGCAAGTGTTGATCCGGCGACTCGTTGTCCCAGGCATTCCGTCGACCCGCCTTGGCCCGCAAAAGCGCGGAAGCGAGCATTAATTGTTCCGATTAACCGCGCGCATGATCAAAGATTGATGGTGTACCGTTCCCTATATTCCCCGTATAATTACACGCGGAGAATGGATGTTCCTCGCGGACTTATAACGACGATAATTGACGGTAATTTACGAAACGTTGCATATTATTTTAATGATACGCCCATTGTTACGAATACGCGCGCAAACATTATCGGTGATAATTAAAAGAGTGTGAGGTGGAACGTTAATCATTACGGGACGACAGTGTGTCGCGATTGAATGCTGCGCATTGACAAAGCGCGATGCAATTTACGAAAACGGAGAAATTACGCGAAACGCGTCGTTCCGCCGTCAAAACCTAGGTTCTACGGTTAAATATCTCTTTTTAATTGTTCTTAACATTCAGACACTTTCGAACTCGTCCGTCCGCTTAGGCTTCTCAATTCCGCCAATCACGGAATAAAGGACAGTTAACTATCCGACATAGTTGGTCGCGTTCAGCAGTTAACTCTGAATCAAGGGGGGCATCGACGTGACAGAATAATGCAGCCAACCCCCGCCTCCATTCTCTCCCGTTCGAGGCACAAGAGCGCGCGTTCCGCTGTCTTGTCAAAGAGCCGCCGGACGACAAAAGTTTCCGGGACGATCGACTCCGAGTCACGGGAGAGGACCCGGTGACATTTTTCGAACGTTCTTCTCCGAAAGAGAGAGAGAGAGAGAGAGGCTGGAGAACGGTATAGTTCCTGTCGTCGCTCCGCGAGAAAGTCCTGCCAGCGTGACGAATAACTCGAAGAAACGGAAAAGGAAGCCGCGTATAAGAAAAGCGGCGGGTGAACAGAAGTGGAAGCCCGAAGCCACATAATTCGCCCCTTCGAGCGCCCCGAGGAGAGTTTCTCGGTAAAACTTGGCGCCGCTTCCGTGCTTTCCCGCCAACTATCCCGAAAGTTTCCGCGGCCGGGACCTTTTGCACGGAGGCCGAGGTGCGCCGCCGAAAGACCCGCGACACCAGCCGCCAGATATCCAGGCACAAAGGTGCCGAACCAGGACAACCCTCCGTGACCCCTTCCGCACCTAGCTGCTCGCAGGATCGAGCTTCCGCGACGAACATCAAATTCTACCGCCTCGCAAACCAGCGCAAAAATGTACTCGAACGATGCACCATCGCGGAACGTCCTGTCCAGTGGAGTGTCCAGGAATTCCCTGGGACGACATCTGGGATCCCTAATGGGATGATCCCGGGACCTCCTGGACCTTCCAAAAGACCATTGCGCCCTCTACGGTGCCCTCGGAAGCGATTAAAGGACTTTTGCGGGTCTTACAGAGACAATGGGCCTTGCTGGGAGCAGATGTCCAGGAGTCCTCGAACCCTCCGAGCAGAGGGAGTTATTCGCGAACCTCGGGGATTCTTCCGGAGTACTACCGTCCCAGGGGTCCCTTTAAGTCGCGACTTTGAACTTGTAATTAAACTTTTCATCTTCTTTCCTATTCGGGGTAAAAAGAAAAGTTGATATTAGCCTTTACGCGGTTATTCTTATTATAGTAGGGTGGCGGAGCGGAGGCACCGTTGGGGATGGCTCCTTCGTAAATTATGCAGGACGAAGCGCGCCGACTTCGGTCGTCCCGCAATAACTGCAGACAGAGTGGGTATGTAGTTAGTAGTCTCCAGCTCCCGGTGTTTCGGCAGACGATTCCCAATGGAACGTTACCACAGAGTCGAGAATTAATTTGCTCCCGAGAGTCGTACTTCGCAATTACTTTATCGTTTCTTCGGTGCTCGCTGTATCGTTTCCTTTCCCACTTGATATTTATCTTGGAACGGCTCGTTGATCGACGAGCGTTCGTTTACGATTCTCCTTCGGAACGAACCAATTTTCGGCCTCTCTTAACTCCTCCTCGTTCTCGTCCTCGTCCTCCTCGTCGTCGTCGAGCGACAAACTCCGTCGTAACGATTCGTTTCGACGCGAGAGGGAAACGGGAAGAGCGCAGAGGAAGCAAACACGGAGCGAACCGGCAACAGAGTCGCGGGATAGAGATTGAAAGAGAGAGAGAGAGGGTTTCGATCCGCGGCGATTGTAGGCCGGGAACAACGGCCGATAGGTTCAAGTGCGGCCGTCGATGACGCAAGCTAGCAAACTTATCGCGAATGCTGGCCCGGCGGAAAGACTCGTTTATTAAAGTCACGAGGCTCGTTGCTTATTAGAAATCGAGCCCCGACGGCGGGGCCATTAATATTCATCGCCGGTGTTTCGCCCGATAAAAGATCCCCACCTCCCTCGCACCCGTCCCTCGGAAGCGGAAAAACGGCGTCGTCCTCTATTAGGTTTCGGGGGTGGCCGCAGAGTCGTCGGATTAAGACTTGTCCCCTTAAACCTCGGTCACGTGTCCAGTACCGACAGAGAGGGGGTAACTTATTCTCATCTGGCGATTCCGGCTAGCAGTACCGCCGGATTACCTCGTTATTGCCGCGAAAGAAATCGGGCACTCGAACCCGGAATTGCAATGGCTCGAGACCTAGCAATCTTCGGACCTCGTTCGACGTAATCTATTGTTCTCCGGCTATGAAACCAGCGGTGGCGGCGGCGGACGAGGCCTATGAATTCTGATCGCGCACCGCCTCCGCGACACGGTCGCTGCAAATTTTCCACACTCGCGGACGAACGGTGACGTTTAATCGAACCGGGCCGGATAAAATATTCGAATTGGAAGGTTACGCACCGTCGGCTCGCCGCTCGCGAGCCGGGCATCAATTAATTTGGATTTATTAGAACGAAGAACTCGTCGATCGCCGCGGAACCGTCACTCTGTTTCCCTTTCTCCCTTGTCTCTCCCACTCCTCTTTGACCGTTTCTATCGGCGGCACCGTTATTCCCTTGATTTTAACGAGGCCGCCGTTAATTCCCGGCAGCGCGCAATCCCCGGCTAGAAATTCACGTGTTTATCGATTATCCATCCCGGGGCCCCGTACATTGTGGCGATCGTTTCCGTTTCACGATTAATCAGGACTCGCGATTAATTCTACGGCCTCGGTCAACCCGGTCACCTTAGCGACCATCATCCGATGTCGCGCGTCATGGTGTTTCGACCATTTCTCCGATATACGTACACCGATCCGTGGAAACACGTTTCCTGTCGCCGATATCCCCGTAAGAATTTGGACCGTGACGCGTGGGATTGATTCGGGAACACTCCGGTCGCCGGATTGCCAATTTTTATGCGAATTCTCGCGGTTTTAACGGAAACTGCGGTTTCATTTCTCGCGACGCTTGCGTTTTAATTAGCGGCGTGCAAAGGCGACCGGTCTGGTTTTGCGCAACTTTTCAGAGCCATTGTGGAATCGAATAGAATCTTATTTTTAGTGGCAATATTTATAAAAATCGTACAAAATTCTATTGAATTTCGCGTTTTAATATTTCTCGAAAATTTTCATAAATGCAATAAGATCCGCAGTCTGGGAATATTATAATAAAGCTAAATAGGCTGCACTCCATCTTTGGTAATCAGAAGTTTTTGCCTTTTTCTCGTGCAATCCTGTAGATTTTTACGAGAAAATGCCAAAAATCCAAATTTCAATTCTAGCGGATCAGTGGTTCAAAAGTTATTCCTGTTTAAACTTGAGCGATTTTAAGCGTTCTCCACGCCGCCATATTGGTATCTACTCAGACGCCGTCCAATGAGCGCAGCCGCCGGAAGCAAATGATTACGGTTGTAAATCTAGGTTACCGACACTACCACGGCTTTTGCCGCCATTAAAGGTTTTGCGCGGGAAATGACTTTGCGCGGGAAACGGCGCGCGCCTGTCACTAGATACCAAGATGGCTGCCACTCTTCCTCTCAAGAACCGTGGAAATCGCTGTTTAAAGAGTCATAACTTTTCAACAACTGATCTCCTGGAATTGAAACTTGGATTTTTGGCATCTTCTCGGCAAAATCTACGGGATCGCATAAGAAAATGGCGAAAGTTTCTGGCTACCGAAGGTGAGGTTTAAGCGCAAGCTAATTTATTAAATTCTCGATGATAATTCTTTAGATATTGAAGACGTTGTGGAAATTTTTGTAGTAACTAAGACTAAATTGGCAATCTGTTCTTTGTAATTGTGTTTTAGATCGTAATTAGATTAAGGAAGTTTCGATTAAATACTTCGGCGATAATTCTCGAATATATTCGAGGTTAGAACAGGTCGTTCAGTGGCACATATGTGATTAGCACGGAAATTTTGGCAGTCAAAGTTTACGAACCCACGGAAACGCACGGTGATTAACAGGGGCAGTCGATTGCCAATTAAATAGAAAGGGGACAGTGTTTCTTGTTCGCCCGGCTTGAGAATATATCGCGGCTGGCACAAGTAGGTCAATAAGTGAGACATTCGGGCGATTGCGATTTTTAAATAATGCATGTACCGTGGACAATTACGTACAATCGGATACGACCAAATTGAATCGGTAAATGTGCAATTTGCGGGAAACTTTACGAGAAAAGGCTTGAAACATTTCTGTTACGTGTACAGGATATATAAAAAGTAATGGTCATCCGTCCTAGTGGTGAATCTATTTATACCTCTGGATCAGTGAACATTTGTAAAAGAATCTTGTTTCAGAATTGTTTATACCAAAGAAAGTTATTGTTAAAGTTTGTTTTTACATCAACAGTTTCTAATTATCAAGAAGGGAAAAAGTTTGAAAGGAACTATATATTACAAACAAATTGTTATTGAGATATTAGCTGTCAATATTTTTGTAAAATTTGATTGTTATACGTATTGACAAAGACCTACTCCAACAGTCCACCTAAACATATCGATGAGACAAAACATGATTGTGTGCATGCCTTGACTAAATTTGATGTTGTGAAATAGGAAAGGAAACCTTATCTCTATAGTTATACATAAGAATACTAATTCTACATTATAATATACTAACACAAAGTATGCTTCCAAATTTTTCAGAATCTTCATCAAACCAGATCCACCGTCAATCATCCTCAATGCGACTGTGTCAAATAGTGGGGGAATGTCACTACCTACTTACTGGAAAGAAAATGAGGGAATGGGACCAACCTAGGACCTGCAGGTAATTTTAAATTTATTTATATTTGAGGCATGAAGCTCATAAAAACTTTGGAGTGTTAAAATATGGTTTAGGAATCCATTAGTATGTAGTAAGTAATAACGGTAATAGCAATTATTAGCTCAATTCCTCTTATCTCATTTTAGAGTGTGGTTCCACAATTGTCTACTCTACTTTCCCAGGAAAAAGATCGTGTCAACCGACCTCCGCTGGTCCGCAGACAGTCGTGTGATCTTTGCGATTGATTTTCAACTATTTGTCCACAAAAATGCATCATCCTCGACAAGTCCTGTGTCGTTCCGTGGCGTATAACGTAATCCACGCGTTAGTAGTTTTGAAAAATTAACGAGACGCGACACGCCCGGCCCCTCGGACGATAAATAATTTAGGCTCAAAGTTGTCTCACCTGTCGCCCGGCCTAGACCCGGCCCGCGTTTCCTCGGAGAATATCCGGGGCTTCTCGACAGTTCCGTGGAAACGAGAGGCGAAGGCGAAATAGCAGGAGGCGTGGGTACGGGGGCGGGCGAGAGCGTATTAATTCGATTTTCTCCGGTTCGATTCTCCGCCCCCCCCTTTAGCAGGACATCAAAAGCAAAAGCCTGGCCACCGTTGCCGGTTGCCTCTGGTCCCGCTTGTTTGCGGCCGTAAAATTATACGGCCAGGCTTCCGCCAATTATGAAATATCTATTTGCTCGAATTCGTTAGCGAAGTCAGCCCCCGAAAGAAATTCGACGCAATCAGCGAATGAGCTCGCCTCTCGAGCTCGCGTCCCATTGATCTCCGGTGCCCGCTGTTCCGATCCGCCGAACCGGATCCCCTCTCTTCTCTCTCCCTCTCTCTCTCTCTTCTCATCTCTGTCGTTCGACCGGGACATTAAACTTAATTAATTATAAAACTTATGGACACTTGATCCGTTCGTCAATCTACTCGAACCCCGAACAATCGAACTGCCACGCTGTTCGCGCTTCGCCGCCGCGTTCCCGTCGACAGAAGCGCGTAATTATGATCGTCCTTTCCCGTCCCGCGCCAAGATTCTTCCGGCACCGAACTCTTTCCACGGTTAATTGATATTTAGATCGACGGTCGATCTAATTATAGACACTCTCTCTCTCTCTCTCGATGCTCGTCGCAGATTCGAGATCGGGGAAAACTTTTGTACCGACCACTCTCGGCGAACAATCATATAATTAATATTGTTTTTCGCTAGATCCCACGGAACGACGAACGCTGGAGCAGAGAACCCTTCGGCATTCGAGGGATTTACAGCACGTAAAATTCTTTGGGAAATAGTAAAATGCACACGCGCGGCAATAAAGTTTCATACGCCTGTAGTTTTACTGTATTGGCAGCGTTCGAGGGCGACTTTCTTCGGAGTTTTCTATAAAAACGTACATTTGCATAAACTTTCGTCAACGCACATGGGGTTTCGGGAGCCAGTAAAGACAAACAAACAGGGAACATACCAAATCCATTCTTTATGTTCGGCTACCAGTTACATGCCGGAATCGTGACAGCTGTTTCGATGCGTTCTACGATCGCGATCGAGTTTGAAGAGTTTTTATATATTTTGGCGATCCAACGTATAAACGTAGTCGAAGTGTACAGGGTATATAGAAACTGTGTACGAAAGCTGCCGCAAAATTAACTTTAATTCTTTTTTTTTACTGTATCGTATTCTATTCATCGCGAAGATGGAAAGTGCGTATGGTGTATCATCGGTCAAAACTCAATAGTTCTCTCGAAAAATGATGGTGAAGTCATCAACATGATCAAACTGATTTTATTTATATCATATTTTCTCAGTCAAACGGAGTTTGTTCATATAGCGTGCTATTAACGGTGCCATTGGAAATAGTTTAAAAATGTATAAATAAAATCAGTTCGATAATGAACAAACTCTATTTTTGTAGAAGAACCGTTGAGTTTCAACCTATGGCTTTCATCACTTTTTATCCTCGCGGTGAGTAGAATAAGACGCAATAAAAAAAATTGTTAACCTTTCGACCTTGGAATTAATTTTACAACAGAATCGGACTACGATATTCAATTGGCGAGTAGTAGAATGCGCGAGACAACAGCGGACTCCGGCAAGTATAGTTTCTCTCTTCCGTAATAATTGCGTGGAGTAGCGAAGCCGTCGGAAGGGTTGTAACGCCGTCGTCGTCCCCTTTGACCTGTCGTCGCAGCTTGTCGCCGCGAGCCGATGGGTTTTAATTCGCGCGAATAGACCCGACGATGATATAATAAAAGCCTGCCGGCTCGATGTAATCCCGTGGAGTCGGGCCCGAAGGAGCGAGGAGAGAGAAAGTAACGCGGCGCGTAAATCGCCCGGCCACCCCTTCTCGCCGGAGCTTATGCCGTCGTTATGCCGGCGTTATTCCGGCCGCCGTTCCAGCTACGTAATATCCTCGTGATAGACCGATCGACCCCCCGTAAACTTTGCCAGATGGGTCGAGGACGCGTGCCACGTCGAGATAAAAGATTAGCTCGTAAGCCCGACGAGAGCCATTGTACGACACGGGGGCCGGTTCCCGGGCCTTCTCCTCAGCTTCCCATCGCGCATCGGGAACACAACACCCGAAAACTCACCCCATAAGGCACACGCGCGCGCGCGCACACCCCTGCGAGAGCCACTCGACACGGGGAACAGGTTCGGGACCGAGAGCGACAGGTTCGCCGATTTCGCAAACGACCGAGGGTTGCCACCCCTTCGCCACGAGAGTCCGGTGCAGCAACCCGCGGTCTCCCGCGCACTGAAATACTCCCGGCGAGGGTGAAACTGACGTATCGAGTGTTATCCCAGAGCCTGCTGCCCGAGATCCGCGCGACCGAATTTACGAGCCACCCTTAATCATCTTCGCGAGCCTCTTTTTTTCGTCAGTCCGGCTCGTCAGTCTCCCGTGACCCCTCCGAAATCCTCGTGGAAAACAAAGATCGAACGGTAACGAAATTGTTCCGGATATCTTCATGCAAAATGAAAATCTTTTTTCTTTTTTATTTTCATAGGCTGAAACTAATACAGTGATATTCTCTGATTCTTCTGCTGTGTATCGTTTTAAATTGCTGCTTGACGTTTCTTGTAGATTTTAGAAATTAATTTTTTAAAAATTGAACGTAGATTTTCTTTTAGCGAAATCTAGCAAGATTTTTATTAGTGGATAAATTGATTTTCAATAGATCTTGTTAAAAAGCTACGATCAGATACCCTATTATCAAGTATATAAAATTTACATATTTTTTTATGTTATAGGAATAGTCAACAAAATGATCACGATGCTGTTAATGTGATTACATCTATCCAGAAGTATATTTCCGAAGGAATGCTCCAAAATAGTTGGCTGAAAGGCAGCACTGGGGCCCAGCTCGCACAATTCGTTGCTCAGTATCCAGCATTCTCTGACCCGGGATTGAACGGTGTCGCGGCACGTTATTTCTCCAGTCCGCTCTCGCTCCATTATCCTCTCTCCGTTCATTTGTCCGTTCTCGATCGGCCTCGCAGCGATTATTTGCGTTGGCGTCGCGGCGCGATTGATCAAGAGAAGCGTACTGTTCAGCATTTCGTGTACAATCGCGTCGCCATTCGGGAGGCCATCGCCGTCCGATGCGCCATCGTCAAGTCCATTGTCGGAAGTTACAATCCGTTCAACTTCCCTCCCGGGTCGCATCGACGGAAGGCGTTGAGCCGGCAGGCAATCCTGTCCAGTTTCCTGACGGTTTCCACCCCTCTACCTTCCCGCCAACCACCCCCGTTGCTCCACAAAACCACCCCTCCGCCTCACCTTCCGCGCGTACACTTTGACTTTCGCCGGTTCCGCGAGATTCTCGCCGCACTCTTCCGAAAACTTGTTCCCTCCCTATCGAATCTCGTCTCGAGACGTCTGGCACTGGCGGTCCCTGATTAACTCGAAAGATCGTCCCAGCCGCCTTGCGGCAAACTTCGCTCACCCCTGGCTCCTTCCACCTCCTCCTACCCCTGCAACCCCTCGCGGTCGTCTCGCAGGGTCTCGTCTCGTCTGCAATTTTTCCCCCTTGGCTTTCGCCCCGGCGAAAGAAGAAAAGAATGTCGCTCGCGATAGATCGAGGCCCGGCTGCGGCACGGTTCAACCGGAGAGAGCGAACGACCAGGGGCCAGGCGAAATGCAAATAATGGCCCGGGACGAATCGGCCAAGAACCTCCCGCATTTTATTTCGCCTTTATTGTCGTTGAAAACGTCTCATCAATTTTACAATGAATCTTGACCTCCGTCCAGTCAGAGACACGAAGTGGAAGTTCGCGCCTTGCAGGAAATCTTGCGAGGAGGCACCGGGGCCAAAGGGGCGGGGCCCCACCAGCTGAGCTGGTGAGTATGTCCTAGGTCACTAGATTTTTACGTATAATTTGATACTCTACAACTATATCTTATAATTTAATACCCTAATATTTGAAGAAATCAAGGTGAACCTTGGATTCTCCTCTATATCATGCGATTTTGATATTGTTACGTGTAAATATTGAAGGTTTGCCATCCGTGCGGACCACCCCGTACATTGGGACATTATAATGAAGATTGTATAGACGAGTATGGATACGTCCTACAGATGAGAGGGAGCAAACGAGAGAAAAAGGGCAAAGAAGGAATCCTGAACGAACAACGTTCATTTTTCCCGGCGTTCCCGAGCGGTGTGCATTTTTTAAAGCGCGAGATTTAAGAGACTGCGAGAAGTCGACCAAGTAGGTCGACCCCCTAACGAGTAGCAAACACACGGCTGCATAATCGGCCGAATTCGACGTCGGCCGCTTTATTCGCGTCGACGCCAGGCGTCTCAACCCTCTGACCCGTCCTTCTGGCTCTCTGCAGGCAGCTCCCGACGCAACCTTGCTCTCGTGGGGGTTACAGGATCCCCCTGGGTAAAAGGGGGAGTTTCCCGGGGAACCGTGAGAAAACCGAGCCTCGACCTGCCGCGTGAGACTTCGTCGTCTTTGCGCGACCGGGATGGCAAATTAGGCGAATCATCCGGCGAGAGAACATCGATCCCCCAAATCTCCCCGCGAACCCCTTGAATCCCCAATTCCTGCAGGAATCGCGGTAACGAGCGAGCATCGGCTCAGCCGCGGGCCACGTCGGGCCGGGGTCGTAGTCGGGTCGAATCCTTTTCCGCTCCGGCCGCGCGTTTAAGCAACGTTTAAATAAACTGGCTGTGCTTGGTGACGAGAAACGGGCTAAACGAACCGTGAGAGAGCTCGAAAACAAGGGTGAGGAGGGGGACGAGCCGCGCGAGCCGACGGAAATGGGACAGTGGAACGTTCCGCTGTACAGCCCAATGAAATTCCCTCGACGCCGCGCTCACCGCGCCGCGCCGCACGGTGACGTCGCGACGCTCACTTTTTCGCGGTCGTCGACGCTGCGAGCCACGCGTAACCGCGTCCCAACCACTGGCTTTCACAGTCTCTTTTTTTGCCGCAGGTTTGTCGAGATGGGAGCCGCAAGACGCTCGTAGACGAGGAGGTATTATACGCTGATTCGAAATCAGGGCGCCCTACCCCCACACACCTCCTCTCTGAGCTACTTAGACGCAACCACCGGGAACCGCACCCTCGTCTTTGGCTCTGCAAGTTGGCGATGCTTGATGTCAGGGATAAGATTTTCGTCTATTTCCTTCGATTTGCTTCCTAATGACCAAGCTTGGCGATTTTTTGAGCGAATTTTTGGAACACTCTCTTGATCGTTTTAACGGACATTTTATGAAATTGTGATATTAATATTTTGACATACTGGAGTTGTTTAGATATACCCTTTTTTCAATCGTTTTAACGAGTGCACATTTTATAATGCAACGTGGAAACGTTTCGCTAAAATTCTATAGAAATTTTCTCTCTCAATCGTTTTAATTGAAGATGGTGTAACGTGCTAGGTAGAAATTGTTCTGTTAAAATTGTGACGCACAAGAGTTGCATAGAAATCTTATGTTTTAATTGTTTTAATTGAAGATAGCGTAGGATACGCTACGATTATAGAGAAATGTGTTCTCTTAATTGTTTTAACGGGTTAACGATAGTACGATGCAGAATAAAAATGTCCTACTTCAGTTGCAGCAAATAGGGGTGGCACAGAATTCCCAGAAATTGTTTTAACAGGTTGGATCTAATGCAATGTAAACTGGAGATGTTCTACTTTAATTGTAGCAAACAGGGATTGCATAGAAATCCTCTTCTATAGAAATCGTTTTAATGAATTGAAACTAATATGACTTGAAATAGAAGTGTTCTACTTCCATTGCAACAAATATGGGTTACGTAGAAATTCCCTTCCATAGAAATTGTCTTACCAGGTTGGAAATAATATACATACACTTAGGAATATTCAACTTCAGTCATAACAATATCGGATCATGTAGAAATTCCCGTGCGAAATCATTTTAATAAATAGTAACCCCCAAAAAATGTTAGAGTCCTAACAAGCACATTTATATAATTCCTAAAAATACAGATGTTTCTTTGATCTCCTGACAAATAAGGATCGCACAGAAAATTATCCTACCTTACTGCCGACCTATCTAACTAAATTACCCCGAGTGGGCGTGGCTTAGTTGCCCTGATCCATTCCACTGCTCCACAGGGCAACACAGACTCTTTATCTAGTGAAAATCGTTTCGCCAAAAAGGATTTTAATCAACGCCACCTTACCTATAAAAAACAAATGCTGTATTTTCCTTCAAAGCAGCTAATTCAATTAGAGTGGAATAAAAAAAAATATCAACGATCGAACCTATAAACGCTACCGGGATAAAGCGCGCCAGGAATACTGACCGACGCGGACGTGATATTCATCATTTTTTTGGGAAGAACCCTGCGGGCAAAATTCTCGGGTTTTACGATGCTACGGATCTAGAATATGAAAAAATTTTTTTATTTAATTTTGATTAACCTCTGCCATTGATACGGAACACTCGGCGCAGCTCCATTGGGGAACTGGGACACTCTGGGCAGCGTCGTAGTAAAAAATTCAATTCTTCACCGATTTCGAAATTTTTTCCGGAATTATGCTTTTAATTAGATGCACTCCTCGTCAAAGATAATTCCGCAAAGTAATGTCCCGTTGACCATTTTTTTAAGGAAAAATTAAATTAATAGATTGTTCCATATTTTATATGGATATGATGGAATAACTATACGTAAAGTATACATCGCAGAATCGAAACTTGTCTACTCTACTCTCCCCTTTTACGACGCTATTCTTCCACGGTCCGCCACGGTCACGTGGCTAGCTCTGGCGTCCGGTACTGGCAGAGAGGGGGTAACATTTTCGTCTGCCAATCTGGACCCTAGCTACCATCCTTGCCTAGATAACAATGATCATTTTCCAGGCGATCCAAGCGCTAAAGAGGAGCCCGGTTCGAGAAAGATCTACAAGTCCGCCGAATCCCGGCGAAATCCCTGGACATTCGCTACGCCTATGACCGGCCGGATAACGAAGCAAGGGGCCGGGAGGAGACGAGTGGAGCGAGTTTCGAGCGGAGAAAAGCCGTAGGAGTGGCGAAGAAGAGAGGAGAGAGAGAGAGAAAGAGAGGGAGAGAGAAAGTGGCCGCGGCGGTAAACGGAAACGAGAGAAAGAGAGAATGAGAAAAGGCACGGCGGCGCCCGGTGGCACTGCTGGAAAATCAGACTAATTACTTTGTACGCGTGGCTTTCACCGAAATGGGCTCGCGATTATTTTCCCCGAGTATAATCTCGGCTAGACGCATATTCCGCGGCAGGACTTTATAATCGCGTCGGGGGCCGGGGTTCGTGTCCGCGGCAAAGGGACGGACGTCTCTCCCTCTCTCTCCCGCTCTCTCTCTCTCTCCTTTCTCCTTTCTAGAAAATTCCTTGATTTCTTTCCTGCCCGGCTCGACGGAAACCGACGCGCGTAGGAAACTTGATGTTCCGTACGGGGTAATCGTGGGCTCCGTCGACGCGACGTCAAAGCGACGCGAACAGCGGCCTTTTATCGCGGAGACAGGAATCCATTTCGCGTCTCTTGTTTCGCAATTACGACGATACCGGCCCGTTTCTCTCTCTCCTACCCCTTTGTTTCCACTGGCGTGTCGTCGTCGTCGTCGTCGTCGTGCGCCTTCGTTTCCACACAACAATGGTTACCTCCTCTGTCTATCCTGGGACCGGTGATAAACGGTCGCGAGGCTTCGCGAAAGATTGCTCGATATCCCGCGGATTGATATTGTTGTCCGAGTGCTCGGTAATCGATGCATTAACGGCAGCCAGGCGGCCGTTTATCTCGCGAATACGTTCCCAACGGCGCGGCGGTGCATTATCCGCCGACGCCGCGATCATGGCAAGAAAATCAGCCTCGGGAACCGGCGATACGGGCACGCGGCGATGTCTTGGAAATTGTGGCTGCCATTTTAATTTCGACGAAATTAACGAGAATTTATTGGCATTAACATTTCTGGCACGGCGAGTAGTGATTCTACACCCTCGGTTTGGCGGAAATTCGTGTAAGCGAAATTTATTTCAAGGTCAAACGGTCAAACTTTTTTTGTTATTGCAGCTGATTTTACTTATCACATAGATAAAACCTGCAGAAAAAACGCATGGGTCAAAACTCAACTGTTCTTTTAAAAAGTAGAAGTTTTTTCATTATCAAATAAATATTATTTATTTTTTGGAAAAAAAAAGAAATAGTTGATCGAATAATCGAGGGTGTACTCAACGATTTTGTACTTTTAATTGTACTCGATTTCTTAATTCGTTTTACCAAGTTTCATAATTCCCGAAGTCGGTCACTAGACGGCATATAAGATTAAATATTTCATGCGAACGTTATTGTTCCGTACGTAAGCGGACTTGTAACTGCATTTATTATAGTGGGAGTTATATATTATTAGCGCAAAGTATCAGGAACGGTTGAGCACGCCGTATGGTTCTGGCATGATATCTTTCCTTTGAACAGTGAAAATTTTCACATTTTCTTTGGAATCAAACATTCGAGCCATTGTGCTCGCTCCCCATTGTGCTCCCTCGAGTAATACCTACAATTACATTCTTTCCGTGGAACCACGGCGGAATTGAAGACAAATTAAAAAACCATGACTTGGATCGTTAGTTACGGTTGCCTCTCGGAGAACGTAATCGACCGAGGATTTTGAAGATTTGGAAAATTCAATCTAGATCTACCCCCTCTTTTTATTCGAACGTCGGCGTACTAAAGTAACATTAAATCCTCAGACCATTATGTTTCCCTTTTTGTGTCCCCACCAAAGTCGCCAGTTGGGGGGGGGGGGGAGTAAACTTTTTACTGGCGACATTGGGTCCAAATTAGGCTACCCTTTCTTATTCAACTATTAATTCTTATTTTTTTTTTTAATAGGATACGCTCCATGGAGTTGAAGAATTGTGTACATGGTGGTCCAAATTAGTCTCCAGAAATACTGCAACTCCTCCCGATTGGTTGTTGCTTCCTCGACCACTCGAATGATCTTCGCTCTTCAAGTTCTAATCGGGGTGTCCCTCTTCAGGTACGTCTTCAAGCTGCCTCAATATAAAATTCTGTAATTTTTCATGAATTATTACAGTTTCAATAATTGTCGGATAAAAGGCTACTAATTTCACCGTACCCGTAAGGATGGTTAACATCCGCAGAAATTCTCCAGAGTTAACTCAGCATTCAAGAGATCTCTCATAAATATTTCCACTTAATCAGAGAAAGATTAAATATTTTATTACCGACTAGAATTCCTGAAGACTTTTCAGGCAGATATTTAATTGATAAATTTTGGAGAAACGCTGTTGAAAGGGACGACTTTAGAGCGTCGCTTGTGGATCAAAAGGGTAAAATCCAACAGTCGTAAATTAGACAGAGGATGGTATCGATCTTCGGCAAGATGGATCCCGATGATCGTGCAATTCGTTGAAGAGTCACGGGAAGCTAAACATCGGCCGGGATCCGGGGCAAGTGTTAATAAACCGGATGGTCGGATCTTTGGACTACGGAATAATCCTCGGGAAAGTTTCGACGGAAGACAGGAAGCGTCTTTAATTCCTGGCGGAAATCCATCGCGTTCGCGTTCGTCACGAATCTGCAACGATTACGTTACGGAAGAGCGAGTCGCATAGATGGAGGAAAGAGCGGAATTATCGTGGGGCCAGCTCTCAGGATCGAGGGAGCTAGGTCTCGGACCTTCGCGTTCGTATTTGCGCTTCCGTACGGAACGACCTGGCCGAGAAAGAGCAAAGGGTATAGGAAGGACCGGATCGGACCAGATCGGATCGGTTCGAGGGGAGGATGCTTCTCGATCCGTGGCGTAACCGTATCGTGTTCGCCGGGTTCGCGCAATTCCAGCTTAGTCGAGCTCGATAAATTCGCGCTACGAAACGCTCCCGTGGATACCTTCGTTTACGCGGGGATCCCATCCACCCCCCCCCCCTCCCCGCACCACCACCTTCATCCCTCCTCTCGAACTCGTTCCGCGTTGTTTTCGCGACCCGGCGAAGAGGATCGAGGCGGACCGGAAGTATCTGTTGCCGTCGCAAGATGGATCTCTCGCGATGAAATAGGGTGCGAGCACGGGAAATAATTTTCCTGATGATAGCGGCGGTTTTCGGCTCTACCAGCTCTTCGTGGAATTTTTTGTTGGTGGGTGGGGCGATATGCGAGAGAATTGATCTGCGAGGGTGCCGAGAGATTGTTGTACGAATTTTCTAAAAATTGAAATTACTCTGTGCCGGGTTTAAAAATGATTTTTTCCACCGATATATGTATTTGGCAAATACGGGTTGTTTATGGCCGGTGCGATATTTCGCCCTTGAATTTCTTTCTTCTCATTAATGCTTTTAACTTTTTTTGTTGAATTTTTTTAGGTGAAGTTCAGCCTTCAAGATCACACAAGGTCAGAAACGAAGACTTTCGAACAAAAATTGATCAGTGTTGAAAAAATTGGCAATTTCTGGCCCCCCAAAGCGAAGTTATTATCAGTGCTCAGTCGCAACGGATTAGTGCAACCGTATCAGCTCCCTTGATTTTTCCTTTCGCTGACTCGATCTTACCACAGATGGGACAGCCCCAGGGAAGGCCAGCAAGTACCAGCCTAATCGTAAGTATTATCCAGGGATGACCGACTGACTGATGCGTTCTCGTATCGGACCGAACGTGTTCTCTCGAGTGTGATTGGTGATATTCTCTGCTTGGAGATTGATGATGTCCGGTGCTCGAATGACTGATGGTGTTCTGAATGGTAAACGCGATGCTCTAAATATTAACATTTTCTCGAAGATGGATTTATATTCCGTGGACTAGATCATTTTGCCACCGGGCACCGGAGCCAGAACCGTCCCGCGGATCTTTCCTAGATCTCGGGGAAGCAGCAGATTCGAAAATGATCGAAACGATCATTAATTCTCTAAATTTAATGAGATTTTTTATTTCCCACTTGACGCACCAGCTAATTTCTAACCGATAGGAATCTTTGCGAATTATGCAGAAAATATTCAACGACTTCAGCTTATGAAGTTTCGCGGGTAATAAAGAGAAGCTTTCCACCCCTCGGTAATTTGCGCGGTTATGGCGTCCATGTATCTCCCGGTCCCATGGCTTCCATTCGTCTTGTGCGGAGTGGAATTTTTGCACGGGATGTTCCCGTAACTGGCGATGCTGAAAATAATAAATTCGCCTCTCGTCTTAGAGAATTTCGCTTATCTTCCCGTATAAACGTAACAAAATTAATAGAAAGCTTAATATTCTCAAGCACAATTCTTAATCGATTAATTAGCTAGTAATTAGCAGGAACTTTGGTACTGGGACAAAATTAGGCTACTTTCCAACTATACTCTCGTCGATTCTTTTCTTCGAATACTCTCAAGCAGATTCGCCGGATTAAGTGTCCCCGCTCTATCTTCCCCTTCCACGCTATTACTCCAGGTGTCCACCCTGTCACGTGTCCTGTACTGGCAGAGAGGGGGTAACTCGATTCGTGCTCCCCCATTGGCTTCAAATTAGACTGCTCTTCCCAGCAGAAACATTCTAATTATTATTTCTTTAAAATAGGATACTCTTGAGCAGATAGCAGAGCTTCCATGGAGTTGAGGAATGGTGCCCGCCGTGGTCCAAACTAGTCTCCAGCAGGAACACCGGAACTTCATCCTCGGCCATTTGAACGATCTCCGCTCTTCAAGTTCGAATCAGCCACGTCCCTCTTCAGGTACGTCTTCGGAAGGCTCCGGAAAGAATGTAGAGACGTCACGGGAGAGGACCCGGGCATAACTCGTCGGCGGATCGTTCGCCTCTAATCGGTCGAGTGGTGGAAACACGAGCCTCGCGCGTGTCTCGTTTCCAGAACGATTAGGAAACGGTATTTCGTCCGTCGGGTCTGATGGTACGAGGCAAATGGAACGCTCGACTGCGATTACTCGAGCACGAAGATCCAATTGGCCTTGGATCGTGGCGACCGGGTACACCACCCACACCCGGTCTTCTCGGAGATATCGGTCGTGGCATATCGAGCGGACTGGCGGCGTGCATCGGCTCTCGAGATCGATACCGTCCCTATCGTATCGAATTCTATCTCTCTCTCTCTTCCTCCCTCTATAGCATCAGATGTATTCCCACCTGGAAATGTGGGTAGCTTTCGTATGCCTCCGATTCCGAGTGTATCGACGCGCCCGCACGTTCGCGAATTATTACGAGTCACGTAGGGCTGTAGTCGCGCGGAAACGTTCGAATGCTATTATTACGATGTAATACGGTATAGTAATCGCGGGTGGGGCGCGCCCGAGTGAGTAAGACTCTCCGGGAGGGCACGGAACCAAAACCGTTGTTCGCCGGGATTGAAAAGAAAAGCGGAGGTTTCCTACCCTCCGGACGTGTCCTTCTGGAATTTGGATGGAATTTTACGTGGATAGGTCAACGGAACATCCACGCTTGCGCCACTGACTACGACCGCGCCGCTCTATTACGAGATCCCTCTCTTACCGGGGTAACTACTTTATATTTAACTTCGGACTAGAATAAACGTCCGCTTTGATTGCGATGAACTATTTAAAGTTTGGATCGCCGGATACCTTGCAATT
Organism: Lasioglossum leucozonium; assembly: GCA_028454225.1. NCBI lineage: Eukaryota > Metazoa > Arthropoda > Insecta > Hymenoptera > Halictidae > Lasioglossum > Lasioglossum leucozonium. The sequence goes on from CM052214.1 coordinate 6,119,572, forward strand.
ACTCGGAGTCATCAATGCGTCCATGGGAGACTGGCTTTTTATGTGTACACAGGGTGGAGAAAATTTATTTGTTTGAATGATATTGTGCTGCGTGGATGTTCGGGTACGTGGAAAAATATTTATGCAAAATAGAAATATTTCACGTCGATTGTGAGAAGCAGAAAATTGAATTCATCCCTTAATAATGTTCGCACATTGAAAAGAATATTCTCGGATTTTTCTGATCTTTCACCCAGCCAATACCATCATAAAACTCATAAAAATTACATGCATTACTGTACAGGGTGTCGCGAAAATATTGTACCTCATAGCAAGGGGTGATTCCAGAGATTATTCGAAGTAACTTTTCCCTGTAGGACCAGTATGCGGCAATAAGGAACCTCACCGAATAAATCTAAACAGTAAACGAGGAGCGGTGGTTGGGGGCGTCTAGAGGAGTTGTTCCCAAGGGATGGGGCTAAGTCGTTGAAACGCGGGACGAGGACCAAGGCCAGAAGCTTTCCGGCGAGCTGCCACCGAGATGTCATCGAGCGCCGAGAATAATGGAAATTATCCAAGCTGGAACGATCCGGTGAACGGGAGAAGAGAGGCTTGTCACGAGGATAGAATTGGAGGCGACTCGAGCGTAGCTCGAGGGGGTAGAAGGGGTTCGGAGGAGGGGGTGGTTGCTTGGCGTCTCCAGCCCCTGTCTCCCTGAGCGAGCCTGTCCCTGTCTGTTTGGATAAGAAAGGAAACCGACGCGCTTATTAAAGGAGTATCGATCGGCTCGTAAAAGATTATTTTCATCGCGCGCGCTTCCGATGGCCCGGTGTCCCGGTTTCTTGCTCGAACGGAACGACCTCTTGATCCCCCTCGAATCTTCCGCGCGATCTCGCGGAATCGCCTCGATCGCCAAATCCTCCGCTCCTTTCGTGTCGCCCCTCCGTTCACCGTACCGCGGAGAGAGCCCGCCGCGATCGTAACAGTATAGATCGCAGCACGACGGGAAAAGGGGATGAGTTTTAGCCGGACTCTTTCGCGAATTTCGCATCCGTTTTGGCATCGCGAGCTCGCCGGCTAAGCCGGCCAACGATCGATAATGTATGCGAGCAGACTCCTCCCTGCTCTTTTCCCTCTTTTCCTCTTTCACCCCATCGGAGCTGGCCGGCCCCGTGTCCTGTGCACGCGAAAAAAAAGATAAATAAAATATTTTTTACGGTAACAACGGCCGAACGTCGACAACGGGACCGGGAAACTCGGACGACTCTCGGTAGACGCGCGGGTAACCGCGATCTCTACCCCTCCCCCGCAATCTCCGATCCCCATATTCGACGAGCATTTCAACCCTCCAGCGCGCAGATCTCAATCCGGAAATTGTAGGAAACTTGCCTAATATGGAGCGGTTTTTTTCTAATTGATTCAAATTGGTTGTTGCATACGAAATGTCAGGTTTTGCACAAATTTTTTACTAAATACTAAATAGATATATTGATATCCGCAAACGCGGATTTTATGCATAGTGAAAACAGGGAAAATATTCAAAGAATTCGGAAATTGTTGTCCGACTCTTTACAGCTTTGTTACGATTATTACGAAAATTTTTTATTTTTATTTTGTGTATAATACATCGTAAGTTATCTTTCCGTAACAAGCGCAGAATATTGAATACAAAAATTTTAATGTTTCACCAAAAATTAAGCGAAATCGGATTTTGAATTTTCATTTTATTTTCCGCGTGAGAATTAAAGACAACATTGCGACTGATTATAACATTTCCACCCTTTTTCACAGATTTCAATCCGAACCATATTAGGCTACTTTCCCCGATTTCCAACCCCGAGCTCTTCCACCCTCTGCATCAATTCGAATCAGGAAATCCTAATTTTTCCCCGGTCGTGTCGCCGATAATGCTATTTACACGGAAGGGTGTCACTACAAAAATGTTTCTCTCTGATTTGTCACGCGTTTTTAATGTTTTACCGTTCGCGGATTCTCGCCGAGGGAGAAAGATGAATATTCGCTCACGCGGTACGTGTCAGATTTTTTTTCTCCCGGGACGAATTTTTGCACGCAACTAAATAGGGAACACGATCCGGGAGCCTATAATCCGATTTTTCAGACTACTTTCAAGAGCGTCGCGTTTTCCTTGATGCACGACGCGACGGGGATAGGGCTTTAATAAAACCGTGATTCTCTATAAATCAACGGAACAGAATAATAAATTTTCGTAGCCGGTTTTTCAACCTCTCCGCCCCTATGAAATTTGTTGAAATATTCAAGTTGAGAATGGTATACGCGTACTACACTCTAGCCCGGATCGCTATTAAACGCCGCCGCAGTGTCCAATTTCCAATCGGAGTTTTATCTGGGAATAAGTCTCCGATGAAAAAATATTATTCCGAGCTTTTCATTTGCGTTTGCATAAAGAATCGACTCGGGCGGAATTGATGCGCGCTTTAACGGGCTTACATCATTTTCGCGCGAGCGAGTCAGCTTTCCCGTTGATTTACAGCGGCACGGGAAGTTTGTCGTTCTAGCAGGCAGCGCGGAAAATCGAAAATTTTCATTTTCGTTTCGTCCTGCGCGCTTAGAATCAAGCTTCCACCATTCTCAATTTTTTTTTCCATCTCCATTCCACGGTTTTTATTGTCAAACGCCGTTGTCCTAACGACCAGACCTCATCAAACTGCGAAAAGCATGAGAAAAAAAAGATCTCTTCCGAGGCTTTACAGAGCCGAGGAGACAAAGCGTTCCACGGGGACTACGATTCCGGGCTGTTGCGAACGGGTTTATGAATAAATACAGATCCGAAATTGCATCTGAATTCCATTAATTTCCAAAGTTTCATATCTTCGCTGCACGGTGCAACAAGCGCCGCCGCACGCACAAGGTCGATTTCATTTCGCCGCCGGAATCCGTGCAAGTGATATTCTTTTCGTGTTCCATAAAGGGGTTGCAATTAAAAGGATATTGTGCCGCGAAAGCACTCCCGCTTTGTACCGGATTTCAAATCAGCTTCATGTCGGAACACTAATTTTTTACTGTAACATTTCGCGGAGAATCGTTATTAAATTGCTTCGTGTAAAATTTAAATTTGAAGACGATAGAACAGTGGTCGTTCTTAACACGTTCATTGCCAGTCAAATTTAGAGCGTTTTTTTCTGGTCGCCATGATTTTAATTCAAGGAAAACATATAGATTTTCACAAAATATAATAATATTTACTTGCAGATATAGTACTAAAATGGATTTACAGTTGTAAAAAAAAACTACGAGATATCTCGTAGCTGACAATTTTGATACAGAAGCTTCGTTAATTGGCAGTCAATGTGTTAATAATCTTAACAAGCGTGATACTTGATACACCGATTTCGTCGTATTTCGGATCAGATTACCTAGTAGTCACGAATTACCCCGAAGGATCGAATTGCGAAATGTATAAAACATTAACTCGCTACCTTTTAGTGAATTGCGAGCGTCGCGTGTGACGCGTTTGATTATCTGAATTGTCAAAATGTTGTTGTGCAACGCGTATCTCCTTTAAAAAAATGACCTCTCCGAGTATTATACAACGAAGAGTTAGAATCCATTAGAGTAGCGTGGACGACACTTATCCGCGATCAATTTCCTAAATACCATTGAACGCCTACGCGAGTCCTACACGGGCCCGTAGCAATCTACGCAACCGGAAAAAAAATCGATTCTCCCCAGCCGCAGAATCAGGTTCCCTTAAGGGATCCTCTTAGCATCGTCACCGCGGAGCGCAGTCAATCTCGCAATCGAACAATCGGCGACATCCGTCCCGGTGGTTCGTCGTCGGAACAAAGGCTTGGCCGGCGGTCTCTCGAAAAGAGGGGCCAATTAAAATTGATGGTTAAATCCTAGATAGAGAGAGCAAAAGAGAGAGAGAAGGAGCGATCGAGTGAGACACGGAGAGAGGATACTGGCAAAAAGGGCCGTCCGCAATCCGGCCTCAAAGTAAAACTCGGTCGTTCGACACCGCGCGGATCCGCGCGCGTATGAATTTACCATGGAGGCTGAACCACCGCCGAGAGTCCGCGGGAAACAACGACGATATCGTGGCGAGACGATTAGGGTCGTCGCAGCGTATCCGAGTCTCTTTGTGAGGCCGGAAAAAAACTCGGACGTCCGTGAAAAAGGGGAAAGTCCGGAGAGCAGCTTGCACCTCTCTCGGTTAGGACTGAGAGAGAGAGAGGGGGACAGTTTTATTCCCCTCTTTTCCCATTTTTTTTTTACTCCCTATTCCGACGGTAGTCGATCGTTGACGCCCATCATCGATCGTCGACGATCGACGGAGAACGGTGTACCGGAGGGTAGAGCGAACGAGGCGGACGGGAAAGTTGCTGGTTTTTAACGCTTTGATCGGGATATTTTTAATCAACGGGTATACTCGTCGCTGCGACGCATCCCGGCGCGGTGCGCGGCGTCGGCCTGCCCACTCGACAGATCAAAGGAAGCCGGCCCGGGTCCGACGTTTCCACGTTTTCGAGTGGCGAGCCTCTGCGGACAGCGGAGCCCAGGGAATCCGCGATAAAGGTTACTTTCAAACCGTCGGGACACGCGATCCCTGCGGAAATCCGCGACGGATCGCGGCTCATTAAACTCGGGTCCATCGTATTGTCCGCCACGGAAACGATTTCTGCTCCGCGTCCCTCATCGCGGACTCTTCTTCTTCTGCATCCCAACCCCGACAAGATCAATTTCGTACGGGCACCTGTTAGAAAATTGTTGCGAACCAGTTAGAACAGCGCTTGTTAAATCTTACAATTGCTGGGATATGAATTTCAATGTCGAAAGGTCAAACATTTTCTTTCACCACATCGCAAATTCGTACAGAGGGAACTGTGAGTGAAAACACAATTGTTCTTTCTTAAAAAATTATGATAAAATTTCTTTCGTTAAACTGATTCTATTTAGAGGGAGTTTACATGTACAGCGTGCTTTTAATGGAGAGCGTGAAAATGATTTCTTTGCGCGTGAAATATATTGGAAATATAATATAAATAAAATGTGTTGGATAAAAAATTTAATTATAACTTTTCACTTTCGGCTCATGGTTTTCTTCGAACTTTTTATCCTCGCAACGAGTAGAATAAGCCGGAAAACAAAAAGAATGGTTGATCTTTCGACCCTGAAATTAATTTCGCTCTATTAAAAGTCCCGCGGAAAATTTTACCCGGCTTGCAACGTCGAGTGGCCAACTTGAAAAATTGTTGACACACGCAGCTCTCTTTTGATACGTCGGAGCTTTCTCGCGATTGTGCGAGAGCCAACTGCTGCCTTTGCCAAGCGAATGCGTTCGGAAACAGAGATTGCTCGAATAGTTTCGAGATGTTGAGGGACCGTGTCCGCATTCCGCAGCCGGGCCTTCCGTGACCAGGCTGCGTTTAGAATTCCACTGTGCCGGCAACGTGACGGACGATCATCCTAGTCGTGCCGTCTTCGAAATGGCCCCGCGGACCCGCCCCCCACGTCCCCGATAATACGTAATCACTTCCGATCCGATTTTCTGCGGCCTCTGATAGAACTAATTGGTTTTCGGTTGTCGGTTGATCTGATCCCATGTGTTTGCGTACTGTAGGGCAGTCTGGTCGGTTTGATTTTGGTCGCGGTTTTGAGGGGAATCTGCGGGATGGTTAGAGGGCGGTTTTTCTCCCTTCGTAATTCAATTCTTTGTACAGGTTTCACATTTTTTGGTGGCATTTTCGTAAACGACTCTAAAATGATATTATTCAGTCGTCTACAAAAATGTCACCGAAAATTAAAATAAAATTTCTCGATTCATTTTTGTACACGTTTTTGGTAATCTTTGTGCAAGTTACAGTGAAATCTTCAACGCTACATCAGTCTTTTACACCCTTTATTCTCGTTTGTAATTTTTACGTGTAGCTTTAAGAAGAAGACGATACATTTAAAGCGACAAACCAAAGGGACATTGTCGCTCATTCAGATAATGAATTTAAAGTTGTGTAAAATATGATAGAAAACTTGATTTTCATTGTTACACGTAAGAACGTTATAAAAGTATACTTACATATTTTTCAGAATCTTCCTCCGTCGGATTCACAGAATACTGCCATTTACGCGAATACGTAATAACTGTGAAGCACAAAACACTAAGCAACACACTTTCCGAAATCGTGACAACGAACGAGAAGAAGTTACTCCGGCCAGGATCGAAACAGTTCTGCGATTGTCACCTCGGTTTTTTCGTAAAGGTCTAGGGTGGATTTTGTGTCGGAAGGATTTTGGGTCGAGGAGTGGGAGACTGTCAAGGAAATTTCTTTTCGTATTGTCTTCGGTCGTGAATGACATAATTTATAAGTGTATTCTGTATGTGTATTATAAGAAGATTCTAAAACATTTGTAAGTACTTTACATTAGTATTTTAGAATGTAGGATTAATATTCTCATGTGTAACAATGGAAATAATCTTTCATATTTTGCAACTTCGAATTTATGATATGAGCGGTCAGAATGTCCGTTTAAATTTCGTTTCACTCGTTTCTGTTGATGTGAAAACGAACTTTAACAACAATTTTGTTTGGTATAAACAATTTTGCAGCCTTTTACAAAGGTCCACAGATCCAGAGCTGTAAATTCACCCAGTATATTTTTTTTTCTGTTCATTTTTGGATGGAATTGTGGTACAGAACAATTTTGCAGCTTGCCCAAAAAGTCCAGCAATTCCACACAAAAAATCGCAAACTAGCAGCGTTTGCAAGCCCTCCCACTCACCCTCTGAACCTCGAAATTGAAAGATTGCTCTCGTTTCAGGAAGTCGGCCGAGGTCGGTGACAGAATAGGCGTGGACAGGTCAGAAATACTGCAGGGCGGTTCGAGTAGGGGTGAGTAAAAACAATCACGTTAGGACAATTCCGGCATCGAGGGACGCTGGATCGGCGGAGGATTGGATTGCCGATGATCGGTCGGGTAGTATGAGAAGGGGGTGGACGAGGTGGAGGCAGTGATCCCCTCCTCGTGGCCTGCATCCCCTGGATCCAGGGGGATGGTTTGATTTACGTCGGTCTGTGTGCCTTTTGGATTAGCGGCGCGCGGCGTAGGAGCCTCGGGGGGCGGCAGCGTGGCTCGCAGCCTCTTCCGACGATTATCCGAGGGGTTGGGGTTGGCCCCGTCGAAATAAGTACGTCGATAAATATCCCCCCGTATCTCTATCGGGGTCCGGGACGGCCGGCTATAAAAACCGAATCGCGAGATCCCACCACCCTCTCTAGAATCCAGAGGATGGGTGGTTGGAAACGCAATCGCGCTACCCTCCGAGACACCCTTCGCATAGTCTGGTGCATCGGCGGTTTTCTTTCCGCGAAATTGCCACTCGCAAAGTCTCCGTTCGCCGCTTAAAACCTCGACTTGCGACTCACCCCTTGTTGCCTCCCGTGGATACCGAATAACCGACATACAGGGCGAGTCTCGGAACACGAATTCGAATAACTCGTCGGTGCTATTTGTTGTACGAGAAAATTGTTCAAATAAATGTTGCAATAAAATTAAAGAATCGAATCGACCGAGCATATAAAATATTATTTCAAAATGGCAGATATTTAATTTCTAAAATATTTCGGCTATTTAATAATTGTATGCCATTTTAATGGAAATTCAAAGAAAACAAAGCAACATAAAACAGATTACGGGTCAGGTTATGCTCCACTGGAAACCATGCGACATTCATTCGAAAAATATTTTTCGTACGAGTAACTTGTACGAGACCCACCCTGTATAGGGGTACCGGAGTTAATCGCACGAAGCCCGCAACGAAAACTCGTGGCAGCGCTGGCGCCTAATCCATGGAGAAAGCCTGATATACCCGTGGTACATATCAGAATCTCGATGCCCCCTCTCTCTCGCTCTACTCGTTAATCCGTCGCGACGCGAACCTCCTACGGAAACAATAACGCCCAGGCATATCGGCATCCGGAGAATTCCAAAGGGCCTCGAAATCCGACCGGAATTGCTGCTTCCCGTCCCTAGGAATCTATCGCGTTCTTCCGCGTTAAGGCGACCGCAGACCGGCGAAAATTGCCGACTCGTGCCCTCAAAAATCTGAAGCACCGCGCCAAATCGCCGTGGTCTGCGGCGGTTTTAAAGCACTCGCCGCGCCGGGCCGGAGCACTGTGGTCCAGGTAATCTGCTTGGCGCGAAAAGGTTCGAGGCGTGAAAGAGATTTATTAAATAGGCGAGACTATCTGTTACAGCATCTTCTAAGTACAGCGTGAGCTGTTGGATACTCTGCGTTGTTGCGTTTTAACCTAATCAGTTCCCTTTGTGGTCGGTAGATTCGCCAGATGAGGGGAGGGAGCACGAAGTGAGGGGAAAACGTTAGCCCCTTTCTGCCAGTACCGGATTAGTCACGCGACATGCGACGAAACGTGTGGAAGCTTCCAGGTTGTATAAAATTTTTATTATTCACCTGAAAAGTTGCTAGAAGAGACAGTAGCGTTGTTACAGTCTTGGATAATGAAGCTACAAACATTAATGGATTGGCCTTCTCTCTGACGTAATTAGCAACCTCTAAATGCTTATCAATCCACATACTAACAATTTTCATTTCTGTTTCCAGACCATCATGGATCCCCACCACCTGCAGGATGAGCTGAAAAGCGAGGAGCTCAGGTGGCCTAACCCGGCCGCAGGAAAGGTGCGTTTTTTAAGGGCTCTCTAACGCGATATAATCTGCCCTCCTTCGGCTCTTAACGAGTCCCTTCTCAGTCTGGACTCCTCCCCTCCCTCCTTTTAGCTAGGCAGCGAGTTTATGGGGCGCCGGACGCCATGAAACCTAGGGAAGAGGTACCGGTGTACCAGCAGAACAGCCAGATGAGGGGTGAGAGCAGGAATTAAGGGGAGTACGTTTACCTACTCTCTGACGTTGTGACTCGTATAAGGTAGAAACGCGTCATGTGACCAGGCCGCGGCGGGGGAATAGGAGGAGGGTAGAGTGGGGGAACAAGTCAAACCCGGTAATACTGGAACAGCTACCGATAGACAGAATCCACGAGTATCTGGAAAACTAAGCGACGTCGTGGCTGATGCGCAAAGGAAAAAGTTTTTAAAATTATCAATTTTTACAGGGTGTCCAAGAACCATGGAAACCGGGAGGTTCATCGCGAGGTGTCCCGAATGGGATTAAGCAGTACGTCTTGCGGCCTCCCCCCCCAGGTATCTGCATCGCGCGCGGGTTGCCGGTTGGTGTATTCGCGGCTTGCCCATCGGCGCCGAACTGAATCAGCATTCCGTAAGCACTAAATACCGCTAATATCGCGCATGTGCCTCGTACACCTTGATGGATGAGAATTCGCCTCTCGGCCCTCTGTCCTCTCGCGTCCCGCGGGCTCCCAGCCCCGTTTATCCGACCCGAACCCGTCGCCGCGCCGCTTAGTCACCAGCGGCCACGCGGCTACGCGTGGAAATTGCGTAACCGAGCGGGTAGGAGCGGGTCGAATCGAGAGCAGGACTAACCATAAGCCCGCTGGTGTGAGCGAGTTAGCTCGCGATCGCGCCCCGCGACCATCCGCCTGGCATAATAGCGGCCGCGCGTTTAATTGATTTGCGACAGTAACGGGACAACCTCGGTTTTATAATGCGGACGATCCTAAGGGCGGGTTCACGCCACGCTACGCGAGGCCCGCGCCACTCGCCGACACGAATTTTCCACGGTGTGCGTTGTCCATCATCTGCTCTCGCACCCGCTCGAGAACCGCTGTCCGAAACAGCGGCGCGCCATCCGCGTTGCAACGCTAAACAATATTCCGTCGCAATCGCGGACCTTGCATCTCTTTGCGCTGTGGACTCGCCAGCTGCCAATTTAGGGCTGCTACCGGCACCAGAGGGTTGTAAAGTAGAGTAGCAACGGCGGATATTAGGGTATCGTTAGTAGACTGCGGATTTTATGTATTCATGACGGAAGTGGACAAGTTAAGCACGGTTCTCTGTAGACGTTGCATAAATTTAGGATTGTTACATTTTTTATGAGTTGTTAAAATTTTGCGAAAGAAGACACAGGTATTCAACCCCCTGTTCCTGCAGCCGACTTCTGCATAAAGAGATCCGCGGTTTAATTATCAGATATTTTGCAGGGGAATTCAGTGCGTGTAGGGTAGATTTTTAGGGGATGAAGGGGTTAGAGTGAAAATCGGAATAGCTCTGTGGGACGTCGTTCTGGCTCTTGTTAATGTCGAGAGCAATCAAACCACGCCCACTCGGGGCGTTCTAAAAAAAAGTTGTTTAAAAAATTGATGAATATGATAGTCGACAATATCTGAATTAGTGCTCGACTTTCGGGACTTCTTGTGCTCGTAACAAGATTCCCGAACACAAATAGATCGTTAATAGATTGACAATTTGCACGGACTATTAAGCATTTGCAAGGGGTTAGCAGTTTAGGGGTTGAAAGGGGGCTAAGAATCGGGAAGGCGCGCCTGATAGTTTTCGCCGTCGGTTTCGCGTGTATCGGAGGGTCGAAGGGTCGACGAGCGGAGCCGCGAAGGGTTCGCGACCCCGTCCCGACTTCCGGCTCGCTTTTGTCCCTTTGATGTCCAAAGAGCACCGGTCCGGGCACGTAGGTCTAAGACGCGTCTAGGCCGCATGTTTTCCGGCGGGCCGCTCGTTGTGCCGGTCTAATTTGAAACTACATATTTAATCCTGGGCAAACTGTCGAAGGTTGCCCGGGTAACCAGCGACACAAAGAACGCGCTAGCCGCGAGGGATACGCGACGGCTTGGCGCGCGTTCCGAGCGGATCCGCGCGAAATCCTGAAACTGGGGATTGCCGGTGTTCGACATTATTCGATAAAATGACGTTTGACTTAAGATCACTCCGGAAATCATTAACCAAGATTTTCTTCATTTGTAGATTCTACTATTTTTTTTATTATTATTGCAAGAGGTGCATTGCACGTGGAATTTATATTTATATGAATACATCTAATAGTTCATTAATTTATGATCAATTATCACTGTTCCAATGGTCAGTAAAAATTATAGAAATTTGATTATCACCCGGAAGCGTTGTTATTAAATATCTTTCATTTTCTGAATCTTTGAGGGATGCCGATTTCTCATCACCATTTATTTAAATTTTTTTCAAACCGGATCTTTATGTAAAATAAAATTTGTTTGCAATTTTTACAAGCCGTAAGAGCCACTTAAGTTTTCTTTTAATTCTCAAATTTAATATTTTCTAAATTCTCTAACTTTTCTACCGTGTGAAACGAGTCCAGTTATTAATTAACTGTAGGAGTGGCAACAACATTGTACCGTAACATTTTTATCCATCCATCTCTATTGCCCAGCGCCGGCTGTAGGGGACAGAAGAGGGTCTCTCGAGCGAAGAGGGTGGCAGCACGGGGGTTGATAGCGAAACGCCGATGACGAGGACGCGGTGGAGGAGGACTGGTGTCGCAATGATGTGACGACCACGACGATTGCGCGGTTCCAAGTGCCACGCGTCCGTCTCCGAGTGTACAAAAGCGCGAAAGAGTCGCCGCCACCCCTTGTCGCAGGTCTTGAGAACGCGACCCTCGCCGTTCGTTCCCTATTACCGTCCTCGTCTGGCACGAGATGCGCGGCCCCGATGTCTGGGCTGGATCCACCCCCTATCCGAGTGCCGGAGATCCGGCTGGGAGGATGGTTAGGCTCGACGCGGATATTAACGGGCAGGCCAGCAAGAGCAACTTCGCGTCGTTCCCTCCAACCGTGAAAAACGACGTGTCCGCCGATAACACGCCCCGCAACCGACACCGGACCCGTATTTTCATAAAGCCCGCCTACACGCGCGCCGCGCCTAGGCAACCAGCGATACATTTATCCAGGTTATTAGACTACCTTCTTTTTAATTAGCGGCTCGCCGCGCCGGGAAGTTGGCTTCTCCGGACGGCTCCGATATTCCGCGAACTTCGAACTTTTATTCAGGGGAGGGGGAATTAGGCTGAGTCCGCACTAACGAAGACCGTGTTCACCTGTTGTACGCGATAGAGGCGAAAGATTTGTATGAGTGAATTACGGGAATTAATATGGATACAGTGATTGTTAGCGATCTGTATTTGGGGCTTTGTTGCTAGCGAACTATTGGTAACGACGAGGAACATAATTACACTATTATGGTGCACATTGTTCTTGAAATATTCATCATTGTAGTTCCGCTGAACATTGATTGCGTTTACATTAATGTGTAAGATTGTAAGAAACAGAGAGAAAAATGTTCATCTTATTGTTTCTACTGCAAAAATAGGCGTGGTCTTTTTCGATAGGCGTGGCTATATGGCCCTCGCTTTTAACGAAGTCGCAGAAGTATCTCGATTTGTTGTCTCTATAATAGAGAAGGCGTGGTCCGACTCCGTAGACGTAGCCTTATGGCCCCCGATTCCACCGGAGCCGAAGCAGTACTCCGAAACGCAACGTGACCTTGCTCTGCAGTTTTGCCAACCAAGTTTTTGCCATTTCGTTAAAGCCTTTTCTAACCACAAAGTGTTGACATTTCACTCTCATCCCTTGACATCAATAATTCCTCATCGGGGGAAAAAGGGTGTAAGTGACATGGAAGTTACGCATCAAAAGTGCCCGGAGTTCGGTAAATCACGGGGACCGGTTCGGCGCCGAGTAGACGTCGAAACGGAGCATGGAGAGAGGGGTGGGACGGGGGTGGAGGGTTCCTGGAGAAACGAAGGACCGCGAACAAAGCGGTGGGCGTTTTGCTTGCCCGATTCCCGGAGAAATATGGCGGTCATTATCGCGGAGCCGCGGAACTTCGGCGTCCCTGTTTTTTCCTCGAGTCGGGGACTGGTCTAGCTTCCGGGGCTGCGAGCCTACCATTGAAACTTTTTCGTGGGCGGAACGGCTTTGCAGAAGAGTAGTCTCTCTCCGAAATGGTTCTCAAATTCACGTCGTTGTCGTCGTCGTCGTCCAGTCGCGTCGGTTGTTCACTCCTTTTTTTTTCTTCTCCTGCGATAATGATCCTCGAAAATTGAAATAAATCGCGGATTAGCGGTAAGAGGACGGTTATTAAACCTTGCCGCGGGTCAGCGTGCGTGACCGCCGGTCACTTTGTCGGGCGGTCCGCGTTGATCGCGGCCAACAACCGGGTCGTGTTGTGTTTCCTCGTTCGAGAACCCGTCGACGAGGAAATCGCGAGCGTCACGCGCCCCTTTGCCGTCGACTCGTGACGGTTTTTTTCACCCTCTGATCGTCGACGGTGCTCGCCGGGCCGGGTCGGGCCGGGTTGATCCTTATCGTACACCGACGGTTTAAGCGATCGTTAAAGTTCATCGTTGCGGCCGATTTTACGGCCGGTCAGGGGCTCGCGACACATTTTTAACGAGAAATGGAACGCTCCGACGGATCCCAGCTCTCCACACGCGAGCCCGTCCCTTCTCGATAAGTACAGGTCTGAGGGAAACGTCGCGCCATGTCGGGCTCCGTCGAATTATTTTTATGTTTTATGTTATGATATTATACAATCGAAACATTCGAGAATCCCAAAATTTTTAAGAACTCGACCCGGGCCAACATTTTGTAGCACCAATTTCATACAAAGTGTTAAATCCCCACGATGAAACAAGTGGAGGATGTCCTGTGAACGAATACTTTTAATTCATACCCCCAAATATTCACCATAGAATTCGTTCCTCTATGCCACAGAACGTCACCATGGATATTGAAGTATGGTACAATTTTTTTTTTTTTAAATACCGACGTCAATTCCGCCAGCGGAAACGTGAAAGAAAGCTTTTGGGATGCCATTGGCGTTCGGATTCGTCAAAACAGTTGCACAGTGTTTGCAGATTTGAGTGCAGATGTTGTCCGCGTCGAGGTGCATTTCGCTTTTATATGATTGGTCCAACCGGAATCGCGTACGCTCGCGATAGTTTTTATATTACATATAAAAGCATGTGTACTATAAACTGTGGAAAAAGACACGTCTAGTGTGCGCCGGCTTGTTTGGCAGCTATTCAATCCCTTGAAATAGGAGCCTCGACTTCGATCGTCGAATAATCCTCGGTTTAAATAGAAAATTGCGACCCCTGTCGCGATGATCACGCTGGCTCCTATTTTCAATCTTATTAAACTCGATATGTATTTCGCGGAATGAAAATTCCGTCTATTTCAGGATATGGGAGTTACATTTGTTGCTTCAATCATTTTGAAGGGTTGGAAATAATACACTACCCATCAAAAAATTTGTTTCTCTTAATTTCTCAATATCACAGAGTTAAGGGAGTATTCTGGTTCTCGTTTAGATCATTTTTATATTTATTGAAAAAAAGAAAAATTTTTCCAAATCCATGGGGTGCGAGTGGCGTCAGCCCTTAAGGGAGCTGTCTGTCTCGGTGTCGCGTCTCGATCGTGGATTCCGTAGAAAAACAAGAACCGCGGAAACAGCCCCATATCTTCTCGTGGTATGGGGGTTGTTCCGGTCCCTTCGTTCTTCAGGGAAGATCTCGTTTCGCGGCTCACGGCCACTGCCAGGGACACGCGGACCGTGTAGCCTGCGAAAACGAGGAAAACGAGGGTGCGGGAGGGGGTTGGGTGCACGGTTGCGGGCGACTCGCGGCCTGCACGGGGTTGCAGGGGGTGCGGGGGGGGGATGGGACAGGAAAGACCGTCTAATCCGAGGGTATCACCAGGGCCAGCTATTCCGAGTCAGCTTCCGTGGCAAGTAATAACGCCGGTGTAACGGCATCGCTATCGTTGTTCCGGGGGTGAGTTATGGGGCTCCATGGTGCTGCGGTGTACCTACCCCGTACGTGTCATCGAGCCATCCTCCTAATTATGTGAAACGAACCACGCCGTTGCGTCACGGGCCACGCTAATGGGAAACGATAATTTATATGTAGAGAGAGCAAGAGAGAGCGAGAGAGAGCACCGGTTATTTTCTTCCCGCTTCTTCTTCGAGTTGCCCCGCTAAAATACGCACCTGGCTCGCAAGACTCCTCGTCCTCCGCTCCATCTGTCATGGTACACATCCATGGTCGCCATGATAATTCTTCTTTTTGCAAACCTCGCGAACTCGCCGGAAGTTCTTTCTCCGCCCTTCTCGAACCGGTCTTCGGACGGTATTTAATAATTCGTTCGCGTTCGTCCATCGATATTTTCTTCCCTTCGGAATGAATAACGCTGGACTTCGTAGCTCCGGTTATAAAAACTCTTCCAATATTTTTTTTAATAACAATACCACGGTAACTAGAATTTCACGTATTTGCGCTCGTTATTAAACTGGAATCGTTCTATAAACATTTTTAGCCGGGTTATTTATAAAAATTTATGTTCTGAAGCAGATAAACCAGCTGTATTTGCATAAAATTCACGGTCCACTTAACATCATAAATATTGTTTCCCATATTTTTCTCTCGCAGTTTTTTTCCTTTGTAGCTGCAACGATGGGAACGAAGCAAAGATCGATTATTATTATTATAATTACGCTTGCCATGTTTAAAGAAGCACCGCGGAGAGTAGCGCCAATGCGGATACAGCGGAACACCTCGATCATCGGTTTCAATCAGTGAAACATAAGCGTTTCTTTAGGTTCAATGTTACACTAAATTCGTGTAATAAATACGGATTCTATGTTTCCTCGATTTCGCTCGGTTCGCGGGCCGGGGCACTGCGGGTTGCTCCGCTTGGCACTCTGGCTCCGCCCACCGGACGCTGGGCCACGCCCACTTCGCAATAGTCAGCTTACTAACTTAAAAGTGCAATCCTCCTATTTCTGTATTAACTTTCGGATAGTAGAACTCTTCGCGCAACTGGAAGATTGATGTTGCTCGGGATCGCGAATTTATTTATCGGTTTTTTAAACGTTAAAGATATTTCTTGTAGACTGTGGAAATGAGTAAAACAGCAAAAACATTTATTCCAAATAGAAACGAATGTCGACGTGGTGGCGGCTCCTGCATATCTAGAAATTGATAAAATTTTTTATTCCGCGCCGAAATAAACGAATTGATATCTGACGATAGAGCCTAGATAAAACTCGTGGATCATTGAAAATTGATCGGGTCCCGGGGCATCGTAGAATCCCTGCGGATCATCGAATTTTGAGGGATGAATCGCGCGGATCGACCCCTCGGGCAACGTTACAGACGACAGCCCGGTTATTAATCTTCGGTGAAAAGACTATGGATATGAGATATTGCGCGAATATCTCACGACTTGACACTTGCTAATATGCGGGGATATCCTATTATTATGGCGAGATTACGCCGGCAGAAATACTCGGTAATAGTCCAATAAATGTGTCGCCGAGATTAATACGGAATTAGGTTGCCGTCCCGAGGGGCCCGAAAATCTGAGCTCTAGGGAACGCGACCGTGCGCGTGCCGCTTACGCGAACACGCTGGGCGAATCGCGCGCGACGTTCAAACGTCGTTAACGAGCCCGAAACGAGCGGTAATTTCGCGCAAAAGTTCGAAGCCGACGGAGAGCAAAATTATTGCCATCGATTCGGATGCGATTCGTAGGAACGCGTCGGTGTGCTCATTCGATTAGTAAGATGAAGAGGCCTCGCTACGCGGGCTCGAGGAGATCTGGTTGGCTACCGCTGCCCTGAAAAATTTAGTACCCGATCGTCCGATCCTATTTCAGGAGCCCTTCCGCGCGACTAACTTCATTCGCCGTGACGATTCCTCGATCAGAATTTAATAAGCTCGCGGGAAAAAGACGGATCGGGGCCGGGTAATCCACCCGGGAACCCCCGTCCGTGATTATTCATCATCCTGCATCGAGGATCAAGTCGAAATGCATACAAACTAGACGCTTGTCAATCAACCGGCCCCTTAAAAATCGCATATTGACGTCCCCGCTGCAAGGAAACTCGATTTTCCACGGTGGTTCGCAGGGTGGATACGTTCCTAAAAAGAAATTAGAAAAATTAGGACTGGTTTATGCAAGCAGAGCTTTAAAGCAAGCCCAACTGTTCGTAGGATTTTTTTTCATGAAATTATGTCTGTTGAAACGTCGTCAAAAATTTTCTAAAAATTGCAAATTTAGTGTCTCCATTTCCCCACCTGTTACAAAGCGGGAAATTTTTTTATGGAGAAATTAGTTACAGCCTGCGAAAGTAGAGGCTTCAAGCTTTAAGAGAAGCCCGAGTTTATCTTCATGCGATTTTTTTTCACGAAATGATAGCGGTTGAAACATCATCAAACATTTTTCGCAAATTTAGTGTTCGAAGGTTTTCCGGAATCGAGTTTGACGATGTTTAACCTGCTGTAATTTTGTAAAAAATAATCGTACAGCAACATATTTGGGCTCGTTTTAAAGCTTGAAACCTCTTCATTGCAACGACACTTCAAAAATTGATATACGATTTTTTTTCAGCATTTTGTGGACCTGAAAATGAGGATCTCGTCTCCGTTGCCAGTTCACTTACCATTTACAAGTTAACAAAACGGCCGAAAAAAATCGCACATCAAATTTTTTGGCGTCGTTGTAAAGAGGAGGCTTCAATCTTCAAATCTATGGAAGGTACGTTCACCAAAATAATTTTTTAATCTTTTTAGAGACGCTTCAGTGCTGGGCATATTTTAGAGAAATCCTGTCTTCAATTTTCCAGCTGTCGCGTCGTGGGAAATAGTCTCAGGCGAAAATGAATTCTGAGTGGTAAAAGTGGAAGTCTGAAGGTTTAAAATGAGACCGGAATTATCATTATAGTATTTTTTTTTAAGGGAATTGTCGTTGTTCAAACATCGACAATTTCTGGAGATCTCCAATGATTTCAAACTGATTGACAAGCTACCGCAACAGTGGACGTATCGATCCAAGTTGTCGCTAATAACTTCACTGTTGGCGGGACATTAAATTCGAACAGAACAGGAAAAGAAAAAAAATTTCTTCTTTCTTATGAATATTTGCGCTCGAGCTGTACCGGCGAGTAATCAAGAACTCTCGCTGACCAAAGCAGTTCCTCTGGAAATTAAGGATCAATACCGTTTCATTTATATTCATAATGATTTTCCAATATTCCTACGTCGGTTTTACGCGTCGCTCAGCCGGCAATACATTTTTAATTTCGCGTACAATACCGCTCAGAAAATATTTAATCGCCGGCTCTAGAAGGAGAGAGAGGTTTAAGGTGCGGTTAGGTATTATTTTACGGTTGTTGGTTCGCCATTATTATTCGGACGCGAATCCCACTTAAACTCGGATACAAATTCGAGGATCCGTGTCTTCTCCCTCCACCTCACTCCTCTGTGGAAACGCAAAGATTATTACTCGGCAAATATTTGTCCTATAAGCGAGATAATGTGGCTATTATTCGTCTCATTTCCTTCAGTCCTCTTTCCTTCGTCTCATTCGCTGCGGGAAACGCTCCGGCCGCGGTCTTTATTATAAAGAAACACCTTTTTATTATACAGCGTTTTCCTCGAAAAAAATATTACCGTTTTTCACATTATTTTGTTAGACATGAAAGTGATCACGTGGTTCTTAGGTTTCCCAATTCTTTTTTAGATTTTTTGCACGTTATGTAATGGTGTCCATAATTTTTTTTTATCTGCATTATTTTTTCAGAAACATATTACCAAGGTCGCCTAAGGTCAGGTCAAATTTAAAGTTAAATTGCTAAAAACAGTACGACTTTTTTTCGCAACCACGCTTCTCCAGAGGGAACTTCTTTATTTGGAAAATCGCGTGCGAAAATTTCAAGAGCGCCAGAAGCACATACGTAAGAATATTTTCACGGGTCCAAAAGATTTTCCGCACAAGGAAACTTAAGTGATGTATTTATTAAAATTTGGTTGAGAGCAATCTTCCGGTTGACGAAGCAAATTCGTCGCGCGAAACGGTTTTAATAAACTATCCGCATAAATGGAATTTTGCACAGAAGAACCGCGCGTGGGACGTACAATTTTTTAGTTCCCTCTGAAACATTTCCGTGGAAATCGATGCGAATAAATTTAATATTATACTCTCACTTCGCTGTCAATGTATAAAAATCATCGACCGGTGAAATGAACTGTAACAGTGGTTCTTGTAAATTACATACAAGCGGTATTATGATGCGTGAAGGACCACGATTTAATTATCAATCAAGAGCTCGAACGTTACACGCGATATAAATGCGCTTAAAATATATGAAAATGGCTGCCGCAGGAAATGAGCTTTCACTTAACTCATTGTAAATTACTCCAGAGGCATTTTGTCGGATCGGTGGTGACGGGGGATGGAGGGATGCCTAGCAATAACAGTATGTAACGTGGATCCCGCGCCATTTCCCTTATTGTTCGAGGGTCTAGCGGCAGTCCATCTTCGGCAGCAGACAGAGGAGTCCGTTATTCGGTGGGGTCTGCGGTGTTCGATCATCGTGGTCCGCGTTCTAATTCCTCGGCGACCCGTTTCCATATCGATGAGCGTGGCTCGCTTGCTCGCCCGCTCGGACCAGCCGAAATTGCTTTCGGGACGACGACGTATTCGAAATCGTCCCGGGGTCGGTGCACGGTCCGCCCGACGGATTCACCGGGCCGTGTGTGTACCGTCTTTGTTGGTCGTCGATTATTTTTTTTTCTCTCCATTTTTTTTTTCGTTAGTCAAACGCGACAGAGGAGGGAAAGGGGGGGAGGGGTGCTGCCTGCGGGTTGAAATCGTTCGATCGGACCGATCGACCCTGATCCACAACCACCCACGGGTTGGTTGTCCACGCTCGCGTGACTCCCGACGATATACCGTCAGCCTTTCCGCGTCATTGGCGTCGCTGAAGCGACGATATTTTACGAGGATAAATTATAACGGCCGCAGCATCGGGTCGGCCAGGAATATTGGCCTAACCACCGGCCATTCGCCCGGTCCATTCTGTTCTCCACGCGCACACACTCACCAGATTTCGGGCAATTTAACAATTCGATTGTTGATACCGCTTTAATTAAAATCGGTGGCTTTTTCCACGGAAACGGTGCGTCGAGTCGCCGCGTTTTTATTAATTACTCGTAATTCAGCGTTGCTGGGGCTTTCTAACCTGGCTGGGGGAAGCTGCGTGAGAAAATGAAGCGGAGGTGTGCAGTGCAATTTTGTTGCACGAATTTTCGTTTTCGAGAAAATCGAAGTTGAAGAGGCGACGAGCTCGCGCGCCCTTGAACACGGCTGGAGACTCGCGCGTCTGATCATGACCTACTGAATCTACTGATCGTATACACTCGGGGTCCTGGGGAATTTTCACGGCTGATTTTATGCAGGATAGAAAGCTTCCGCGTTGATTGCAGTGTGTAGGGACCTAGTAGGGTTTTAGAATTTTTTTCTAAATAATTTGTTTTTAATTATTGCAATATTTCTTGAAACTGAAAATTGTCTGTGTTAATTTAAGTGGATTGTATCTAACACACACCTACTTTCAATTCCTTTTTCATTTTTATGTAACATTTTTTTTTGTTAACAAATAGCATAGTTGCGATCCGCGGATTTTTATGCGAAAGAAAAATATATTTTTTAAAATAATTTTGATGGGTTTACATCCAAGATCTTAAATTCTTTTGATCTATCTTTTGCTTTAAATTGCAGACGCTCATATTTACCATAAATGCATGAAACAAATCCGGTGATTAATTTACCATTTGCGACATAAAAATTGAAATCGAATGATGGAATTAAAACGTCTATAATTTTTGTAATGTCGACAGACGTATGAATTTGTTCCAGATCGTTCGTAAAATGCAGCTCCACCAGTGGGGATGCGGCTTTAGTCGAGCGGGTTGTTTGAGATACCCTTATCAAACGTTAACACGCCCGGTAACGTATTCGACGTAAGTCGGATGAGGAACTTCGCGTATAAAATACCGTATCCGACTTTGGTCTTGTTAGATCGCCGCCAGACGAAGGTTGTCTACGGTTTAACGCATTACGGTCTTTCTTTCGAAAGTTTCCGCGTGGGCGGCTGCGGCGAAGATTAAATCTACACGCGCAATATTAAAACGTTTCTTTCCCCACCCGGAATCGATAATAAAGAAATCAGATTCACCCCGGAAGCTACGACCGCTTTTCCTCGAATTAATCCGCCGGAACTACTTGCATCATAGCGACCAATCCGATCAGAGACTTAAACAACATAACCATATTTAAAAAAAAAAATCATTCAACAATCAGAGGTGCTAGGTATTCTTCTCGGTTCTGCAATTCACCTGTAATTTATGCAATTAGAGATAACACAACGATCAAAAAAATTCAACCATATTTTTCGTTTATTTAGATTTTTATGCCTCATCAACTAGGGTATCCGCTACACTATAGAACAAGCAAGAATATATTACATTATTATATAAAATAAAAATCGGAACTCGGTCACGAGCACCGGCGGTGTTGATCAGATTCTCGCTGTTGCATCTCGCCCGGGGTTATTTCCATCCCTTTCCACGCGAACGGACGCCGAAAGTTTGAGACCGCGAGTCCGAAATGAATAATTTGTAAGTCTGCTGGCGAATGTGGGTCAAGATCGACCCGGTCTCCGCATCCGGTGGTGGCTTTAATCACTTTTCTTGGTCGGGGAGAGAGGGAGAGGTGCCGAAGAGAAGTATATAAGGGGTCGAGAGGGTTCGGTATCTGGGTATCTCGGGTAGCAGGTTCGAATCGATATCTCGACTTTTAACCGTGTCTCCTCTCCCGATTATTATCCCCGTAAGGCGGGGGTGGGAGGAATTGGCCTTCTATCCATTTCCGGGTAGGAAGCGTCGTCGGGCCGGGCCCCGGGGTCAAAGGCACCGGCCGACAATTAGGATCCCGGTCGTCGAGTAGAAGCTCGAGGAAGAGGACGTGTCCCTGTCCCGGGAAGAGAATCCGCGCCCGATAAAGGTGCCCAACGGAGAACATAAATTCGACGATCGTGCCTTTGTGGATCGGGGACGACGAGGCGGTGGAACTTTAGGGCCAATCTCGGTGGGTGATGCTCCTTCTCTCTCGCTCTCTCTGTCTCTCTCACTTGCGAAGGACGAACGATCCTCCCGACCGAGGAGAGGAGCTCTTTTCACGAGCCAGAGAGAACGCGCGGCGCTATTCTCATCCTAAAGACTTCCCAGAGACTCCTTTCGCGGCGCGTAACTTTTCCTTCGAGCCCGCCCACCGTCGTCGTCCGAGACGAGGACCGCCGCGCCCGTATCGGGAGGGGGCCGCGAATAAATCCGTTCCTGCTGGCCAGGCTCCTCGACCTTCTCGCCATCCCCCGATGGGAACACCGGGGGATGATTCGCGGCTCTGTCCCAACCCCCGCGCCCTCATTTTTCACCCCGACCTCGCGAAAATCTTCGTTCGAGCTACACAGCGATCTTCGGGGGTCGCGCCGGACACTATCCGTATGCGATTCCCGGGTATCCACTGCTCGGCACCGCGACTTCTTGCCATTTAACTGTTTAGTTTGACGTTATCAATTTCTTTCGAGCGCGTTAACGACGTTAGCTGTGTGCAATTATGATGCAACCCTCGTTTCTCACCGCGGCGCGCAGTGCGACATTTAAATGGGGGGGACAAAAATTGGAAAATTTATACAATGGGGATACTTAAAATGTCTTCAATACTTGTTTCAGTGTTGTCCAATCGCACACAATGGTGTTAAAATAAATAATTTTCTCTTGCATTTCATTAGATGTGCCAGGATTCTGTAACTAGCAAATTCCTGCGAGAATTACCGAATTTTGTAATTGTACGATACCGCGGCTGCGACCGGGTCGATCTTGACCCACATTATTCGCGCCAGAAATGCACAACACCCCCAGCCCAGTAATAAAATTGCAAACGACGATCGATAGGCTTGGAAACGTTCTACGGAACGTGTATTTTCATTGTATGTGTGTGTGCGTTCTTAGAATCGATTTATAATTGTCTGAAGCTGTCCTGCAATTTTTCAGAGCACAAAAGAAAGTGTAAGCGCGAGATGAAAGTACTTTAAATACTTCTTTGGAGTCTTCCAAGATGCCACGAGATGATGCCGACACTCGGAGAGGCTATATTCAGATGCGAAGACTGGAAGTTTCATCATATGTAAGTGGTATCTGTTCTTTCCCTTTTTTCTCTCTTTCTCTGATGCGTATCGTTGTGTTTTGTTAGCGCGGAGTATCAATTCTTTTGTAAACTCTGGAGCTAGTTGAAACGAAAGTTGTGTGAATTATATTTTAACGATTTAAACGAATTTTTGTTTAAAATCTGGGATGGTTCAAATTTAAGAGATGATTTCAAATGATCTATCTACCCTCGAGAATTCGATTCTTAAAACGCTCGTGTAGAAAACGAAAAGAAAAATGTATTCACCTTAACATTATTTGCAATATTCAGTATTTGAAATATTTAGTGTAATAATTGCAAGACTTGTAACATTTGTTTCAGCATTATGAAGTATTAATATAATCCATACATTAACACTGTCACGTCACGTGATTATCACGTAACCCGTGGTTGACAGAATCGTGTCTCGAGGTTTAAAAATTAATTAATTAAGTGATCGATAAGTGTGCTAATTTGAAACTAGCCACTACCATAAAACTCTTTTTATTCTACTCAATTTTTGCGGTCACCGGAGGGGGATGAAAGTATTAAAAAACAAGATGAAAGTGCACGGTATACGCGACCCAAATTCTGCCAAAGTATACGTACAGTACAGTAATTCGACGTACCGTCTGCGGGTCCGCCCGCCATCTGCGTAAATCCGAAAATGCACAGCTGAGAGCCACATGGTTCGCTTTCACTTTCCGTTAGTCTGCCAAAACTTCTGATTACCAGCCTGCGCATTCTATGCATTTGCGACGGGACTAAATATTAAAAACGCTAAAAAAAAAACAACAGAACCGTCATTACTAGATTGCAAAAAAGTTCTCCAGCTAGATTGTTGAACTGGTTCTTTTGATTTCCACTATTTCGTGTTTACTTTATTGAAGCTCTCACCAACGAAAATCAAAATTTTTCTACGCTTGTGGAAAAAATGGGCTGGTGAAATTTATTAATTAATTTCAATATAAAAATATTATCTCCAATTGTATATAATTTCTAAACGTCGAAACACACTCAGCTCCCATCTCTTACGCTCGATGAACAAAACTTCAGAGACCCACTAAATATCAACTACCCAAAAAAAAAAATTTAAAAAACCGCGAAATTTAAACTTGATCCGTCCAATAAAATCAATTACCCAGAACACCCCGGTAAAATCCAATTCGATTCACACATCGGCGTCCATCTCTGAACGCTGGTGGTGGGTGTTGGGCGAAGTAAACGGTAAACGAAGGCAAAAGGAGAACGAGAGGAAGAACGGAAAAAACCGCAGGAAAACGGGACAAGAATGGCCGGTGCATTTCGAGGCGTTCGCCGGTGGATGGATCGAAAGGTTGCTCCCCCGGAGTGACCCCCTCGGTTTCCAGAGCACTAGGGGTGTGTATCGATCGTCTCTATTTTCTGATCGCGAAAGTGTCACGGGCAGAGAGAGTCTCGCGCTCGGCGGCGGCGGTGCGCCGGGGTCTTTTCATCGTGGGACTTTGTTTTCGCGTTTGGTTAACGAGAAACACGAGTAAGACAGAGCGCCAAGAAAAGATAGCGCGAGCGAAGTCCAGAGAGAACAAGGCTGATGGTATGAAGGGGTTGAGAGAACCAGGGGGAAGAGGAGGAGGACGAGGAGGAGGAGGAGGAGGAGGGTGGTTTTGTAACGGGCGCGGCTGTCGCGCTGGCGGTAGCGGAGCGCAGCTCGTTTCGTTTCGCGATAGATACTGGCCGTAGCGCGCGGACCCGGACCAATTAATCTTATCGTTAATTAATTTCGAGGCCGGCGTGCGCGCGCTAGAGGCTAAGTGTCCATCGGATAGGAAATCGATCGGAATCGGTGGCCGTTTGGTGGAGCCGATTGCTGATCGAGCATGCGCTACGTTCCACCCCTGAATTTCAACCCCTGAATCGTTAAGGGACGCGGTGGGATGGGGTGGGGAGGGGGGGCGGAGGCGCGTCGTCGTCGCGATCGTTGTTGTTCGTAAAATCAGTGGGCGCGCTGCGGGAGAGACACGGAATTACGGTGTAAGCCGTGCAGGGTCGTCACGCGATAATACTCGGCACCGCATTAATGTCGGGGCTGCCGGTAATTCCCATTTAATAATCGCGGCTCGTATGTTAACCCATCGTATCCGGGTTTTGGACCTAATTACGAGGCGTCCGAGCGGCGGGAGCGTGTCTCTGCCAATGAACGTTCACGAGTCTCGCGGGTCTCGCTCAAATATGCTCTCGCCTGATAATATTTTCATTAACTCGCGCGTCGAATTAATCAGCCGAATGGCGCTCGCGAGAGAGAGAGAGAGTGGAAGAGAGAAAAAGAGAGTTAGACATGGCGACGATATTCTCCCTGGCGATGACCGCGAGCGCGTCTCGGGAGCCGGGAAACATACTAAGATCGAGATACGAGATACTTTTCTTTCGCCTCCGGTGGACGAGCGAAAAAAGGAGAGAGAGAGAGAGAGAGAGAGAGAGGGGAGAGAGCAACAACCAGGCCGGTAGAAAAGGAAAAATGGCGGGTCGACATGGTCCGAGATGCTTTCAGCGTGGCACACGCTAGATTCCCTGCGTCCCCGGCTGCGTTGTCTCTCTATTTATGTTTGTATCGCGTTTCTATTTGTTCCGCGCATTCCTTTTCCTTATTTCCCTAGCGGATCGTGGTCGCGGAGACGACCGGGGCTACCTTCTGCTAGTTCTTCCTGCTCGCTTCTCTTCTCTCCTCTGCTCTCTCACGCGCGCGCGGTCATGTATCGTTTTATTCCGCTCGTATCACCGCGGGCCGAGAAGATGTGTTTCGCGAAGGGTTAAAGACCTCGGTATAGCGAAACCAGAGCGGCATCGTCTCGACGACAGTCGAAGCCGGAACTTTTCACCCGGATCACGGTGAAGGGCGGAGGGACGGTGGGAAAGAAGAAGAAGAAGAAGAGCATACCTACCCGCCGCCGCCGCGAGGAAGACGACGACACGCTAAAGCGGCGGACGCGGCGAATTGTAATCGGTGATCGCCGGATGCTGCAGTGCCTACTACTACCCACCTTCCCACTCCTTGAGAACCGGGTCAAATTCCCGCGGAGAGACTCGAACGAGTGGCCTAGAATCGGCCTCGTCGATGCTCGCCACCCTCGGCCCCCCAGACTCTATCAGGAATTTTTCATGACGGAACCCGAGCCACCATCCAGCCCTTCGACTGCTAAGTGGAACACCCCCGGGAACCCTCTTCGACGATCATACCGATTTTCCGAGGATTATGCCTGTTTGGTTTGATTTTCGGATACTGCCTGCGAGTCGCTAAATGGAGCTAGGGGGCAGTCCTTGGACACTTAAGTGATGCGGGGGGAGTATCAATGTGTTGTAGGATTTTCTTATGGCGATTTATTTGCACCGTAGGCCGCGTGGTTTTAATCCTGCTTTTAGTTAAGACTAAATGTTATCTGGTTAATCGATACATTTTTGTATAATTGTATTATATCCTTTTATTCGAACCATAACTAATTGATTTTATTTTTACAGTGATTGGGAGTCGCTGAACAGAGCTAGGGGGCTGCCTGGACACTTGAGCGATGCGATGGGATTATGTATGTAGATCTTAGGAGCCAATCAGGGTATGTGCGATTTTCTTATCTCAATTTATTGTGTTATTATGTCAATTTATGTATGTTAACTGGTTAATTGATATAATTTTGTATTTTTACAACGATCGTGAGTCGCTGAATAGATCTGGGGGGCTGTTCAGGACACTTAAACGATGCGTGGTGGTTATGTATGAAGTTTTTGATACTTGAATAATTCTTAGAGAATGATTGAAACTATTTTGCAGCATGTTATTTATTTGTTTGATTCTAAATTAATTTTTCAACAAAATTTCTTCTCCGAAATGAAAATGTCTGCAGAACGTCTGTATTCGAGGCATCATGCGCGGTAAAATCGAATTTAGAAATCCGCGAAGCGCCTAGAAATCAGCTGACGTGACTGTTCACGATCAGCCGGTTCTACTCCGAGTAAATACCAGCCCGGGAATATTCTGTGATGCCTGAAACTCTCGAGCATTTTGTATTTATGAGAATAATCTGGCTCATTTAAAAGTCATCGGGTGAAGAAATCAAAATTAGGTTTCCCTTTCATAAATCTCTATCTAGATTGCATTATGGTAATCCAGTTTCTACGGCGACTTCAAACAGAATTTAAATGTTATTTTAAAGTCATGACGAACTTCTGGAGCCAAGAGTGAGAGAGAGAGGGAGAGAGAGAATGAAGAAGCGTAATGTAGAACATTTACCACGCAACACGTAGCGATTTGCCGCGTCATGTTAAATATATAGGCTGCTGTTTGCTGACGCCTGTTTACAAACACGTCTAAAAAGGTATCGCGCGTCACTGTCAGATCGGCTGTGACCTCCGCATGATTAAATATTCACCGGATGCCATCTATACCGGGTCGCATAGCCAATTACAGCGCGGTAGTTTCACTCGTTAATGTGTTCTCTCCTAATAACTAACTATGGACGTGTGATTTTATTATAATTTTTTCTTATCCGTTTGTCCTAAATAATAGTATTTAATTAAGTTGTGTGGTTGTCCCAAAAATATTCACTTCGCAATTGACATTTAACTTCTTAACCACGTAATTTGCTTTGAAAAAAAATAACTGTGCTAAATTTGCAGTATTAGTGTAGTTAAGCACGAAAACTGGAAAAACAATTTCTATTATTACTACCGATGCTAAACTAAAAAAAAGCAGTACCGTTCGTAAATGACCGACGTGGCAGACAACGTGTGTTAATTGAAATTGGCACGGACTTTTCGAACAATCTAATGCGACCTTTTCCTCGTTTTTGTCGGAATTATCCGGCTAGTTTCCGTTCTCGCGAGAGCAAAGATCCTGGTTAAAAACCATAGAGTCTCGAGTGAATAAAAACGAGCAGCGGCTGCGCTCGAGCACAGCAAACTTACGAAAAAAAAAAGAAACAAGAAAAATGGTACTTGAAGATGTTGGATAGAAGGTTCTTCAGCATCCTCGGTACTCGGACCTTGCCCCGGCGGATTACCATCATTTCCGGTCTCTTAAAAATCCTTTGAGCGGTGCTTCTCCTTCCACAATGACGCGAAACCGGGAAAATTGTTTTGCCGCAAATATTTTCGGCGGTAAATATTTTTCCAAGGAACATCGACCGAAAAAAGACCAGCACTATTTACGAGACAGGATCCTGCGACTGCAAATTAATTTTTACGCAGAAAAATTACGGGGAAAAATAACAATATTTGCTCAATGAATTTGTTGAACAAGTCTTCGTGGACTCGCAAAACATCCCACCAATCGATCATAACAATAATTAACATTCCAAATGTAATTTCACTTCAGGCATAAATCGCGTGAGATATGTCATGACCATTTAGAAGAATAATTAAAAAATTTGCTGCTTGAAGACGGCGAAGTCCGTCGCTGTCAGACTGCGGCCTGACACATTCGATTTGTTTAATAGTGGACGGGTCCGGCTTACGGGCGCATTAATCCGCACAATACCTCCGGTTAATTAAGTGATAGGTAATTAGTGTGATTCAGTGGCTCGCGTAAATCTGATCAAAAGAGGTAATATGGGCCACTAACGTCTAGGTGCGGGTAATAATTGTCCGCCTGATTACATATTCCCATAACGGGGTCGGAATGCGGCGGGCAACAACGCGATCGCTATTTTCGCGCGGCTCTATAAAACATCTAGGAATCGGACGTGGAACTAAACAGCGACGTCATTAATTATTTAACCGATCCGTGACAGGGGACGCGATCATTTATTCAAGGTGCGTCAGTCACAGCCTATTAAATTTCAAATATTTACAGAGCCGAATCAATCTTTACCGAGGCCCCAAACGATAAGGCTTCTCAGCGCAGTGGACGTTTCTATAAAATCGATGGAATTCATCCGAAATTTTCATATCATTACGTAGGGTAAAGCTAGGTCTTTTCTTAAGCCAGGGTTTTGTCCTGCTGGCGCGTCACGACTCCCACTACCAGAGTACCGGTCCTCCTACCAAAGGTACTTCGGTGTGGAGGAGCGTAAAGAGTTGAATGACCGAAGGGGGCACAGACTTATAATCGACATAATTTGTTAAATAAATAATAGCCAAGTTCAAATTTCGAGTCTCTTATAATATTTCAATGCTGACTTTTGTTCAAGCTGCAGTATGCACCACCGGGCGTCGCGACGCTCCAGAAGGGCATGGAAGGGACAAGAGACCCTTCCCGAAGGGAGAGGAGGCAATCTCGTCGGTAATTGTCCGTGAGCGGCGCAAAGATTGCGGCCAATTTCGGATTGTCCGTGCATGCGGAACCGTAGCTCCCCCTTTTCCGACGACGACGAACGCTTGACCGTCGCCGCGACGATTGTCCCCCGTTTCGGAGGGTCGCTTTGCTCTCCGAAATGGGTCCCAAGCCCTGATCTTCCATCATTGGTGCATCCCTCTCCTCCTCGTGGGTGGGACTGAATTGTGAATTTAGATTTTATGCAATTTATGAAAAAAAATCGGGTGGGCGAAACTTGAAACAGTGAAAAGATCAAAAATATGGAAATGTCAATCAATTAAAATAATCTACAGAAGAAATAAATCTTTCTTCAACTTCACTCCCATACAAATGACGTTTAAACATTTCGCATAAAGATCCCCGGTGATCGAAGACGTATGAGACATAGGAGCTAGAGATTCCAAGACTTCCGGTATAAATTTCGTCGAACTTAAAACATCCTCAAACTTGTTTATCTGAACTTCAAACGGTCTACGTCGTGTTGCCTTCGGAAACTATGTTTTTCAGCCTTTGTAGAACGGATCTGTTACTAGAACAATGTCTTCTGTCCTTTGACTCGAACGTAACGTCGAGAGAAAGGGATTCTCGATACTCCCCTATCGATTCCCTGTGTCTTAAAACAATCATCCATTTCGGAGACGTTTCCGGTTCAATGCGAGAGAAATCTTGCGATCGTTTCGTGCCCGAAGTCCCTTCAGCCTTTATGGAACGTGTATTTTTATTGAAATAGTGTCTCCTAATTTTTCAGGACTCCCACCATCGATCTGTCTGTCCCTCCACTGCTTAACTTAACCAATGTCATGCACTTTGGGCGTTCGACCTTGACAAATAATGGGGAAGGTCACCTCCCACCGTAGCTGAATGCAGGAGTAGGGGAACGGACGAAAAGAGAGGTCACGGGCCGCGAGTTAGACAGGCCTGCTGTAAATTGATGCGTATTGATGCATATTGATGCGTTAAAATGAAAACCCAACCAGGCACTCGACATTTAGATTAAATTTGCAAAATAGCGTCTGTTCACTCGGAAGATGTGGTTAACATTGATTTTATCGACTACCGAATAAATATCGAGCGCCAATATTGAAATTACAGTTATCAATTGCCAATATCGGTATTTTCTATGAAAGCGTCTTTATTAGACTGCGGATGTTCGTGTAAAATAAGACGATGCATCGATCGCAAGAAACGGGAGCTGCTCTTAATAATTTTTAATAAGTTCTGAGTAATATATTGGAGTTCTGATAATCTATTAACAGCGTCGCGCTTCAGCTACCCAATTTCTTCTTAAATAGTATTAATAACGAATTGTAGAATAAATAATCCGTGATCGGTCGGTCGGCTGACGTGTGTTGGTACCTCGGAGCAGACGTCTAAGGGACAGGTCCGGATCGTTAAGGGTGGTTCGGTCGAATCTTTGGACCGTTAATGACTAAACAAATCTGCGCCGTTGAACTTGGTGGCGGTTAGCGCTGTCCGCCGGCATTTGGGACACGTAAACGGGCGAGGTGCTCCGAAACGCTGTTATACAGCCTGAAATTGACTAAATGTTTCGGTCGAATGGATCCGTTTCCGCGCGGCAGGTGAGCACGTACGAGAAGAGCAAGCAAGAGAGAAAGCGCGAGAGAGAAGTTTTGGCGTTCGGCCAGGGACCTCGGGAAAAAACCAGTCCGCGTACGAAACTCGACGGATGAAGTCGTCCGAGAGGAAGAAAAAGGAGAGGCGCGTCGCGACAAACCCCGGGAAAACGATAGAAACGGTTGCTCTGGATGAGAGGGCGGTAGGTAAAATAAATAAAATCTCCTCGTACCGATAAAACAAACGCGCGTCCGGAACAGTTTCGAATGCGGAAGATTGATAAACGTCGATATATCGTTGCGAAGTAATAGAAAAATAACGAAACGCGCAATCTCTCGATTAGAGATGCGTTCACCTCCAGGTTTCTCCATCCTCGTCCGTCCGTTTTTGTTTTTGTAGTTCCGCGAATTTCCGGCTGTATTTACTCTAAAGGATTATGTAATTAATTTAGCCCGCGGAGTGCGGTTTTAACGTGCCCGTTGCGTCGTTCCCGACTACGGGAAAAGGTTTCAAAAACCTGTAAAGCTTTTGTTTTTCTCCGCCGCGCGTTTTATGGAAGACCTCCTCTCGCAGCTTGTTTTGCCGGCCTTTAGCAATTTTCAGCGTCGCCTCTTGGATATTACCGGTGTTCCTTGTCCGTGTCCTCTCTGTTGCGAACACGAGTCCTGAAGATTTCAAAGGGTCGCGTATTAGGCGGAACCTCTGGAGCAGGGATGAAACATCGAGCAAAAAAGAAATGTAGAATAGAACTTTCCCGGGACTCGGTTTTCGAGAATGTTAAATCTGAAAGTTTCTCGGGCATGCGTACCGCGCGACTGCCAGGAGAAACGGTCAGCCATGCACAGACGCGACAAGACGATCTTTCAAACTCGATTCTCCCGAAAACGAAAATTCACTCCACGCTTCACCCTTCGACGTCTCGCGGGCTATCACGTCGCGCTGAATTGCGGAGATTTTCGAAACTCTGGGGAAACGCAATGTGGTCGAAAATCAACTTATGGTTATTTGGGTAGGTATTTTCAAAAATGAGCAGGTACAATTTAAAACAGAAAAAAATATTAGAAGAATTAAAAAAAATACTCTATCATATAATTTATAATTTGATTATCCAAGATTTCGACGAATTTGTGTCACTAGACTTGAAAAAACATTTATTTACCTAAAAAAAAAAAAATGTTGACCTTGAAATTCAAGATCAAGGACAATTTAGCGGCAACTTTTTTTATATGGATCTTCATCGATCCGGAAATGGTAGAATACGCTTATGGCAAACTCCTATGACGAATTTCTGTGTGCTTCGTAGCCCACGAGAAATAGCCGAAGAGTCTCCGGAAGAAAATTGGCGGTTGCGGGTTCGAGAGGTCGCCGATTCCCGTGTGCTCTCTCTCTCTCTCTCTCTCTCTCTCTGTCTCTCTCTCTCTCGACCGGTTCGCGTTCTGTTCCAGGAAAGCCGGCGAAGAAAGACGCTCAGCATCGGAAAAAGATGCTCGCGAGACTAGTAGCGTGGAGTAGTAATAGCAGCAGCGGTGCGATCTCCGGCTTCTGGCCTCGTCGTTAGATCCGACGCGATGCTACGAGTCCGTTGAACTCTGCTCATAGAACGAGGCCGACCTCTGGCGTGTCTTCCACCTTTCCACTGTGTCTTCTCTCCCCTCTTCTTCTCTCTGTGTTCGTCTTCTTCTTCGTCTAGTTCTCGAAGCTGACGAAACCAAAGCCCTCGGGGTCGGATCTTCGATACATGGAAAGGAAGCGGATTCCAGCCCTTTATTTCGGATCAGATTGTCGGTCTACGGGGCTATCGGTGATGGGGTCCCTCCGTCGTGTCGCGTCGTGTCGCGTCGCGTCGCGTCGGTACCACGCCGCTCGCCGACGTGATACACCGTACCCTATGAATCACGCGATCCCACGTACACACATACACCGAACCCTAGCCCGAGCCCGAGCCCGGAAAAAGAGGATCTTGCCTTTTCCACGAACAACAGGTACCTCCCATTGTGCAACTGTTTCCCCCGTGATTACGAGCAATTTCACCGTATAATGAATCGCGAACCGGCGTGCAACCGGTCTTCGTCGTCTACCACCGTCGCGTCGTTGTAGTCGTCGTCGTCGTTTGCGTTTTCTGGGTCAAGACGTGTTCCTTTAATATCTCGCGTACGACCAGATATGAATTTATTATTGGGACGGTCCGGGGTCAGATGTGCTGGAACGTTCGGGTGCACGGATGTATCGCGGTTTGTAATTGGCCAAGATCCCTCGAGGAGCTTCCAGAGATCGATGAACGATGCGCGACTACTTTTCATCTGCTGTCTCTCTCGCTCGCGTTCCTTGATTTTGTTTTCTTTCCGTGTTCGCAGCAGTCTCTTGGTCGTGCTAGCACGGATCGTCTGTCTTCTTGCCTGCGGTTTTTCCGCGAGGAATGATCGAGGCGCCTGTGCTCGTGCGATCGACGAGACGCCGCGTTCCGAAGTCGTACGGCTTCGTTCTTGTCCTTGGACTCCTTGCTGCGAGGCTGTCTCTCGAGTCGCAGGTCGCGCAGGGCTTCCAAACGCAGCGGAGAAAAAAAACCTGGCGAAAGATAGCCCCGACCGATCGAGAAGCCACTCGCGATCGAGAGATCGGTTTCGCGAAAATATCTTCAGCTCCATTGCGAGCTCCTCGGTTTTGTAGCTCGATGTACAGGCTTTTATGCATTTATGGGAAGAATGCGTCGGTTCGAAGCGATACTGTAAGGAGAATAGAACCACGCCCGCTTGGGGCATTTCATATGGTGAGGGGGTAGAGGTCTTCGGAGATAGACTTTTTAGGGATGAAGAATAAATAGCAATGGCGAAGTTGAGATGCCGAAGAGCAGATGTTGCCCTGAGGGGTATTGTTTCGGCCCGCTTTGCCCCAAGAACTACGAAAACACGCCCACTCGGGTAACTTTATATTGATGGGGGGATAATGGTCTTCGGAGATGGCGAGCCAATTTTAAATGGAAAAAGTGAAGCCCAATAACGAGTGACTTGTGAACTTCATAGATTTATGATAAAAAGTAGTTGGAATTTGAGACGATACGAAGATTGAAACAATTGAAAAGTGCATACATTACTTTCGACCTACTAAAGTAATTGCACAACTTTCCAAGCATCTCCAGTGCCTTTGGAACAGATACAGAAAATGCCTCTTTTGCATGAAGATCGACGGTCTAACGACGAGCTCTTGGTACCTCGAACGGAATCCGTTGCCAGTACAGGTCGTACCGCTACGTTGAACTCGAGATCTGTCATCGCACACGGTCAGGGCAGCGAGGCTCGAGGAATAATCGAGAAGTGGCCGCCGGTTCCGCGACACCAGCACTCGTCGCCGGGATAAAGAATCGTCTGAAGGTGGCTGGCTGGCTGGCCCGCGGACGTTTTCTCGTTTGTTCGGTATTCTTCAACGACCCGCTCGAAGGAAGAAGCGGCGATACTCCGAACGGCACTTAGCGAAGGCATCGGCGGAACATCGATTTTCGATTCGAGACCGAACTTTATACTTCCCTCGGCCAGAACCACCGACGAAGACATTTTTTCCGGGCAACGACGGGGGCCACTTCACTTCGATAGGCTGCGCCGGTGGCCTCGGGAATGGCTGCGTTAATCTTCACCGGTTGCCGCTCGACGCCTTCTATTACACGTTTCCCCGAATTCGACGAACCCGCGCTCATCGTGCACGAGAGGGCTCCGAGCAGCCAAGGTAAGACACTACGTAATCATAACCAAGTAACGAGAAACAAAAGATAAATAGATGAAATTGAGTTGTTCTTCAGGGTCCAAGCAGAGTAACTGGGCACTAGGACTTCCATCAAGGTCGCGGTAATCGAATAGAAAGAAGCAAAACATAATTAGAGAAGAATGGGAGCCGAAGAAAACAACTACCGGCGTCTTGGGTTGCTCTTCAGGGTCCAAGCAGAGGAACTAGACCCTAGGGCTCCAATCAAGGCCAAGACAATCGAATAGGAAGAAGCAAAAGATAATTAGAGAATAATGGGAGACGGAAAAGGATCTACTCGCTTTCCGGATTGTCCTCCGGGGACTTGCGAAGACCCGGTGGGACGGCAGGTCGTCGCGGGTCGGTGGTAATCGTAGACCCACTCGACCGTTCTCATCCGACTTTGAAAGTTGCGAGATCGTTCCGGGGCTTTTCGTGGTCGGCTGATAAGCGAAGTAGAAGGTGGCGGGTAGACGGCAGGTAGACGACGGCGACGACTACGACGGGTAGATGAGAGACGCAGGCGCGTGGTCGCGCCTACGGGCCTCGCTCCACGGATCCAGCTATCGATTCGGCTGTCTTACAGGCTCCTCTCCGAGGCCCGATGAATAAAAATGACATGCTAACGAGCGTGGTTCAGCCGGCTGAAACTAACTCCGGTAACGCGCGCTAGCGCGAACACGGACTCGCCTGCGTCGCTCGCGTTAGCTCGTTCCACCTGTGTTCCAAGAGGAGCAGAGCGGCGCGGAGCGGATCGGCTTTGGTAACCAGGAAACAAGCGGAGGATGAGGAGAAGATCCCGAAACAGTCTCCTTCGAGTCACCGGTGCGATTAATATTCGAGCGTCCGCCCAAGCGGAAACCGATTCAACGTTTCCGGAAAGACACTTCCCGAAACAGAGCCACCCCTACTGTTTCTTCTCGCGAAGCTCCGCGACGATATCGAGCGCGTTATCCGAGCGAGACACGACCGCGGAACAAGCTGAAATAATGCTTGTCTCGACGTGATCGCGAACTTCGGCGCCTTCTTCGGGAAATTAACGCCGTGCGTGGAATAAATTGCCGACTGGTGCGTCGAACTTGGAAGAACTCTATTGTTCCGAAGGCCAGACGGATGTTCAGGCGATTGTCACTCGACACCAGCGCGTGCAAGTATGCGAGCACCGTGCTCGATTCGACGATCGCCGCTAATTCACACCGGCAAACAATCAGCTCGAAGAGTTGACACGCCAGCTTAACAGTTACGGAGTAGTAGTCGGTGGATCGCCGTCTCTACAGTTCTTCGAAACTCTCGTCTCCATCAAACTTGAAATTTACAATTCACGAATTAGACTCTCGACGTCCCCCAATTGTCATCGAGTTGATACGCAAACTTAACAGTTACGGAGGAGTAGAATCGGTGGATCGCCGTTTCCACAATTCTTCGAAAGTTTTCTCCATCAAACTTCTAACTTACAATTCTCGAGTTAGGCTCTCGACGTCCCTAATTGTCTTCCAGTTGATACGCCAATGTTAACAGTTACGGAAGAGTGGATTACCGTTTCCGCAATGTAACTGTCGCTACTATTCTTCGTAAGTCTTCTCAATCGAACTTCTAATTGACAATTCTCGAAGTGGTTCTCGACGCGTACCTAATTGCCTCCTAGTTGATACGCCAGCTTAACAGTTACGGAGGAGTAGTCAGTGGATTACCGCCCTTTGCGAAGGGTTCCGCGGCGCGGCGCCGCAACGAGATGCGCGGAGTGTCGGTCGGGCTTTATTGGAATCCTTATTTCGCTTGTCCCGGTTCGGGGATGCTGTAAATGCATAAACATCCACAGTCTAGACTGATAACGACGAGCCCCTGTTTGATCAGTCGGCGTCGGGGCTCGTTCAAAAGAAAAAAAAAACTAAGTAAGAAGCGGCAAGAAGAAAGCATTCAGAAAGCAGCAGGCAACGGTTGCTTCAAAGGGAAAGCCGGATGTAATTGGTCGTTGATTCGAAATTGAAATTCTCCCAGCACAAAAGAGCCCATTCCGACGAAGACTTTATTTATTTATTCTCATTAATTACAATCGTTTTCCGGGACCGGATCGAGCTCCTCGCGAACCCTTTCTGCGAGCCCTTTCAATGTTCGTTGAAATAGAGAGATAGGAAAATGGGGGACGGTATTATTTGACTGGCCAAATTTGTTCGTTGTCACGTCGACGTCTCCGAGCCGCCGTCGAATTAACGGCACGCGAACGCGTTGCTTGCACCCCGACGGGGATTCAGCTCCGAACGAGCGGAGAGAATCGTTCCGCTCGTGTAATTAAATCCCCTTAATTGCTGGCGGATTGCTGCGCGCTCTAACAGGACGACGTAAGTCTCTTCGCGAAAGTAAGACTTTCAACCTAATTTTCATCATGCCACGCTCTCCAGATCGAACTTGCTGCGAACACTCGCCAGTGTCTTTTTGTGCTCGTGCTGCCGCTAGATACCGGGAAGATCTCTCTTCGTATACATATGTATTGTATTAACCCTTCGCTATAGTAGCGAGTCCGCGAGACCGAAATTTTCATTAATTCCTATTTCTCTGATCCCTTCACCGCGGAACTTTCCAGTGAAATCCAATTCGTGAAATTATTCATACGCAGACTGGGCTTTGTGCATTAATGCTGATAATGACCGAGTTAAATGTCAAATACATTAGACTCGTTCAAATTATTCGAGAGACATATTTTTATTCTATTTCTGCTCTTCACAATTAATTTAGTACGACACTTTTATGCATTAAAAGTGAGTATTTTATAATATTTCACCAAAATTTTTAGACATTTCAAAAATTTAGAAATGTTGTCACGTTATTTTCAATTCAATTAAGAAAGAAAATTCCGCTTCGCTCCAGTTTGTTGCAATTCAGGTACAAAGTTTTTATGTAAAGATCCACAGTCTGTTAAATGTTTTCTCAGTTATTAGCAAGATTGTTTTATTTTTTTTCGTAAGACCGCACAGTTTTGTGGTCTGTAGTAGTTAAGCGTTAATTCAAGTGTTTGCTTGTATTTTTCCAAGCGGACCTTTGCGCGAACTCAATCTGGAGCCTCGCCGTTCGTTTTCATAAACGTTTTTTAGGTAGATGGCTAGAAGCACCTTTTTGAGCCTTTAGTTCGCTGGACTTTGTATTATATGTATAACAGCGTTTGCTATAAACGCGTAAAGACCGAGCAGTCTGAGCATAACGAATCTCTCAGCGGACAAAATGAAATTTTCCGGTGTCCCAATCCGCGCAGAAAATAAATTTCGCGAAGAATCTCTATTTTGCTTCAAGATCCAACAGGGACGGAATAAAATAATTCGGGTGGAATCACAGTCTCTGTGATAAAATTCACCGAAAAAATTCTCCGAAGTGTTCACGGTATGCCTAACACGCCTATCCCGAGGAAACGGGCCCGGCGCGGCGCGTCGCGCCGTTGCGTCCTCGGGGAATCGATCTGGAGGTCTGTTCCCGGCGTGGTCGTCCCGCGGGATCGCGTTTTCCGAGAGTCGCGGCTCTCGCGGAATTTTTATTCGCCGTTTAGTTTTAATCAAAACTCGAGGCGGACGTCGCGATCCGCCCGCGGCACTCTTCAACGACCTCTCTCGCTCTTCTTTTTCTCCGTCCCCCGTTTTTGTCCCCGTATCTGACGCCATGCGAGAGGAGAGGAGAGGAGAGGCGAGGCGAGAGAGAGGACGCATCCCGGCGAAATGAGAATAGGAAAACGAGAGACGCCCGGGCCCTGTTCTGTCCGAGGTAATTGGAAAAGTACCGGAGAAAATAAAAAATTCAGTATTCCGCGTGTAAGGCAAGCCGCCCCGCGAGGAGCGTGGCGGAGCGGTGCGGAGCGGTGCGGAGCAGTGCGGAGCGAGCAAGAGGGTAGAGACCGGAACATCGCGGAACTCTAATCTTTCAGCAAGATTTTCAGCGGGGCGGGCTCGCGTGACTGCAATGCCCTACGTGGCCCGTCCCACCACGCCTGAATATGTTAATCCGCGGTGTCAGCCGCACAACGGAACCCGTAACATTCGTTCCCGACTTCTGTCTAGCCGCCGCGCCGCGATCGTCCGCGATGCCTAATCAGCCCTTCGGCTCCCTTGATCTTCCGGCTTCGCGGCCGGAAATCCCGCGAAAATTTCTCTTTCACAGCAACGCCAGCGCGAACGGTTTCTTTCGCTAAGAGAATTCCACGATCGTTTATAACTTAGAAAATGATGGGGTCTATTCATTTTCAGATTTGAACACACCTTGAACAAATGAACAAGGACTCGACGAAGGAACGATTGACATCAGCGGTATCCAAACTAACAGTCTCTCTTCGGAGTTTCCTCGGAAGAGAACCGGTCTCCCAGACCGGCGACCTCTCGAACCCGCATCGTACCGCTCGCCGCTTCGCGAATTTTCTTTCGCAGCGGCTCTCGGTTAGCCGGACAGGTGGAAAAAGCGGAAGAGCGATGCGTGGCGGTGCGGTCACGCTCGTTAGCCGACGGGGTTGCACGTGCGCCCCTCGCCGGCAAGAACCACGAACAAAGCGACGGACCTCGTAAATAACGCACCGGCTGGCGACACGCGTTCTACACCGCCAACGGTTCGGCAGCTTCTTACGCGGTCGTCTTCGTGATCCCGAACAACCGATCCGGCTCTCTTTGTCCGGAGGTCGACCTCGAGATTCCCCGACGACGTCCACTCGTGGAACGAGTATGCCTCACCACTTGATATGCCCACTTTGCCAAGTATTGTACAATTTCGATTTGCAAAGTACAACTTATGTCCTCCCAGGATCTATAAGATCTATGTTTGCATTAAGAATGAGGTTTTAAAAATCTCCCGCTTCCCCTCTGTTAAATTTTTTGACGTCATCTCGTGGATTACTAGGAGTATTTATCCCCCACTGAGCGCTCCAAGTATTTTGCAATTACGATTTGCGCGGTACGACTTATGTCCCCGGGACCTACTGCCAAATTTTCTGACCACATCCCGTGGTCGGACAATACAACGGTGATTTTTATTCGAACGCTATGGAAAATCGGCGGGGATGCGTCGCCGACGCGACGGTACAATCGCGAAAACTCGGCCATGAGTTTCACGGTTTATTGAAAACCGACCGGTGAATCGGCGCGTTCCGATCCTTATCGTTCCTCCAACGTTCCGGCCGATGGGAGTTTTAGGCGACTGGTTTCAACCACCGTCGGTGTGTGCCCCCTCTCTCTCTAGAGGTGAGGTGGATCAATTTATCGGATTTCCTCGCTTACCCGACGCCGAGAGGTCGTCGAGGGCCGGATATAAATCGATTTGCTCGATTATCGTAACGGCCAGCTGACTTTAATGGCTCGCTAAACGCTTCCGCTTGTCGTCGGGTACTTACTCGACCCGCGGTTACCCGACCGTAGAAAAACCGGGCCGACGCGACGCGGGACTCGGCCGCGAGGAAAACGGATCCGCGAGAGGATCCGATCCAAGACGTTTTTACTGTTTTCTGGGAGAGCTTGCCGAGTTCTTCGGGCTCCGATCCGTAGTTCGACTCTATAGGGTGTCCCACGTAACCAGATAAGTGTCCGATAAGCCGCACGAGAAAATTGTTTCGAACAAAATTCATTTTTAGTCGTCTACAATGGATAAAAAATCAAGGAAGAAATTTCTTCATGAAATATGTCGGTCACCTACATTTTTTAAAATGGCACTGCACACTTTTTAGTGTACAATATGCCACTGAGAAACCAGTTAACGTAACATAGTTTACCAAGGACATTTTTTTACGTAAACAAATAATACAGTTTCAATTCCGGGAGGGTTGGCAACCTTACTCACAGGGTGAAAAATTTCTCTTCTATGTAGAAAAAATATGTAAAAGAATAATTATACAGTTTCAATTCCGGGAGGGTTGGCAACCTTACTCACAGGGTGAAAAATTTCTCTTCTATGTAGAAAAAATATGTAAAAGAATAATTATACAGTTTCAATTCCGGGAGGGTAGGCAACCCTACTCACAGGGTGAAAAATTTCTTTTCTATGTAGAAAAAATATGTAAAAGAATAATCATACAGTTTCAATTCCGGGAGGGTTGGCAACCCTACTCACAGGGTGAAAAATTTCTCTTCTATGTAGAAAAAATATGTAAAAGAATAATCATACAGTTTTAATTCCGGGAGGATTGGCAAGCCTGCATGGTGCGTTTTAACAGAGATTGAATAGAGACAACGTACCTGTAACGGACGGACGACCGGTGGAATCGTCGTTCCGAGCGGATAAGGACGCAGATAAGCGTCGGATCTTGTCGCGTCGCGCTTCGACGCTCGAACCCGCGCAAACACACCTGTCGTCCGGCACGCGTCCGTCGGCGCGACCGTTAGCAAAGGAAACCCGGCCACCAGTGCAAACTGGAAAACCGTTGGCTCGGTTAAATGCCGGGCGAAACTGCCCCCGGAACCACCCCCGCGCCCCGCTTTACGCTCAGCGACCGAGCCAAGCGAGACGGAACGGCCGGAAAGAGAAGAAACACCGGCTTTAAACCTACACTGCACGCCGAAAGTTTCGAATCGCCTGACGAACTGTGCGGCCAGTCGCTATTCTTCCACCCCGTCCCCGTTCCAGCGAGTCTTGGATCTCTGATTGGACCGCGAACTCGACGAGGATCCACGACTTCAACGCTGAAACTGCGGGATTCGTCATTTCCATTGGCTCCGAACTTTTTAATCCACGTGACAAAGGAACATAACGGAGACACACTTTCTGCGAAAGCTTCAGCGAATCTCCGGAAAAATTATGCAGCTTCTTTGACAGTGGGTTTGCGGAGCACCGAGGGTGACTAGCTTAAATCATAAAAATAACGAGAACGTGTTTACCTAAATTTTTAGCTTTTTTTTATAACAAACAAATAATTTTGTTGAGTAATTCGTCACAATCTCAATTAATCAAAATCATTATAAAATTTAGTGTTAAACTTGATAGAGGCAGTGGAAAAATGAATGACCTCAATTTTTAAAAAGAATGTCCTTCGTATGTCCTCTACGCGTCCACCTACAAAAAAGCTGTCAATTAGAATCTGTTTATTACTATCTGCTGACTCACTCTGCACATTAAACCATAGATAAACGCGTGGATTTTTTTCCAGGACTGTAAGCCTGGACGTACGAAAAGGGAAACCGCTCCTCGAAATGAAAATTCTGTTTATTTAAAAAGAACGGTCGAGTGACTGTAATCTTCGCGGACGCGAATTTTGTTTTTACCGCAACTATTTCGAAGTAAACTACGCGGGTGCGTTCACGGTTCGTAACCTCGACTTTGAGGGCTATTTTTCCATACTCCGTGCATTAGTTTCCGGGTCGGGTTTGGAAGTTCGTCTCGGCAAAAACGCATCATCCCCCCCGCACCTCCTCGCCGTGCGGAAAGACAAATAGCTGAAAACGTCACTTTAATATCCCGGTAAAAAAGTTGCCCGAGAGAGCGAGCGACGCGCAACTGAATAAGATCGAAATACCTGAGGGGTTTGAAACTTTTGTCCGGCAGTGTACGGCACCGTGTTCCCAGGGAGATTCACCTGCTTTGTCTTACTCCGTCCGCGTTCTTTTTATTTGATTAATTCTAACGTTTCGTTTATCGCGGTGCCGGGAGGAATCATCGGGGTTAATGTTGCAGAAGGAAACCTGGTACGCTGAAAGATTTAGGGGATGTTAACCCGACGCTGATTAAACGTGACACGGCGATAACGTTAATTCGTCGTCGTCGTCGTCTCGCGCGCTTTCCCGCGTTTTCCATCCTCCTTCCGTTAATAACCGTCGAACTGCGCGTTCGTTCGTTTCATGGGACGGGACGAATTAACTCGACGCGTTTCTAGTCTATCCCAGCCATTCTTGCCGGGTTTAATCTCGACCATAACCGGGCGCCGAACGATGCGCCACGGACCTCTGTTCGCATTGTTTACGAATTTATTTTGATAATCTGAGATGAACGCCTAACGACGTTTAAATGGCGGGCGATATAAACTTGGAGAATTTATAATTAATTTATCATACAGAATTATTATATAGCATTTATTATAATAGGTAAAATACAATTTTAAATGTAGAACTGTTAAACGCAGCTAGATAAACAGTTTAACTAATCAGTTCCTTTCTTTCGTAGAGCACGAGAAGGAAAAGGTTACCCCCTCTCTGCAAGTATCTGTACGACAGCGATGGAACGCGTCACGTGATCAGCGTCGCGGCGGAAGCGTGGGGGAGTGGCGTTGTAGAAGGGGAAGCTAGAGTGGGGACACAGATCTTAATCTGAATTTGTTGGCCAAGATCAAGAATTAATTTCTGTTACAGCAGCATAAACTGAATTCTTCCTTTTACAATTCCTCGATTATTCTCCTCTGAAGCTACGTCCACACAGAACAACGAGCCTTCTTCGTCTTCTGTACGTTGCTTCGGTGTGGACGTAGCTTCACGGGTGAATGATCGAAGAATTCTATTTAGAATCGATGGAATGCTCGGTCACATAAAATATAACATTAATGTTCCCGAACGTTCCTGCGATGTGGGCGCGGCTTGACGCACCAGATTCAGATAGATCTGTATCTCCTATTCTCGCGCAGATTCCCGCAGTTTAGCCCCGGTTATCAGGATAAATAGCGACGCGTTAGAGTTTCGTTT
Organism: Lasioglossum leucozonium; assembly: GCA_028454225.1. NCBI lineage: Eukaryota > Metazoa > Arthropoda > Insecta > Hymenoptera > Halictidae > Lasioglossum > Lasioglossum leucozonium. Next base: position 6,162,750 of record CM052214.1, read on the forward strand.
ACGAGATATAATGGAATTAATATCGGTTTAAGAAACTCCGCGAAGTTCGCGCGGCGCAGCGCTCGGGCTACAGTTAGTTACTCGAGGTATGAGAATCGTCGAGCATATTCCTGGCGAACGATCGACTCGTTAACCGTTCTCGCGTTTAGGCGTGTCGAAATAGTCGCGGACGCCGAATAAAACGCGCGGTCAACCCCATTTTATTTACCGGCAGTAATGTGCACTCGTAAAATTTAATTTTTCCAAGTTTTATAACCGTCCGCGGAGAGACGGTTAATGCGAAAGCTCGCGGCGGCGGAGCTTCGGCGGGTCTGGGTAAAAAAAGAGAAAGGATTGGTCATCATCGGCCGGTTGATTCCCCAATAATTCGTAACGACCGCTGCTCAATGGCCATTTTGCATGGCGCGTAGGCCGCGCTAACTAACACTCGTCATTACGGGGCGGCGGAGGGTGAAGAAGGGGTTAAAGGATTAACAGCCGCGGTAAATCTTGGCCGGTGTGCGGCTCTTATCGTGGCTAGAAGACTCCTGGGTTCATTCGGCAGTGTTTATGGACACGGGTCGCGGCATCGGCGCGTTAAGGTGTCGTTATGCTGCCGGGTCGGGACACCTGGAAACAACCACTCAACGCGGAAGTAGGGTTATCGCTAATTTCAACGCGACTCCCGTAAAACTCTTAACGTTCCATTTAAGAATTCATCGTGCTCGAGAGGTCTCGCTCTTTAACCCTTTCCCCGACGGACAATCGCTGATGTTTAGGACCGCTAACTGCTTTATTCGTCAAATTTTTAATGTTCTTCTGCTCCCAGCGCAGCAGCTGTTCACTTAATTAGTTCGCCATGAACCGAGTAATTGGCTCACGTTTTGATAGGGTCAATTTTCACCTAGACTACGCCGTCGGAGGGTTGCACCGAGAGACAAGAAGAAGAAGAAAGAAAGGTAGTTTCGTTCTAGGCCCGCTAGAGTCGTCGGTCGGGCTATCTAGCGGGACCTGCCCGAGACGCTGCGACTCATCAGATTAAGACCCCCCACTCTTCCGCCAGGGTTCAGTCACGTGACTGACCCGGTGATGGCAGAGAGAGGGGGGCACCTTTTTCCCCTCGATTCGAGCTAATTCCCCCAATCCAGCCGCTCTGATATCGGTATACAACTTCAGGATATTTTCTAGATAGCTGATCGGCGGCGTAGAAGAATGGAAGCTGAAATACGGGGAGCCCGACCGCGCAGGGTCAAAGGGCAGACTCGAACCAATTCAAGACAAAGTGGCGGGTTAAGGCCCCGGAGGGCCCCCATCTCGTTCCCGCAGGTGGAGCACGTAGCTCGCAAAGCCGGAGGATCGTTCCAACGGTCGAAGCAGAGCTCGACGGCGACTCGACGAGCCGTGACGTCGGCTTCCGTTCGCACGGCCCGTACGAGCACCTCGCAATAAAAGCGTTTCTCTCTCCGGGTTTCCAGCTCGGGAAAAAGATCAGACCTAGGGGCAGGGACGCGTGGGAGGCTACCGGACGTCGCGATTGCCCTTACCGGTGCCGATAGCGATCTCGAGGTAGGGGCGAGGGGGGGGTCCGAGTTCTACCGCTGGCGAGAAATCGGTGTATGTGTCTGGGAATCGAAATCTTAGAGTCTAGAGTTCCTCCTGTGGACTGTGTATGTCTCGACAATTTCAAACGGGGCAGAGAAGTAGAAGAGAGAGAGAGAGAGAGAGAGAGAGCGCATCGCGACACCGACGACGCTCCTCGTCGAGGAGGGAAGAAGTCGAGTATCGGTTTGATAGACGGAAGAGGCGCAGCTGCCGGTGACTCGTTTCGAGTGCGTCTTGCACCGAGTGCCGCCTCCACCGCCGCCACACCGTGCCGCTCCCCCGAGCATTCAACGAGATCTCGATGTTGCGAGGAAGCGGCACCAGACAAAACAGAATGTCGTATCAAAGAGAGGAATCCTCGACTCGCGCCGGGAACCGTCGCGGTAATCCCGATCGGGAGCGCGAGCCTAGTGTCGACTGCTCTGCGTACCCTAATTACCCGGGCCAGTCAAATATTAACAGGATTTCGTATTGCGCCCGGGCCGGCCAAATGCGAGCCACTGAAGTTCCTGTTTTATATGATCGCTGGAACGTCGAATGTTTAACGCATAAAGAAATAGACAGGGTGTCTCGAACATCTTTCCTTGAAGCACGTCCTTGACAGAGAGGTGATTCCCAAGGTCATTCGAAGGAACTTTTCTCTTTGCGAAAATGTTTTTCAAGATTTCGTCAAGGAGTTACTAACGAAAAACACAGACCAATCAGAGCACGACTACCGCGGACGAATTCCAGCTCGACCAATGCCAATATCGTACTCTTTAGTGGCTGCGCTCTGATTGGTCCCTGTTTTTCGTTGATAACTCTCGAAGGAGGCCACGGAGAACATTCTCGCAAAGGAAAAAATTCCTTCGAATGACCTTGGGAATCATCGAGGAAGTACATTTTCGGGACACCCTCTATAACAACTCTGTTGCTGTAAGGGTGAAAGGTGGCATCGATCCTGGGAAGTTCAAGAACCCCTAACCGCGGATCGAAGCGCATTCATTTATTAACTCTGATTGTCTTCATTCAGGGGATCGTTAACGTACATAAAAATGCAGTTGGAGTCACCGTCTCAATATTAATTAGCATATCGCGAACGGGGTCTCATGCATAAATTATAAATCTGTGCGTAGAAACGGGTAGAGTGTTATTGTTTGCGTCGCTGGGGCGCCGGTGAGCTTTATAAATATGTGCATTATGCGGTAAAAATGACCGGATTCCGTTTCCCGTCTCCGCGGTCGGGGACTGTTAAAGGAGCTCTTTGTCCCGGGGCCACTCGATCTTCCTCGAACTGTCGCAACAAAATTATCACGCTATAAAAGCCGTCGGAGTACCAACCGTTGATGATGAATATAGACCGCGACGGATCATTCCGGGAAATAAAATTTTCTTGGTGTAATTCACAAAGAGCCCGGGGGAGTTTAAACGGACGGGCGACGGTCGCGGCGGGGTTAATTTAATGCGTTCAAATGGATAAGCGAGAAACGAGATTGAATTTAATTGCGCTTTGTGCGGCACCTCGCGTCGACGTTGATACATAAACATCCCGATGACGCGCGTCCGTGAAAAGATACGGTTTTAAACCGAATCCGATGATTATTCCACGAACAACGATTTTAATCGACCAATGTTGCAAACAACGGCCCCTTAAATATATTCGGAAACGCGCACGAAGGAAATCTGCATGTGTATAAAGAGGTACAAACAGAGAATTACAGATCGAGACTCGTATCCCCACTCTACCTACGACGCTAGCCCCCACTCCGCTGCGATCCGGTCACGTGAGGCATCTCGTCTTTGTCCTCCAGTACTGGCAGAGAGGGGGTAACTTTTCCTCTCACTGAAGCTTTTATATTAATTTATAAATTTGTTGTTTAGTAGTATTTTGCTATTAATATTTTTCTTCGCCCGTCGAACATCGTTAATAACCGTACGAACCGTCTAGCGAGCAATCAGAATGCACAGATCGGTGTACAGTTTGAATATTTTCGAAATTTCGCATGAAAATCCGCCTCGATCAAAATGGACCCGCCAGGGACCAAAGAGTTCACTCTGTCAGGACACACGGAATCGCCAATAGCGAGAGGTAGCTTCTGCACAGTCTTTCAGTACGAAGAGATTCCAAATAAATATTCCGAATAAACGAACACTGAAACACGGCAGATCCACCGAAACGAGCAACATTAATATTGTACGGAGTTAAATTTCCCTTTGACCCTCGGAAGCAGTGGCAGTTGGAACAGAGAGTGAATTAAAATTTCATAAAAAAAATCGCAGTGGTCGCGAAAATTTAGAGAGACAAATTAGTATGATTCTCTGCTCTCCCAGCAGCGGGACACGAAAGTTATTAGAAAAAACGAAGCCCGTAAAATGCAACTTTCTCCATTGGCAAACAATTGATTGAATATTGACAATTGAAATTGAGTATCGAGTATTGAACATTGAATGTCGAAAATTGAAGGCTTCCCGTAACAACAACCCTTTGGGCACGCGTTTTTTCCCCTCGAGTTTCCATTAAAAAAGTGCACCAATTTTGTTAGAATTTATAGTGAGAATTGTGCATGATCGAGAGCGTGTCCCATTTTCATTCCGTAAAATAATTTAAAACACTTTAGGGGCTCGTTGTAAATAGGAAAATCCGGTCTACAAATCAATTGTAAAACAGATTTGGACAACAAACAAATTTTTTTACGGAGGCTTGAATTTGGGACGATAAAATATCTGCCAATTATTCTCAACATGCATATGGGTTAATACTTTTTCACAGAGAATAGAGATCTGCATCGATTTCCGCGTAAAAAGATATACGATCCGATTAAAAAAAAAAAAACGAAGTTGACCTTGATAGTGTTACGAGCCGAGGGTAGACGCAGGTTTCTTCGTCTCGACTCGTATGAAAATGAACTTGATACACCTCGAGCGGCAAAGGTGTATCGTCGCAGAATACCAACTACTGGCATTTCGGATGGGATGCGAGAATAACAAGGACTCTAATATCTTAATATAAAGTAATAATATATTCTATTATTAAATCCGGGAGTTACAATTGTTCAGCGTAACTTGTCGCGAAATTAGCTCTCAGTTTTTACGCACCGAGAAACGCGGGGGCAATCCGCTGAATGAACTGAATAGTAAACTGCTCGATTGGGAATTTAGCTACACGTCGTGATACAAGTAATACCGCCTTGAATTCTCTTGGAACACCCGATTTTGAGGAGAACCCATGTCCCTTGTACAGGACCGAAATCGGCCTAAACTGTAGTGGGGGCCACGAGCTACTCGTGATTAGATTCGGATTGATGGAAGTGATGCAACTGATTGCATCGTCAAAGGAGACCTAGTTCTTCTCAATCTTGAGTAAGCCCTTTGTTCTTAAATAGCCCCTCTGTTCCGACGCATATTTCCGGAAGGGTCAGGAGTCACAAACAACAATAGCATGTTTCCCTTGATACCGCGTGACGTAGTCTGTAGAGACAATGTTTTGGTGCAACGCATAATCTGAAGTTGGTGAATTTAGGCGTCCTGTGTATCGGGGTGACTCAGGATGACGCGTGTTGTAAGCGATAGCCAATTTCCCGCGGGTTAATCCGAAAAAACGGAACCCTCAGCCCCAGTGTAGGCTAGGGCACGATGATGCGAAAGTTCTGGTGCCGATCTGTTAGATGCTGGGGTGTTGGGTTCTCGATGGGAATCTCTTGGATCCTCGGTTTGCGAGTTGCTCCGCGGCGATGGAACCGCAACGGAGCATCCCCCGCGTGGGAATTCCCGTCCAGGCGGGGGGGCGGGGCGTGGATCCGGATTAGTCGCTCGGCGAGCAAGTAGCACGGGGGCCTGTGTATAGCTGGCACGGGGGGCAACAAATTTCCACGGCGTTTCGGGAGCTTATTAAGCCGACGAGCCGAATCTTCGGGGCCTTGGCGAGCACTTAGCCGCCGCGCGTACTATCGGGCGCGACCTCAAAGAGCTCTTACGACTCCTCTCCTCCTCCTTGCTTCCGCGGATCCCCCGTTAACGATACACTCTGTAACAACCCCTAACGACCGAACGCGAGAGCTACCCGCTCGGGACAGGGCTAGCTTTATTTATCGCGATAAACGTTACTCGCCGACCTCACGACCGTCTTACAAAAGGATTACGAGACCACCGGGCTCGCATCCACGCGGACGTCGCTCTATCAACGAGAACCAGCCCCTCCGCCCGCAGGAAATTGATTTGGTCGAAACACCGCAGAACCCATCCGCCGATGATTCTTTAGGACATCCTGTAGAAATTTTAAGAAGATTTTTTATCTTGCGATCGATCCAGACAATTTTGCATTCGATATATCGTTCGATTTGTTGAGATCGATAACGTGTCCGCGAAATCATTGAAATCTGTGCCGTTTCTGCAGTTTCGCAATGATTTGTGCCCGACGGAACGGGAAACTGCTCGGGCAAATTCGACACCACGATCTTATCAACGATGATAACGCCGCCGGTCAGTGATCCACTCCAGATCCATGATCCAGATGCTTGCTCTCTCTCTCTCTCTCTGTGTGTGTGTGTGGGTGTGTGTGTTCGCGAGATAGGCGCCGCTCCAAACGCAATATCGGCGATCGACCGAGTCAGCTTTTTCCAGCTAGCTGACTGCAGAAGGATCCCCCACGGAAATGGAGCCAGCCGAAACGAGCTCCCTTGTTTATTTGTTTATTCGATCACGAAGCTCGTTAACCGACGACGACGCCTATCTTGCTAATGGTAATTTTAGCCTGATCAACCTTCACCGGGAAATCGACTGCCGTGAAATGCTGCGTGTTCGTTGTCTATTTTCGCGGGCGAACGTTTTAATTCCGGTACGACTGGCTTTTAAGGTCGCTGCTTGTTTGCTTTAGCTCGCGATGCTGGACGACATGCTGTTTGTTGTAACGTCGACCGTCTCGGGGGTGGAAATTGTTCGCACCACGTGTTTATCAATTTTTCAAACATATTTTCAACGATTATTCGAGAGATTTAAACGAACTTCGATCGAAATTAATCGCCACCGGATCGAGGTGTGCCCAGCTTCGGCTGTTCAAAGCTACTGAATTAATCCTTTCGAAAAATTCTTTCGTAAAAGTATCATAAAAAGAGTAATATTTATATTTCCACTTGTTTCATTTATTTTCACAGAAATCTTTTCGATCCCGAGGGGATTAAACGATTCGATAAAACATGTTGGAAATACGTTGCATATATTTTTAAATATGAAGTAGATCAACGATTTTTTATAACGTTCTGCATGAATTTTAAGCATGCATTATTTATAAATTCATACGGAAAGAGTTTTACAAGCTGGGTATTGTAATACTAGGACTATCGGCGGAAATGGCGGATTTCAGGTTTTTATATTGAACATATAAATTCGATAGAATATATTTTCTATAAAATAAAAAAACTCCGTTACGAACTAGAGGGTAACCGATTAGGTGTGAGATCGCTATAGCAGGCATCGGCCTTGACAGAGGGGCACCGCGGCTTTTCGGCGGACTAAGGTCAACAACGTGGATGGGCCGCGGGGGTGGGGCACGCGATCGATCAGCCGGCACGAGTCCATTAAGTATTCGCGCGGCTTTAATTACGAGAACAAAGTTTCCGCTCGATTGGAAAAGTTTCCGCGACGCCTGCATACTCGATCGGGACCGAACGGAGCGAGCTCTCTGCCCCCACGGGCCACCCCCCGTCCCGGGGCGTTCGCGGGGCCCCTTTCGTCGCGTAAAAATTCCCACCGACCGTCGGAACTTAGCCCCGAGCCCTGGGTATCCAAAGTATCCAAAGTTCCAGCTCGATTTCCCCCCGGGAATCCGTACCGATGGGGTGGGGGCGGTGGGAGGGGCGGGAAGAATCTTCGGAGCTCAAAGAGAGCGAGTCAAACGCGCGAGTCACGGGGGTGGGGGGTGGCGGCGGCAAGGAGCGCCACCCAGAGTCGTCTTCTCTCCCTCGATGCAATTAGAGAACGCTTTCCCTTCGGATGAAACTTCTCCAATCGGTGCTCCGAATCCACGAGTAACAAGTTCCGCGAAAAATTTCGCGAATTCGCCTGCCCCCCCTCCCCGGAACTTTCTATAATTACTCCTCTAAATACACCGGCCGGGATAATTGTTACAGCTGGCGGGTACGCGGGAAATGGTACTCCGGATGGATCTTTCCTGGATATGATCTACCGGGGGCGGTCTGGTTAATTGATTCTGCGAGGACACCTGCACTCGTGCGCGCACCACCCATTCGTAATCACGTTCCAACCCTCGGACAGCAAAATTGACGATGCTCAAGACAACGAGAGTTCATCGACGTTTTATAACAAAAAATTTCGTTCAATCGATTCGATCGTCAGAAATTGATTAGTCGAGCGACGGTGATACTCTGGGTCAGCGTGGACCCGGCGTCTATCGAAGAGTTGATAGACTTCGGAAGTTCGTGCGAGACAAAAACATGTCGATTGATTACCTTGAGTGAAAAATAATATATTGAAATTCTAAACATTCTCAAGATTTTTACAATAATTATAACAGAATTAATGTGAGAATATTTAGCGTATTCTCCATGTGACGGAGCGACGACCACCAGCCACTCGTGACAGAGCAATAAAGGGCATTGAATGAAAAAGCAGAATGGCGGAGATGCCGGCGGATTAGGCTTTAGGAGCGATTTCGGCTCGTCGCGTTCGGACGGGCGGAGGAGCCTGGTCGGAGAGCGAAGTTTAGTTCGCGTATCACGCCGTCGGATAACGGCCGGGAGAAGTCTAACGAAGAGACGTCTGGGGAGCTATTTCACCTAATTTAACTGCGCGAGCTGGCTCGTGCGTCTCCCCGGGGGCGCGGGATCGCGAGGACGCGAGCGTGCTCCGCTCGGGGAGCCGCTTTCACGCGAGTAATTCCGCGGAACAGACGTGTCGCCTCGCGGAAAACGGGGACCCCCCGTAATCGACGGGACCGAAGTCAACGGAGAGATAGGAAGAAATTTATACCCTGAACGAATAAAAGAAAATAACCTCCCCCGGCTTTTAGTGCCGTACCCGCCGCCGCGCCGCTGCCAATACCATCGCTGTTACCAAGTTTGCGCGTGAAGCGTGTATCGATTGATAAACTTTCGAACGGCGATGTGTATCGTCCGTAGAGTCTCGCCTGTGCTCCGTAACTTGTACCTACGCGCGGGAAAAAAATATGAAATATACCGGTGTTGTTACGAGACCTTCGCCAATAAAACAATGCCCATTGTTTTCGAACCAGCCGCGAGCGCGCGCGGATCGGACAACGGAAATTGTTTCTGCGGCTACCTCCGAATAATTCCGCTGGCGAAATTTCGGAGAAAGTATAGCTTGCTGATATCTGGCTTGGGGAACCGGGATTCTATGATTGGTCTCCTCTCGGTCGGATTGGCACCGCGGGCAAACATGCGTTCGCGTCGATGTTATTGTCGAGTGCTCTTGAGACCTGTAATTCTTCCTCGAAAATAGATTCTCCATACAGTTGTAAGTCTGGGGATTTTGTATGCGCAAGTACGAATTGTCTACGTCAATTATAGGCGGAGCGCTCTAAGTGGGCGTGGCTTCGCTGCTCTTAATGGGCCCCAGACAGTGTCCCACGGGGTGGATTTGTCTTACGGTCGACCTAGATTCTGTACTTCTCAAAATTCTAGCTTCGAATACCGCAACACTCCAGACCTGTTACAGCAAAAGCAGGTTAACCTTTTCTGAATAGAGTGCATTCAGGGGGGCGTGATTTCGTTGCTCTTGAGAACAACGCGAAGTGCTTTTGTCTAATACTTTAATTTTCAAGATGACGTAAATGGTCTTCAAGATTTAATGAATAGGGTCAGCACAGTACACCCGGGAGCGCCACATTTGCCCCCAGGGGCAGACGAGTTCAGAGTAGAGGAGAAACGCGGCTTCCCCTATTAGGAACCACATACGAATTGTCGTATTCTATTCTTTAATGAAGATGTAATGAATAGCCAGGGGCCAGGACTGTGCCCTTGGATATTTGCCCCGAGGGGCATACGAGCTCAAAGCAGAGGAAGAGCTCGCCTGTTAGGAGCCAAACGGTACACCAAGAAGGATAACGATCCGCGCACAGAAGGCAGCGATCTCGTTCGGAAACCGCCGCGAGATCCGAAAATCCGCAATCCACACAGAACTGGAAGCAACAGCGGGGTAGCAAGTTCGGTAAGTGTATTCCGCGAAGTTTATACATAGCAACAGGAAATAAAACTCCGCCCGCCCGGTCGGCAATAGTTTACAAAAATTGGAGTTTGCGTTGACACTTTGCAGTCCAACAAACAAGGGGAGCAGAAAGAAAAGAAAGAAAGAGCACCGTGAAAGCGTACAAAGAGAAGGATCGCGAGCGAGGACTAGCGAGGAGGATCGTTAAAGCGTTCAGACACGCGTTCTCGTAGGAGCCGAGGCGGAGGAACGGGACGGAACGGAACAGAACGGAGTATCGGTAGACCGAGGGACAACGGAACGAGAAAGAAAGAGAGAGAGAGAGAGCGATAGAGAACAGGAGGACGGTCTACGGGAGAAGTTAACCAGGGAGAGACCGGAGAAACTCGCAGACTCCGCATCCGGCCGCTCGATGGTAGACCGTACAATTGTCTGGCATTGTGCTTGCAAATCAAGCGGCGGCCCGAATTTACATGAGATTTACGGCATTCCGTTTGCCGAGGCTCCGGCTGCCGCCGTGTCCTCCTTCGTGTAACGTTCTCCTCGATCCTCGTCCTCCGTCCGGCTTGGCGCGAACCGTGCCGAGACGTTCCGGGGCCTCGAGACAAAAACCCTTCGTGTGTCTCTAGCCTCTCTACCTTCTCGCCGGTCTCCTCGGCGTTTGATAAATTCCCGGTTCGGTTCGCCTCGATCCCCATGCATCTCACTCTCTCTCTCTCTCTCCTCCACACTCGATTATTCGTTTACCTAAACTCAGCCGCTCGACCACGTCTGAGGCTCTCTTTGAATATTTTCCTGCCCCTTAAATCCCTCCCCGATGGCCCGCCCACCCGGAAGAGGGTGGGGCGAGACTTACCCTCCGATTCCGATGAATTTCGATAACGTATCCAAAAATCATCCAAGTCAGTGGCTGGGTGGTTGTTCTGCAAGTTCATCGGAATGAAAGCCGCTAAGGGAGGAGGGGAGGCTTAAAATCTCCCTCCCACAGGGTCCGCCCACCCGGAAGAGGGTGGGACGAAACTGCAGCTACTCTTCGATTCCGATGAATATCGATAACGTGTCGAGAAATCATCGGAGGCTGGGTTGCTCTTCGGTAAGTTCATCGGGAAGAGAACCGCTAAGGGGGAGGTTAAAAGTTTCGTGGAGAGACGCAAATGTGCGCGACGCGACGCGACGCGCGTAACGAGCAACGCAGGCACGTACGCTCCGAGGGACACGGTACTACCCGCGGGAGATTCCCCGCTTCTTAATTACTTCCATCCATTAATTAAGGAGTCGACTCTTGCCCGGCCCGAAAGGTCGAGCTCGCGCCGAGCCGGATTACGGAAGGGACACTCCGAGAGAGCGCACCTCCGATGCCGGAAGAGTGCCGATGCGATAAATCCTCGGCGAACGCGCGCGGGACTGCTACCACCTACCCCTGCCGCGCCGCTACCAACCCCACGATCCCGACCACGTCTTGAAAGGAATACACCCTGTGCACACACCCCCTAAGTATCCAGACACTCTGGGAATCCGGCACTCTGTTTGTTCTTTTTATTAATTCGCTCGTGAAACGGCCCCGGCGAAAGCCGGTACACGTAAATCCGGTCAAACGATCTTATTCTTCTGTTCCGGGGGTGGATTTACTGTAATGGACTTTAGGGAGAACGATTCGACATCAGACTTTGAAGTTTTCGCAGCTGGAACTTTAGATCTGGGAAGAGGAAGGCCTATCGGACTCGAGAGCCGCGAAACTCCGCCCACTGAAACGACACGCCCCTTCAGAAGGAATGTCCATCTCTCGTAGCCTCGTTTTCGTAAAAAGTGCGCAATCGGAGTGAAGAATCACGATTTCCAAAGCTAGGATTTTATGAAATGAAAATCGGGATCAGTGAAGTCTCGTTTACCAAATAGAAACTCCGATTTCCCTAAAAAGCATCAGTTTCAGAGCATGAGAGAACAGATAGCCAATTTTCAAAGGCAGAATTTTATCTCCAGATAAAGAATGCCCAATGAAAATCGGGAGCAGCGAAGCCCCGCCTACCAGATAGAAAACCTCATTTCCTCCGTGTCGAAATCAGCGTATGGATTCTGGATTTTGTACGTCCGAAGAAAAAACGCGTCCAATGAAAATCGGGAGCACCGAAGCCCCGCCCACTAAACCCCAAATAGAATTTCCTCTTCTCTATCGCAATTTGCCCCGAAGAGTATCCTCGGGGGGCCACTCATTCAGGGGAGATCCGGCCTAAAACGTGGCCAACGTGTCTGCAGCACGTGACAGCTATGTTCCGAGCGATGCTGGCGAGTGGGGCCTGGTTGTTGCGACTCTCCAGCATCGGACGCGCGCGTGCTAGCCTCGCAAAACATGCACGCACGCAACACTCCCACACCCTCTCTCTCTCTCTCTCTATCCCTGGCCCGTCTATCATTCTCACCGGGCAGCCGTTCCGGTTTTTCGACGAAGTATTTCACGCGAATAAAGAGGATCCCACTCGCGGCAGGATTTACTGGCCGAACAGAGCCGCTCGTAAAACCGCGGCCGGACCCGCGTTAACGCAATGGAAACCTGGAACCGGCCGGAGGGTACATCTGTCCGCGGCCGGTGACGTGCTCGCGGCGAAAACCGGCGACCACCACCGGGTCCCACCCACCATTGGAATGCGAGCCAGTAATTCACCGAGCGAGCACACCGCACGCCGCTTCAGCCAGAGGGTACCTGCTGCTTCCCGTGGACATCATACACCGCGCCTACTCTATGGCTACTTTGCCACCAGCACCATTTTCGGAGGCCGGCCACCCGGTGACGAGCCAGTTACCACGGACGTGTTCAGGGTCGCTATGCCACGGTTTAGTCGCGCCAGTTTGCCAAGATTGTTAAGCCCCCGACCAGTTAACTCGCTTTTATACGCTAAGCGAACCCACACCACCTCACCCGCTGCTTATTTGCTAGGTTTACCTGCTCGGAAATCCTGAGGAGGCTATCACTTCGTATCACTCGGCAACATTTTAGCAATATCTCCATCCTCTGGCTCATCAGGGGCGGTCCTGACGTGATTTTTAATATACAAAGTTCAACGTCTGACTCGCACTTCCCGCAGAGACAAGTACAAAGGAGATTCCTCCTCCAATCAGCGGATGTTTCCCCAATTTTTCCAGGCACGTGAAAAGGCACCGCGATCCGTGGACAGAATTAAATTTCATCGAACTCCCCATTGTCCCCGAAAGTCTATAAATCCCGGCAAGGTCGTCGGCTCCGGCCGACAACACTGTCCCGCAAAGGACAAAACGAAATATTCCTAGTCGCGGCTTGTTTGTTGATTCAAGCGACGAATCGACCGGTGCCATTTCCATGCGACAGCGAACGCAATTAGTTTTCCAATAAAAGAAGAAAAAACCAAAAAAAAAGAAAACGCATCGACGCCGTTTGAGCTTTGTGGGAACGATCGGGGTCAAGGAGTCGACTAAACACCGTGGCTCTAACCCCTCGGAAAAACCTCTAGGTACCTCGGTAAACCTCTGGGAGGAGCCTCGGCGAACAAACCGGCGAGGTTTCTCGGCTCAGGGCGATATCTTTTGATCAATCAATCGTTCCCTGGAAAAAAGAGAAAGCTGAAGAGAAAGAGGGTCCGCTGCCTGCCGGGGAAGAAGGCATCCTGGCGCGAGAAATAAACGAGCGTTTTCGAGTCCGGGTCCGACGGTGCTCGTTGCATTGCACCGCGAACCTCCGTACCGAAGCGCTGGTGGAGCCGCATTTTTCGGTTAATGTTATTTTTTTTCAATATTTTTGCCGTGGTTATACGTTAACTGCAAATTCAGCCTCGGGCACAGAACATTCTAGACTTTTTAGCACTGTCGATTCTAATTTCGAAATATAAAAAGTTACAAAAACAGATGTTTTCCCGCGAAAAATGTAGGTCGCCTCGATTTTGTAAATACAATGGACAGTCGACTTCGCAAATTTCGAACTAAAAGATTTCAGAAAAATTTTTTTTAAAAATGTAAATCACCTTCCAAATTATATTCTCGATCTGAATATAACACCTGGCTGCGAAACGAATGCAACTGCTATATTATAACCTTGAAAAAACGGATTTCCCGGAGCACGGTGCACCGAGCTGCATCGAGTCGAGCACTGTTGCTCAGTATTCACGTTTCTGCAAATGCGAAGCTAAAAAATTTGAGAAAAAAAATTTTTTTAAGAATGTAGGTCACCTTCTAAATGTATATTCTCGATGTGAATATTCCATCTGGCGTCGAAACGAATTCAACTCCTATATTATAACCTTGAAAAAACGGTTTTTCCGGCGCACCTAGTCGACCTCAGTATTCACATTTTTGCGAATGTCAAACTAAAAAATTTCAGAAAAAAGTTTTTTCTTTAAATATAGGTCACCTTCTAAATTCTCGATCTGAATATTCCACCTGGCGTCGAAACGGATTCGACTATCATCGCCTTTAATCTTGAACCTTGAAAAACGGAGTAAAATAATTTTGGGTCCGAAAACGGATTTTCCGGGGCACGGTGGAGCGTGGAGGAGTTGCATGTCACTGCACCGCGCGGTCGGTCGTTGTAGAGTCGAGTCGTGCGGAGTCGAGGAAAGTTTCAGCCGGAGGCATGCGCGCGTGATCACTCTCCCTCTCTCTCTCGGAACGACCGAGCGAGACGCGAGTCGGACGGTCCGCGGTCGCACTTAACCGCCGGCTATCAAGGTGCCAGGTAGGCTCCCGTGGCTCGCGTTCCGCTCCGTTCCGCTCCGGTCCGCTCGCGAGGTCCATCATATAAATCCTGATCGTCCTCGAGCGTCCTCCGCGCGCGTACAAGCGGATCCTCGCGAGTGAGCGAGCAAGCAAGCAAGCTAAGCCGAAGGCCCCAAGATCGTTCCCGCGGTTCTCCTCTTTAGTTGTGCGCGATGACGATCGAACGATCCAGGCCGATCCAGGGATCGAGGCCGCGACCCTTTGGCCCCCACGCCGACACGTGAACGAACTTCTCCCTTTCTCTCTCCCTCTCCCTCCCTCCCTCCCCCTCTCTCGCTCTTTGAAACTTGATCCTCTGTGTATCCACCCTCTCGAGTGAGCCAAACGAGTTCGCAAATACAGAGAGCGCGCGGCGGTGTCATCGACTTTGTTTGGTGAACCAGGAACTGGATCCATGTGTCTTCCGGTTTCCGTCCCGTGGGACACCGTGATGATAGACTCGTGCACCTGATCGATCTATAGAGTGATTGTGTCCTGTGTTCACCGTGGACCCATACGGCTAATTAATCGTTTCTCAACGATCATGGACCACCGAAATAGAAGCGCAACGACGGCCTGGAGATGCTGCTGGTGTCTGCTGGCGCTGCTGGGAACCGTGGGTGAGTCACGAATCTGCTTGATCTTTTGATCTTCTTAGCCGCCTGCCGCCGTCGTTTCAATTTGTTCTACCTGTTGTTCCTGCTCTTCTTCGCTGTTTATTCCCCGCTGTGTCCTCTGCGCCTTTTCTGTAACTTACCGGCGCACGGCGCACCGGCGAGCGCTGTTTGACTTATTTTCGGGCGCAAAGGCAAGGTGACACCGTTTACTCACACCGGTATTTTATACTTAACGAACTGTTGTCAAGCCTTCCGGAACTTTCTCGGATGTTTATCTACGTTGTTTATAGTAGTTGAACGACTCCGGGTAAAATTGAAGGGCGCTTCGTTCGATCGCTTTTAGGGGTCGGAAGAAACCGGTATTCTTTTTTTTAATTTTGTAGACTTTATCGTCTTTGAATATCCTGTTAAAAAATAGTAGATTGTAATTAACTCATTTTCGGGGTGGAAGCACAGCTGGGGACACACGGGTAGGACAAACTAGTTTTTTATTTAACATTGTTTCGAAATTTTTTTGATAATCCTCTGTTGTTTATTTACACTGTACCAGCTTTGAATAACTTGTTAATATATAACAGGATATATTTAACAAATTTTGAGGGTGAAAATACAGCTGGAGATACACAGTTATGGCAAATCAGTTTTCTATTTGTAAAACTTAGTTCAATAATTTTTCTAAGAATTCTGTGCTATTTGTTTGGACTACTTTTATCATCTTCGAGTAGCTTGATAAAAAATAATACGAAATATATACTTAACAGCTGGAGGCATACACTTAGGGCAAACCAGTTTTCTATTTTGCATCAACCATTTTCCCAGAAATTCTGTGCCATTTATTTACATTTACTGCGGTCATTGAAGTCGATTAACCCACCACGGAGCAATAAAAAATACCGATTTATTTTAATGGTATACGTACGTCCAAAATGACACATTTAGACTAATGTTGTTTCCCGATGTTACGTAATCTCAATATTATATAACCCCTTTGACAGCGTTCGTTCAAATTGACACTGTCAGGATCGTCTGCGAAGATCGCGTAGAATTCGCCAAAGGGAAAGCACCGCAATTGCACAACGAAGAGTCCCACGTCCTGGTAATTCGACGATCTTTATTATCTCACTGAACACGATTCCAGATGTACGATAACTCGTCGTTGTATGCTGGCGGTGCTATAAAATCCATTTAATTTATTCGTCTGAGTCAGGCGATTCCGCGTCATAATGCACGAGGATACCATTTTTTTTTTTTATTATTATCAGGATCATTAAAGCTAGAATACTAGAATAGGTAGATCCTCGACGAAATATGAAAAACAATAGGCATAGATTTCCTAATGCCTTGTACAGATAAGAACGGCCGCATAAAATTAATTTTACTTTCTTCGCGCGTAACATGAGATCCTGGGTCGTTGCACATATGTGACGGTGCCAGAGCGAGCGTGCTACCCCCACCAGAAGTTAGGTTCGTAGGATCCCACGAAGAAAATTATTATTCCTCTCTTTCCGCTCCACTTTCTTCGAATTTCTTGACTGGCTCGAATACATCTTTTTCTCTCTCTCTCTCTCTCTTCGTCTACAATAGTCTAGTTAAATCGACAAGCTACTTCGTGAGGTCGGGGGTGGGGGGATGTTTATTGCAACAGCGGTCAGAGGAGATAGCGTTCTTTAGAGCCGTGCAGGGCCGGCAAAAAAGATGGTTATTAAGGGATAATTATTTAAATTTATTCCGCATCGTCGAGAGTTTTCTTCGCCCAGTGCACTGGAGGATTAACCAAGTTTTCCAATTAGGACGACTTAGAGGATTACTCGTAACCAACTTCGATTTTATTAAATGCTAGCACACACCCCACCGTCGCGAAACGACGAACAAAAAATAATGTTTATTTTATAGCCACTGTGTCGCGGAGGAAAAACAAAAAATAAATCGTCGTACGTGTTGAAAATAGCAGGAGTTCTACACTCGAGGGTATTTAATTCTTTTTTTTTTTAGGGTAAATCGAAATTAAAAAGTTTCGAGTTTCGTTCGATTTATTTATAAACATAGCCGCGCTGTGGGGAAACCATGGAAGGCTCTGAATAAAATAAAAGGCTCATCTGTCATTCGCTGAATTCTGTAGTGTACTCGATTTTGTTAATCCGCACACAGACACGCTTGCGGTCTAAAATCGTGACGAAGATTGTCGGGGACCTCGGTTTAAATAGATTCAACCTCCACAAATATAATAACCAAATCGCGAAGAGTCTGTCCGTAATAAAAATAGTAATAAAACTCTCGTCTCGATCGGAGCTCTACGAATAAAAAAAAAAACACGTTTTTTAGAAACCAGTTCAGACGAACCTCGTATCTATATAAATATATCTTTGCCGTAAGGAATTCAGCAGAAGCTCCGAAAAAATAAATGAATAAATAAAATTTCGCTTCGCCAAATTACTTATTGCGGCGGATCGAAATAATATCGGCACACTTTTCGAAGAACCATTTTAATATTGCACTTGGACTTTTTTTTTGGTTAGAAGCCAGAAGTTAGACCAATTGGTTTACCACGTGACGTGCGAAAAGTATTTTTTAAAAAATCGCAATTTTTCAAAATTCTTCTCTCCGTAATAATCCAATGTCCAACATTGAAAAGGCTTCTTTGAAAAGTGTGACCATATTGTTCTGATTGTAGATGGAATTTGGTGACGTTCGCGAATGCCAGAAAAATGTCTGGATTTACTCGCGGCAGTGTGCAAAATCGCAGTTTTGGAAAGCAGTTCGCATAAATCGCGGTCAACGCACGAACACACGGCGCGCTTGCGCTAAACTCTCTACGTAGAATAAAAAAGAACTCGCGGATAAATCTTTCAGTACGCTCACTTTCGACGAAGTCTCGCCGCCAAAAATTCGGCAAAATTCGCGGTTCCATCGCAGCGGGCTACTACCACGAGCCGCTCGGTTCCCGCGAAACAAACGACCGGCGATTTCCCCGAATGTCGGGGGCAGTGAACGCGTTAAAAATACCTTCCGGAGCAACAAATAACCGGGCGTCTGGCTTGTTCTTGGCAAGCGTGAAACTCGCGCGCGCGTGTTTCGAAGGAGCCAACGAAGAAGCCTATGCTCAACAGGTTTCCCGGGTTGTCGCGAGTTTTTCTCTCTGAACATCGAACGCTGAAAACAATCACAAATTTCAATTAAAAGTAAAACCGGTATAAGTGTGTCCTTCCCCTTCCGCGGCGACCGGGTCACGTGACCGATTCGTAACTGGCAGGGTGGGGGTAACCGCGGTTCCCCCGAATTCGAATAAATTCCACTCGTTGGCGCTCAGGCGCGGGAGGGGAAGGAGTTGGGAATGTGGGAGAGGATTCTGGGAAAGCGAAAGGGTGTTGGGCCTCGGCCAGAATCGGGCTAATAAGGTCCGAGTTACGAGCGGGAAGACGTCGGGCCGGGATTATCGTTGGGAAAACTGCGCCGATCCCGAAGCGAAGCGGGGCGGAGCGGAGCGTGTTCTCTCTTCGAAAATTCGCTCGCCGGAAGTCGCCCGCGGCCTGCCGAGGCGAATGCTGCCGCGTCAGGAATTCGCGTTGCCAGCCAAAGCGGATTTGCCCGCGAATCGTCGCTCGTTCCGCCTGCTGCATCATCCTCCTCGTCCTCCTCCTCCTCCTCCCCGCTCGTACTCGTCGGGTTTCCTCGTAACCTAAATAACGCGATTTCTATGGCTCCCCGCAGCGCGGCGCACCGGTTTTTCGGGGACACTGGGGGAAGGAAAATTCACTAGACTCCCCCGGCAGCAGCCCACAGGGCCACGTACGCAACGTAACGAGTTCAGGGAAGAAGAAGTCAGCGAACCCGAAGACTGTGTCCGCGCTTCGCTTAATTCGTCGGGAACTTGCGCAATTTATGCCGTCCGCCTCGCGCCACGCCGCCGGTACGTCCGCGAATAAATTTTCATTTACTTGCCGCTGGCCAGGCCAGCACCCCCCTCCCCCCGTCCAACGAACCCTCGTCTTCGAGAAACCAGCGGCCTCTTTTCCCAACCAACTTTCGATTCGATTCTTCCCCGAGTCGCGCCAGGCTACGGTCGACTTTACTGCACTTTCAGAAAGCTTGAAACCGCCCCGAGCTGTGCTCCGCCGCGCCGTTGCGAATTACGCGGTGCGTAACGCGCCGAATTCTGCGTTCCTCCTCCCGCCCCCGGGCGTTTTTCGAGACGGTTGCTCGGCGGCTTGAGGCTTCTGCAAGAATCCTAGACATTTTTATTTTTGGCTCGCGACGGATTAAACAATTTTGCGCACTTGACGTATCAAAATTAAGTTGGGGTTGCGCGGCTGCGAGATATTTTCGACATTTCGCGCAAACTGTTTTGATTTGTGTCGAAACGAACCCGAAGTAGATATTAGGTCTAATATCTGGATTCTAATATTGAATTATTAAACCAATTTACTTCTTTAGGTATTTAATTATAAAAAATATGGCTAAAAATTTGGATAAACTCATTCTCGTTATTTCTATAAAATAATATAAAACGTTCACTTCTAGTGCTCCGTGAATCTAGTGAAAAGTATCGCCGTAATAATACATTACTCATGAGAATATTTATCAACTTTACCCGTCTCCTTCTCGTAACTACAGCCTCGTTTATTTACCCAGGTTTCAGAAATGCGCGTTACGAACCCTTTCTTCGCGCTTCTGAAGTATAAAAATGTCCGTATTATTAGTGATGTTGGCTTTGCCTTAATTCGGAAGTTGGACACCGGGGTTACTTTAATGAAAATGCTCCTAACGACACAGTTTCGAGCACACAGAGCAATCTTCCGCGCGACAAATTCAAGTAAAATGACGGACTTGGTTAGCAGCTAAAGTTACCTAAGTTACACTAAGTTCATAATCGTGTTACGCTTTCTGCAACGCACTCAGCCGTGCACATTTCAACGAAATTAACAACACGGTATTCATACAAAAAAAGGTTTGCAACGATACGACCTGGATTGTAAAAAAAAAAACTGTTTGCACACACGATTATTACGAGTTCAGAGGAAAAAAGAAATTACAGGAAAAATCGAGAGAGCACAGGTTTGGATTAATCGTTGTGCACAATCTGCCGATGAATTCGCTGAAATACGTGTTTTTATTCACGCTTTAAATTAGCCAACTTTGAATTAATCATATCCCTGCGAAGCCGTTGAAGTTGCTGAATGCTTAAGTCACCGCTGCAAATTGATATTTAATATTATTTTCGACGCAACGCGGCGTTACGACGGGATGAATAATTACTTTTGAAATATTACAATTTATGAAATTTTCGGAGATCGTTCTCCGTTATTCCACATTCATTGGCGCCGTTTAGAAACACGGACGGCAATGCGAAACGAGTTCAAAGGTTAATGCAATGTTCAAACAATTCCAGCTAATCTTATTTATAATGTTAGTGAATCGTTGTTCGCAAAATTTTCGGTGATGTGCAACAATTTACTTCTTTTAATAAATGCAGAACGAAATTGAAGTGGTCCTCGTCGTCGCACAGTGCCACGTAAAATATCATTTTAACAGTTCAAGGGTTTCATTTGTATGTGGAAACAATTTGAGCAACGTTAAGGACAAATTCGCGTTTAATATCGCGCGAGTATCGCTGATTCAAACGAAACAAAAATATTAAATCGGTCGTCATCATTCATGGACATTCTGCGTTTATGGATATTATTCTCGATTTTTCAAGAGCGACGAAGAATCCTGAAATAATACAGATTGTCTCAAAACTGTTCCCATCGATTCCCGAGGTCATTTGAAATAACTCTTCCCTTTACGATAATTTTCTCCGCGGCTCCGTTAACGAGTTATTCAAGAAAAACACGGACCAATCGGAGCGCGGCTACTGCGGCTCGCGCTGAGCCGGGTGTTGCCATTGGCCGAGCCGCGGCCGCGCTCCGATTGGTCCGCGTTTCTCGTTGATTACTCCGTAACGAAGCGTCGGAGAACATTCTCGTAAAGGAAGAAGTTACTTCGAATGACCTTGGGAATCAGCATACCGAACGAAATAAATTTTTGGTAGGTCCGTGCAGGTCGCCGTGCATCGATCAAATAATCCCCGAGGCGGCAAATTACGCTTGAAGTCCCGTGGAAAACGTTCTCGAAGGATCCGCGAGGGGTTGTCGAACCGGCGCGGCGGCAAACGGAAAAATGAAGGGTTAAACAAACGGTAGCACAGCAGATAATTCTCGCAACATGTTCGCAGAAGCAGCAGCCGGTGTTTCCCTGGCTTTTCCAGCCGAAGGAGTCGGTTTACCTGATTCAAAGCGAGAAGATCCTCTTCTTCAAAGGGTTGGCATGTAGGGGTGGTTCTCGTTGACCGACGCACGGCGACCCGACGCTCGGTTTTCGCCGTTGCACACACACACGCAAACACACGCGCGCGTACACGTTACTCGATAGGCGGAGGGTTTCGCGGGTACACGCGGAAGGGAAACGAACCGCGGGATAACTCGACGCTACGCATTAGCCTGATTAAAAGCATGGCCGGCTGGTCGAGATCCGCTGATGTTTAATGCGTTTTCAAGGGGTTGCGCGGGGCACGGTGTGCGTCGGCGGAAGGTCGTGGCGACATGGGGCGAGGGGGACGGGGGTGCCTTGATTTTCCACGGTGAATGCCGGGAAACGCGTTCTCCGCAGTTGGGAGTCAAGAGCCGGGGAGTGGAGGGAGAGAGAGGGAGAGAGAATTTGCGCCGGTAATTTCATCGGGCGTGTTACATCGGCTGCGAAATCTTGCGCGAAAAGGTGTGGAGCTCGCTATAAATCAGGCCAGCTTAGGCCAACGATTATAGAGCGACGATAGACTTCCTCCGGAACTAATGGCGACGCGGTGACAGTTCTCTCCCCCAATGATGAATTCTCCCCCTCGCGAAATTATTAGGTGTGCGAGGTAAGCTTTACTTTTTATCCAATCGACTTGCTTGGATATTCGTAGGTAATCATAAAAAATCAATGTTCAGTATTTTCTCTCTTGATCATCTTAAAAAAACAACACAATGGTATCTTTCGATTCTTGTTTTTGCAATATTGCTGTTAATACCGCATTATTAAATCAGGCCCGGCTACTGGCGCTCCGAGAGTCGAAGTTACGATCGGCTACCCCCACTGTCGCGCACCGGGAGCCTGTCCGGACCTGCCGCGACAGGCAAACTCGCTCGAACAAGACCGCTGAACAGTGGCGGCTCGCGTACAGGCTCTGTGCAACTGCAGCACCCCCTACATTTAATATAATATGTCCTTTTCTTTTCTTTAATTCTTTCTTTATCATACTTGTACAATTCATAATCCTTAAAAGCTTAACGCCAGTAGCCATCCCCCTTCCACACAATTCTAAAACGAAGACTAAAAATTTTCTGGAGGAGCCCCACTAATTTTAGCGACGAGTCGCCACTGCCGCTGAATACGGTTGAAATGATATCGTGGTTAGCGTCGTTTTGATCGGAAAAATGTCTCAAATAAGTAGCTTAGAGGGGGGATAATACTCGTTTCTCGTTGAAGTTTATCTTTTCACGGATCAAGGCTGCATTACTAAAATGGCGTCGAGTTTATTCGCGAACCTAATTTAACGCCGAGGTGGCCCTCTCCCACCCCCCCCCCGTAACCGAAGAATTCCAGGGGGAGGAATGAACCTTCGGGAACTGGTTTCAGGATTTCGGATCCTCTGTAACGCGATATTTCGCAGAGTCGATTCGCCCCGCGCGGAATGAATTACGGGCATTACGGGGGATGAACGCCTCGCGTGGCTGTCGGCTGATAAACAACGCGTTGCTAACGGGGTACCGCATCGCGTTCCCTACCCTGTTCAGAGATGCTCTGTTTAGTGTAGTGGACCGTATGATCAGAATTCTCGCGAGGAACCGAGCGATGTGGCTTCGCGATCCAAGCCTCATCGGCGATCCTCCGCGCACGTAGGTTAATTGAACGAGGATTAATTGATGCGAACCGCGGCGCGCGCGGTGGTCGTTTTGCGGGAATGTATAAGTAAGAAGGTAATGGGATTAATTCGAGCGGATTATTTATTTATTTATTATAAACGACCGGCTCTCTTTCTCTATCTCTCTCCGTCTCTCGCGAACGCGCCAGTACGGCGCGTATGAATCGCCACCGGATCGATGGAACCGCTAATTCTCTGTTGGCCGACCACGTTTTCCAATTCTGGAGACGTATCGCCAGTGAGTCACTGTAATCGCGGCAATTACGGACTTTTTTATTTTATGTAATTAGGGGTCGCGAATTGTTTAGTGCGCGAGAGCACGGGCTGTGTGTTCGCTCGACGTTTCTTTTTTCGGATTGTATACCGTATATGTATGTATAATTCCTTTCGCGTGCGCAATTAAAGGATCACTGATTTTATTTTTGTTTTTAGATCGTCCATCGTCACGGTATTGTAACTGAATATTCATTCTGGTCTGATTTTAATAAATAAAAATGGTCGCACGTTCGTTTCTCCCGAAATAATTTCTCATACTATGCAGGGGGGTGAGAACGCGAGCATAATTTTTTCTTTCGCCAATGCAAACTTTCGCGTAGACGTTACAACAATTTTTGTTTGACGAACGAAACCAACGTAGATTTCCAGAATGGAGTCTCGTCTTTAAAATGACCATTTTTTCGGCTAAGGAATTAAACGTTGAACATAACACGTTTTATCATTGTGAATATATTCTTTAAACAAAAATATCTATTTTCCTCATTGACAATACGAATTACAACGAGACACTTGATCGTAGAATTTTTGCCAGGGGCGACAGATGGAAGTTGATTGTACATATAGTTGGATCATTATCTTAGTAAATTATTTAGCTTTTACGATTGGACTGTGGATTACAACAACACAGGTGCAATTTCACACAGGACGATGAATTTAGGGGATAAACGGTCGTCCGTTCCTTTTTTTCTAGATATTGCGATAGAAAAATCTATCCAGCCTGCAAAGCTGCTGGCGATCGAGTGCTGTACAGAAGACCGGTCCGCTAAACTCCGTTACAAAATAATTCTTCGCGTCGATCGGATTGCGCCCTTTGGGACCCGAAACCACCACCCGCCGCGGAACCAGTTTTCTGGGTATAGTATACGCCTGCAACCCGTTACACCGACGAATTCACGTCAATCTCGCGAGCAAAACACCGGGAACAAAGGACGCACGCGACAACGAGGTAAAAATAAAATCAAACTCGCTCCGGTTTCCGCACAAAGGAATAATAATTGTAGAAAAAGGAAAAACAACCACGTCGTATCGACCAAATCGAAGTTAATCTACTGCTCCGGGGTTGTTCTTTCAGTGTGTAAAATCGGTATGTCCGCGAGTATCGCGCGACAAAGGGTAGAAAAGGGCTCGATCGAGGCACGATCGAGTCTGTTGGATCCACGGAACGTGCCACGTGTGACGGCGCGGCTGAAACGAGCATCGCGGGCTCGCGCGGGTTTCGCTCCGGTGAAACGCGGGCGGGAGTGGCAAACGAGCCGGAAATCGGGCAACGAGCACGGCCTCGTCGCCGCGAGAAGAACACGCGGGGGGATACGCGTATACGAATCCAATTACGCGGGATGGAGACTTCGCGTACCCTCGGTCCAATTAACGGGAAAACTAATTTTCACGCGGCGAAATCCGCGCTCGCCGGCCGCGCGTTTCCTTTTTTTTTCATCACCCCTTTGTCCCCGCGCGCTGGAACCTGCTCTCTCCTTCTCTCTCTCTCTCTCTTTCTCTCTCACTCATTTACG
This sequence comes from Lasioglossum leucozonium, assembly GCA_028454225.1. NCBI lineage: Eukaryota > Metazoa > Arthropoda > Insecta > Hymenoptera > Halictidae > Lasioglossum > Lasioglossum leucozonium. The sequence goes on from CM052214.1 coordinate 6,187,550, forward strand.
CTACTCCAGCGCGTGAGGCAAAGAGGTCTCTTGATTCGCGGCACACTCGCTCGCTCGCTCGCTCATTCCGGTGAATTTAATTTAGCACTTACCGTATTGCTCCGGGCACGGCTAACCGTTTAACCGCCTAACGCCTTCGTCAAGCCTCTCCCGAGGGCGACGGCCGCCAGGCGAATTTTCGTGGACACACGGATTCGAGCGGCACCGAGCGGTTTCTCTCTCTCTCTCTCTCACTCTTTTGCAGCGTTGAGAGCAGCACGCTCGACAAAACGGCCTCGATTTGCGACCGGCCCGCGCGATCAAATCGAGTCGCGAGGCGTTCGACCACGTCCTGTTGCGAAAGCGGCCTCGATTTTTTTCGGGCAATCGGTTTTTTCCTCCCCACCGACCCAACACAACCAACCCCCTCGCGTTCCTTCCGCACCTTTTCTCTCGTCGCTGTTCCGCGCCGGCAGCGTGTGCGCCAGGAGGAAATTCCGCTTCGATATATCGTTTTCCCAGCCGCGGCGTCGATTTGCCTCGGGAGTTGGATTAACGGCGCAGCGCCACTCGCCGAACGAAACTCTTTAAAATCGACCGGATGCTCGCGATATACTCTCTCTCTCTCTATATATTCGGTTCTCGATTTCTTTCTGCGTCTCTTTATCTCCGTCTCGCTTTGTCCGACGAGGCTCGAAACGGCTCCGAAAATAAAACTGTTTAAATCTGTTACACTTCGCGTCGTCGAATAACGTGTACAAGGGGGGTGGGTTGGGCTCTACATGTTAAAATAAATCGAAAAAAAAAGGGAACATTTTTTCGTTTAACGCTTTCGAGAAAATCGAGTTTCGGGGTCTACACAGCTCGAAACGAAATATAGTGAAACGCGCCTTGTAAAAATGGGATTTGTTTAAACTTCAATAATAGTATGCAGATCTATTCGTGCAGAATAAAAATTGTACACGGTGTGTAACAGTTACATGCCACGAATAGCGGGATGCTGTTGTGGAAATCTGTTCGAAAAATATGGGCCGCGGAAATAAACATCACCCTTTTCTCAAGGTCAGTTTTCGAACTCGTCACAGTCAGTCAGGCTTGATTTGCTGATATCGATCGAGATTTTGACATAGGCAATAATAGAATGTTGTAAAAAATATGTAGTGCGATTAAAAAAATTAAGGTGACCATTATTTTTCATGAATAAATTTCTTCTTTAAATTTTTCTCTATTGAGAATTTTTTTACAGGTTACGTGGCCTTTATTCTTCATGAACAAAATGTTTCCCCATTGCAATTTCTATTGATTAATTTTTTTCCAAACATTTCTTTATCTCGTGTTTCCACTTTCTCTTAAATTCAAAATAAGAATGTTCCTCTTTTCTTCAAAATATGTTTAATTCATCCTACATATAGCAACTTACAATTCATTAATATACATTTTATTATTTCAAAGACGCAATTGCTTTCTTGAAAATGGTCTGAAATAAGACCGAAACGTCGAAGTTAAATATGTTGCAAATTTGCTGTTAGTCATTAACAATTGATCGAACCCGTGCGCTGATAACATTAATACAGTTTTTATCAACAATTTACGATCGATATAAACAAAATATTTTTCTTTTTCTCGCTACCGGAAGTGCCCAAAAAATCGAGGCGACGCTTACGTGTGGGACACGTTGTACACCAGCCGGGAATTCCGATTCTTCGTTACTCGGAATCCTTCGTAATTGTTTGAAGAGCCGAACCCGATATTATAGTTTTGCCGTGGACTTTGTCTGTCCGTGTTCTCTGTCTCTCTTTTTCCATCTATCTGGTCCGTCGTCGATCGACTGGCTCCGGTCCTCGATTTTGCTCGCCGTCAGGACTGCGAAGCAATCGCGGCCAAGTAAATGACGATCGTTCCGCATTGTTGCCCGGGAGAGAACGTGCGCTCGCGGCTTTCGGAAATCGAGCGGGGTACGCGACGAGCGGGCGCGCACCACTGTTTGAACCAGTTTTCCCTTTTTCCTTTTCCCTTTTTTTTCCCTCCCTGTCCTCTGTATCTTCTTTTTTTCGCGCGCTCGAGCGTGCTCTCTCTCTCTCTCTCTTTCTCGTTAGTGGATTGTCGGCGATCTGACAATTGCTCCGGCGATCACAATGACGCCGTGTGTCGCTCTTTTTCGGACGGCGAGGACTGAATCGAGCACGCCCACCGGCTATTATCCTTGCAATTATTATTATTATTATTGTTCACATGTCGGGTAGCCTTTTATTCCTAGATAATTGAAATCAAACAGTGTCGACGACGCTGTTCATCGTGCTGTGACTGTTCCGGAACCGATACTTTCGGAAACTGTGCAGAAGTGCACCAGGCCAACGCATTTTCGAACGTTGTTATGTATATTGGGAATAACTCTGGAACGACGTATTAATGTTTGCTTTGACAATTTTCGAAAAAAAAAACAGTGTCTCATTTATGGTGTCTGATTTCAACCAGTTCGTATTTCCCGCGAGACTCCCAGCGACGCGTAGGTGGTGGGGGTAGCGGCTCGAGCGTCGACGGCTCATCCACATGCTCGAGCCTGTTACAGTTACTACGTACCTCTATATATTCTAATGTCCACGTATTTTTGCGATGTAAGAAAACAATATAGCAAAAAATATTAGGTCGTCTCGCGCTGTGTTTTGTATATACATAGACCGATAAGCTCCCGAAGGGATTAGAGTCGAGAGAGAGAGATGAATAGACGAGAGGGTGAATACATTTTTTATACAAATTTAAATAGTAGAACAACAAGCGGCACGAACTTACGAGACGACCTAACATATCTCCATGTTTACCGTAAAAAATTTTTTAGTTAATCTAGCTCGTTCCTTAAAATTATCTACAGGGTATCCCAAAATTCCTTCAACTCCTGGAAATGGGAAATTCCCGAGGTGATTGGAAGCAACATTTCCCTTCGCAAAAATGGCCGCCGCGGCAGCAGCCTGTATAACAATTTCACATAAAAATCCCCGGTCTAATAATTTCTTTTATTCTTGGTTCTCCGCGAAGTCTCGTCTAGGTTTCGACGATTTCGCGGCCTAGCACCGCCATTGCGATTATTATTACATTGTATCGCTAAGCGACCGGCCGGTAATCCCGTTGATAAATAAGAGAAGCGCCATCCCCGGGGGCGGTTCGGGTCGAGGAAGACGAACGGCCACTTTAAACCGGGATTACCGTGATCGTTCGAGAGGGCACGTCCGGTTTTCCGGCCGCGGAACCACGTCCGCTCCCACTCTTCTTTATCTCTCTTCTCTCCTCTCTCGCTCGTTTCTGACCATCTCCGGGGCACCGAAACGCGCTCGCACGCTCGTTCCGCAGCGTCGTCTTCACCGTTGTTTCTCGCTCGACGAGAAGCGAGCAGAGAAAACCACTCGTAACCGCCTCGCAGAGCCGAGCCGGCCAGGACGGTTATCGATCGAATCGCACGACGTCCAGCGTCTAGCGCGCGGACTTCTCTCGCTTTTACGAGGATATTATTAGCGAGCCCCGGCGATGCTCGCGCGAAACGGCCCCATGGAAACGAGCTGACGAGATAGCCGACCCTGGAGAACGTCCTCCGCCCGCTTCTACCTTGTTTCCGCTCCTGCCACTGCTCGCATCCGATGCCGGATCCACCTCTCGCTACCTTTGTCTTCGGGATCCAATGGCGGAGCGATAGCGGATGAAAATCGCTACTGCAATCACACACTAGCAAATTGGCGACTGGCCGGAGCGTACCGCGCTCGAAGTGCGCACTCGGCTCTCCGGAATTTATGTTTCGGGTCTCCACTTTGAGACACCTTTGCACTTTGGCTCGGAGGAGTTTGAGATGTCCTTTGAGCATTTTTCTGCGCCGTCGTCTTTGTGCCCTGGCGATTTTTTATTTATTTCGCGTTGATGGAGAAACGGTTTTCTCACCCTCAGGCCCCTCTGTACTTTAGGCTTTAATTTCGCAGAGATGAAGAAATTTTTTGGGAAACGCTTGGAGGGTTTTGTAGCACTAGCTGTGGTTTATGTATCCAGTAATTTTCGAATGGGGTTGTTACGGGAAGATTTTCTCACCCCCACCCTTATATGAACATTAGTTTTTAATGTTGCAGAGATGAAGGAATTTTTTGGAAAACGCTTCGAGGGTTTTGTAACACTAGCTGTGGTTTATGTACCCAGTAATTTTCGGATGGGGTTGTTACGGGAAGATTTTCTCACCCCCACCCTTATATGAACATTAGTTTTTAATGTTGCAGAGATGAAGGAATTTTTTGGAAAATGCTTCGAGGGTTTTGTAGCACTAGCTGTGGTTTATGTATCCAGCAATTTTCGGATGGGGTTGTTACGGGAAGATTTTCTCACCCCTACCCTTATATGAACATTAGTTTTTAATGTTGCAGAGATGAAGAAATTTTTTGGAAAACGCTTCGAGGGTTTTGTAGCACTAGCTGTGGTTTATATACCCAGTAATTTTCGTGCAGGGTTGTTACGGGAAAGAATTTCTCATCCCCAAGCCCATGTGTACTTTAGACTTCAATTTCGCAGAGATGGAGGCGTATTTGGAGAAACGCTCGCAAGATTTTTTAGTACTAGATCCAGTATTAATACCCAGTAATTTTCATATAGGGTTGTCATGAGAAGAATTTGCTCAGCGCTATGCGAACTTAAGGCTTCAATTTCGCAGAGATGAAAGTGCATTTTGAGAAACGCTTCGAGAATTTTTTAGTAGTAGTTCGCATACCCAGTAATTTTCGTCCAGGGTTGTTACGGGAAAGAATTTCTCACCCCCAAGCCCATGTGTACTTTAGACTTCAATCTCGCAGAAACGAATGCGTATTTTGCAAAACGCTTTGGGTTCGTTTTTCAGCTCCAGTTTTGATCCACCCGGCCAGTAATTTACACACAGAGAGTTTATTGCCGACGATTTTCTCACCCCTCGACCCCCAAAGAACTTTCGACTCTAATCTCCCCGAAATGAAGGTGTACATTGCCGAACACTTTGAGGATTTTTCACCACTAGGTTTGATGTATCTACCCGGCAGTTTGCACGTAGGGTTATCATGGTAACCATTTTCACACCCCCCAATAAACTTTAAGCTCGAGTTTCTCGGAAACGAAGGCGCGTTTCGTAAAACGCTTTGATGGTTTTGCTGAACTAAGTTCGACCTACCTATCCCGTACTTTGCAGGTGGGGTTACCTTTGCCCTGAAATTCAAAACCCTTAAGAAAAAACTCGTGTTTTTTCGGCAATTATTCGAGTCGTTTAACAATTTTTCCCGCGCATAGCCTTGACGATTCTTCGGCAGCCGATTAATCTTATTCGCCGGAAATTTGTCGGATGGTTTCGAAGCACGGTGAAGTTTCTCGAAGAGAAAGAATACCGCCGAGTTTAGGGATACAGGGCCACCCACGTGGCCCGGCGTCAATTCGAAAACCGATCGCCACATTCTCTTTGCCAGTGTTCCCTCTCGATCTTGCCTCTCTTTCGCGCGTACACGGTCCGCCCGTTTCCGTCGGTAATTTACGTCCACTCGACGGATCGACTCGTAAAGCCTCCCCCCGTCGTCGCAAAGGACACTTAATTACCCGACGAACGTCGGCTTCGTCGGAGCTATCGCGAGCTGCTCGATCCCTCGTTACCCTTGCTCGCCTTCTCACGGGACTTTCGCCGAATTGGGAAAAGATATCCGTTTCTGCATTGCGGATCGCGCACTCCTCTCCATCCTTCGGGATACCAACCGCGAATCGACTATTAACCTGCCCCTGAGGAATCCTCACGGAAACTGTCGCGCAATCTTTACTTAGAAATGCACGGGAATCAATCCTACGGGAATCACGCGTTTTACATGTTTAGATCGTGTTTCACCGACAGATTTCTGCGTAAATGTTTTTCCAGTCATCACTGCGAATTATGCAAAAATTTCATTTCCTGAAAGTCCTAATGAGTTGAGAATTCAGAAAAAATAGGATTTAGCGACGGAAATAGTCGCATATAAAAGTTTAGAATAATATTTCTATTTGAAACAACAAATTATGTTTCATAAATAGCGTCACATTTTCGAGAAATGCATCTCACAACGCAAGCAGAAAAAAATCAATTATTTAACAGCGCGTGAAAATAGTAAATTGATGAGTTTTCACTCTGACGAACGTACGAAGGTTAAATAACGTTTTATGTATCACAGAATCCACAGACTATTTCAATCTCGAATCAAGAAATCGCTCTCGGTGAAGTAATCCAATAATTTCGGATTATTATGTAGAAGAATATTTTTAAGCTTCCCTGTGACAAAAGATAGTCGTCGAAAAGATTAATAGGCTTCCGTAGATGGGGGAAGTGTTAAGCACTTAATTCTCTTTTGTTCGGACCCGAACAATCGAGCTAACTTTTTTATTGCTACCTTTTCCATGGGCTATTTTAAAAGGGACATATTTGTCTCTTGAGTATTAAAGGGTTGACACGTTGAGTGTCGGGGCTCCACCGTCCCGCAGAATCCCGGATAATGAAAGTAATTTAATTAATGAGTCCGAAACCGTGGAGTTTGAAGTTTGTCGGAGTGATTACTAGACCGCCGCGGATTTTCACGTAAAGTAAGAATCGTCTGTATTAATTGCAACACGTGGTAGTTGCGCGCGCGTTTATTTAATGTTTCAAATAATTACCACTGAAAATAATACGACGGTACGAGATTCTCTAAACGTTTCACAGTTTTAACCAAACACATTTATGAATGCACGAAAAATCCGCTATTAATATTATTCTTTAAAAGAGAGAGAGAGAGAGAGAAAGAGGAAGGAAAACATCGTAGCTTCCTCCAAGATCTTTTGGATCAATTGAATAAATTCCAAGAGTATTTTCTCCATTCCGGATGGAATTAAACGAAGATTTAACGAGCAATTGAATTTCCAAGCACCGGTTTCGCCGGAAAGAGAACTCGTCTTCGAAACGAGGCACGAAATATTAGCCCTTGGACGGTGGGTGGGTCCGCTTCGACCCATGGTATCCACGATTTCACTCGTCGGCAAAAACGACGTTGCACTAATTTGATAAAGTTATTTAATAAAAATACATTTCTGTTTCCTACGGTTCACTCGTCAAGCTGTCGCATGCGAATCCGCAGTGAAAAATGCAAATTCGTGACAATGCGTAACGGATAATTATCTCTCGTTAATTAAAAAACCGAAAATGGGTTATTCGAGCACATTGGCGTGGGCTGATCGCGTCGAGAGATCGATATAAACAAGCCCGCGCGGCCGCCTTCGCCGGTGTCGAAGCGCTTCCCGGGCCGAGAGAGAAAGAGAGTTGGCCTCGTAAATCATATTTAACCACAAGCCACGATTACTTTTATCGAAACTCGCGAACTTACGAAGTATAATCGCCGGTTGCGAGGAATCGGGCGGGTTCGAGACGGCGTGCATGTGTAGAGGACATCGGGCTGTGTTTTCATCGGTGGGGGTCGGTCGAGTTCGGTGCATGCCCCGATCGGGCAACGTCTTCGCGAGAACGCCACCCTTCGGGGGGTTGGTGGTGGTTTTTGGTCGCGGGGGTCAGCTTTCAGCGGGACTGCGAAAGGGCCGAGCATACGCGTTCTCCTCGGCGCGGCGCGGCGCGGCTGGCCTATGCGCGGATCACGCGATTTCGCAATCATACGCGGCCAGGCAGGGTAACATGCACCCGAGGGCTTATCATGCGCCGCAAAGTGAAATTATTCCAGGTTGAACCCTTGTCGCCGATACGCGCGCGTGTCGCGAGTGTGGGCGAGCCCGCACGACACGCCGCGCCTTTCGCCTCGGTTTCGAGCTCTCGAATTTACCTGCACCGCGAACGTCGCATCGCGGACGTGCACTCCTGCGCTCCTTCCTTTCCGCCCGTTCCCTGCCCCCTCCCCCGGCCATAGTTTTCCCTTTTTTCCCTTGTCCAGCGTCGGTCGCCGCGCACATGCGGCCAGGAGCGTGCAAACGCCACCCGGAAGAAGGTTTTTCGCTGCTCGTTAGCGCTTATCGATTTTTCCACCGATGCCCGGCACGGATTTTGCTCGGCACGCGGCCCCCGTCCATTACCACGCTAATGTCTGCTCGCGGATAAGACTGCCGGGTTTACGAGGCCGGCAAACCCCGCGCGGATCCCGTGGCCCTGCTAAAGTGTGACTTTTTGAATATGCTCGCCGCACCGGCAGCGCTTCGAGCTCGAATCGACTCCTGCCCTGGTGCTTCGAGAGCACGCCTCCCCTCCCCTTTCGGTCGGTTATCGTTTATTTAAAGTATACTCGATGCCGGCCACTAGGCGAGCGAACGTTATGGACGGCCGGCAGTCATGAACGGAAGCGAACCTCGCCGAGGAAGATTGCGAAGGGATGGAACTGCTCGCCGAAAAAATCAACCTCCATCTCGCCGATGTTTGTCGAATGTATCGGCTGGGGTTAAGGGGTGCGTTCCATGAAGGGGATGATTTTATGCGTGTTCTTTAACGACTAGGTATTTTAAAGAAAAAAATAGAATTTTATTTAGTAGACACGTTCAAGGTTGCCATTTTTAACACATACGCTAGCAACGAGTACCGTAATGACATGTTACACGTGTAGATTTGTCTTCATAATTTTTACAATTTATTTTTCTTTGCGGCGACCTTGGACGACCTTCTCACAATAAGTGAGAGTATCGATAAAAAGTCGTACCATTTAAGAGAACAGAGATAACCCTCACACGTCCTTGACGCCTCGTCCTAACAAAAAATTAACAACATCGGTACCAAACAAGAGCTGATCCAGTTTACGAGGTTCGTCAACAATCCATCACTGGTGACAATAGTTTCTAGTCAAATTGAAGGGTGTTTCAACATTACCTGACATTTTAATTTATTAATAAAACTATAATTTTTATTTTAATATAAGGTACAAACATGGAGATTTCGTCTTTGCAAAATTTTCGCTCGATCGCGTGTAATTCTTCTATGACTAAACCGCAATATTTCCTGATGCCAGTTGTCAATTAGTACTCTATGTTCGCCAAAAGAAAAAAAAAAGGGGCGCAATTAAAAATGTCATTTTGAGACAACACCCTTAATTACCGAGGAATCGTCGAAGGAGAGTCGGTCGATAGATCGATTTCGGACCGAGATCTCGCACGGAAATGCGTCTGGCGCGCCCGCAGCCTAACGCGAGAAGGCGGCGTCGTTGGAATTGGCAGGATGACGGGGGCGCGCGCCCTTTTATCTTTTTATCGGCGGCAGGGTATGGGGGAGGAAAGGGGAAGATGACTTTTCCTCGAGGAACCTATTAGACGGTGAAGAGTGGATGAAGATAGGGGATGAAGCATCCTCTCGCCTGCTCCCGGGAACGAGTCTCGAAGACCCTCTCTCGTCTTTTGTTAGACGTTCGTTCCGACGCTCGTTCCCCGGGACACCTGTGTTTTGATCATCCTTCGCAACAATGGCGGGTTAGATTCCGCGGGTTTATACCGCGGCGGATGATGAGCTCGGCGTTCGACCCGGGTTTACAGCTCGCGGCGAGCACGACCACCGCCGCCGCCGCCACCCCCTTTTTGCGAGTCGATTTTTACGGAGTGGCTGACGGAATGAGATTTACGCGAAAGAAAAACACGCACGCGGCCCTCTCCCCCCTGTCCGTCGTCGAGCGTGCTCGCTGATAAATAAACACGTGTTTCTTGATGGCTGTTTGCTATTCCAAGAGGGGTTGCCTCCTGGGTGTCGGAACGAGGTGCCTGTTGGTTCATCTTCGGGGCGTCGAAAGCTCGCGGGAAAATAAACAGCCTCGATTCGAACCGGACACCGATTTTCATTAGCTGCGAACCCGAGCTCCGACAGGCCGCAGAACAGTCTTCGAAGCGCGTCAATCGAGCTGGTTGCCCCGCGGAGCAGTTCAGCCACGCCCACCTACGTCGCTCAGTACGAATAAAACATTTATTCATACATTAGAACGTCATCCAGAGTTGAAGATCAGACTTCGTTCGAGGAGCAGCTAAGCCACGCCCACTAGTGGGGTTCCGTACGAATTTATCCAATACGAGTTATCCAGAATTGAAGAAGTGTGTAGTTATAACTATTTAAAAATGACGATCGAGACTGTTTGGGTCTTGTGACATAAGATCGAATAATATTGCTCCGAGGAAAGTCGAGGAGCAGCTAAGCCACGCCCACTGATGGCGTTCCGTACGAATTTATCCAATACAACTTATCCACAGTTGAAGAAGTGTGTAGTTATAACTATTTAAAAATGACGATCGAGACTGTTTGGGTCTTGTGACATAAGATCGAATAATATTGCTCCGAGGAAAGTCGAGGAGCAGCTAAGCCACGCCCACTCGGGCGCTCTGCATGCACAAACTGTACATTATCTACGTATACAAACAGTACGATGACTTAAATTCGCGAAAGATCGGAGCTCTTATTTCCCCTAATATAAATTGAGAGAAATTTGCATTGGCCCCGGGGCGATCCGGGGGCGTTCCAGGGGCCAAGCGCGTCCCCGTCGCGTCACCGGCGTGCGGTACACGTGTCTGGCGCGCACTTCTGTGATCTCGAACATGCAAAGGGAGCGTTGCGAGGCCCGAAGGTGTCCAGCTCGTTGCAACGACTTTTGCCGGAACAGTTTCGCGGCTGGAGCCATCATGGGTCGGAGAGGAACTCGACGGGAAAATCGTCCGTCGGTGGTTGTTTAGTTCGGTGTCGCGCGACAAAATGGAAGTGGCGCGCGTCGGCTCGGCTCGGCTTGGCTCGGCAGGGCACGGCACAGGGCGGAAAATCGGGGCCAACGTCACGTTTATTTTTATAAACATAGACTGACAACGGCGACGCACTCGTCTCGTGCATTTTCATTTTAATTGCTTCAAGAGCTTTCCGGCTGTCGGAGCGCAGCGAACGTCAAAACCTTGCGTGTGTATCTGTCCCTCGCAGCAGTCTCTCCTTCTCGCTCACGCGCGCGGTTTCGCTCTTGCCCGCCGACCGTCGCCGCGTTCTGTCAACGCGTGGTGTGCGCGCGCGAGAGAGTGCTCTCACTCCTCTACACACAGGGTCACACAACTCGACAGAATTCGCGGGTTGCTGCACCGGCGTAAACGTGGCCTACGACGCGGAACCGGCCCTACGGTTATAAGGCCATCGACCGTGCACACGCGGCCAGCCATGTTTTCTCGGGCTTCCGATTGCATCGCGAATAACGCCTTCCTGGTACCCGGCGATCCACAGACCCCGATACTCGCGGAATCTGTGTCGAATTTTTGCATTTTTGTTCTTTTTTTTCTTTTTTTACCGGCGAACTCGATCGAACGCGCCAACGATCCTAGAACACACACGCGCACACTCCCGCTGCCGGCTACCTTCAGCTATGATGGACACCGACAATTAGAAAATTGTTCTAGCCATCCCCCCGGCAGCCCATCGCAATTTTCCTGGAAAATTCGAGACTCGGCTTTTCCTCATTTTTTTTTTTTTTGTGTAAACCCCCGAGTACATTTGATGAGTCCGAGCTTTTGCTCGCGTTCTCCGCGTTTATATCCCTTCGCACTCGCGCGGGCTTCTCGGATGAAATGCGCGACAAACTGGTACAATTCGCGTGCACGATAAAAATTGCTCTATTTTATCAGATTCGAAATAATATAGACTGCAGAGGTGGACGGGTACACGGATATTCGAGTCGAGAATTTCGGGTACCCGAAGTCGATATCGGGTCGGCTCGGAAACCCGAAAATTCATATTGTTTGTGAACCCGAGTATCGCGGATTTTCGGATCCCGAGCCGGGGTTCGTTCACCCGCCCACCCCTAATAGATTGCCGCGGCTCTAAGCGCGGAGGATCGAAGCACAGTTACAGTGGTGTAAATATCAGTCGGATGCATCGAAATACATCCTCTCCTATAATATTGAAAACCAGTGCAGCGGGATGTAAATGAAATATCAGCTCTTTTTTACAAATTCAATGGACGTCGGCTACTTATAGATGTGGTTGCACGTTTGTGTGTGCGTCTGTGTACGTTGTAGCCGGAGGCGCACGAGGGTGGCGCTTGTAAATACCGCTCGATACCGATAAATCGGCGGGCGAGGATCCATAAATAGCGGGGGGCGATACGTGCGTTGTAGGTTCGCGATACATCGCGTACGCGAGCGAGCCGGTTTTCGGGCCTACGAGCGAGAGAGTGTGTCTCGCGGAAAGGCGGCGGAGGCAGCGAGTTGGCCGTTAGCCAGCGGATATTTTCGTAGTATTGGCAGCCGTGCATGCGGGCCCGTGTGCGACTGTGTTCTCTCGTGCCGCGGCGCAACCCGTAACCCCGTCGTCTCGGCACGGGCTGCTTAAATCACCGGGAATGTACGCCGCTGGATTCCCGGCGTACGGCGTTCGACCATCCGCGCGTGTTCGTCTTCCGAGCCTGCCGTAATAAGAGCCACGGCCGTGGCTCGAAGACCGATAGCCATAGATCGGCCACCTAATCGCCGGCAGTCTGCCGGCAGTGTGCCGCCAGGACGCGAAACAGACTCTCCGAGAGGATTTTGATTTGCCTCTGTTCCCATTTTACAGTTTCATCGCCTCCATAAATTACAGGTGTGAAATTGTAATCTAGGTAGTCATCATCTTTTATCAATTGCTATAGAAGCGTGGATTATGCTACAGGGTGTCCCGAAAATATTCTTCCTTGAACCAGCGTGGTTCCCGAGGTCATTAGAAGCAACTTTTCCCTTTGCGAGAATGTCCTCCGTGGCTCCGTTGAGGAGTTAGTAACGAAAAGCATAGACCAATCGAAGCGCGGCTACAGCGGCGGAGTGGGGACAAGTTCCGTTGCTATTGGCTGACCGTCCCCGTCGCAACGCCCACTGTCCCCTTCCAGTGAGAGGTTGGTGGGGGAAGTGAGCGCTCGACGCATGGGCCTAAAGCGCCTAGTTCTGCGGGGTTGAAGCGAAAGACGGAAGGGGAGTCGACCTTTATAACGTCCTTCAGCGGTTAAAGTTCAGCCATCTTGGTGGGCAAACCTACTAGTACAATTTACCGCGGCATGAGAGATGGCAGGGCCAGGTTTGCCTACTGAGATGGCTGAACTTTAACCGCTGAAGGACTTTCGCTTCAACCCCCCCCGCATCTATAAATCCACTTTATGCACCGTCCTTTGGGTGCACGGTTCGAGGGGCCCCAACCGCGCTGAGATCTCTAGAATCCATAGACGATAATAATAGTAATGGTCAGTGATCACTCGTAGAAAGGAATCGGGAACCTCGAGAGTACAAGAAGAAAAGCGATGGGTAGTCCTGGAGAACTAGAGTGGCCGTTGGTCGAAAAAGAGAACGCGGTGCCGAATCGATCGGTTTTGACCCAGATAGATTTCCAACCGGTGCACCATCGCAACGGACGTACGTGGGTAGATTGGGTCCGAATCCCGATCGTGTCTTCGACTTCGCATTGGGGCGCGCGCCTCGCTCGTGGACCAGTGTTTTCGGGGGTTGTTGGTATAGCGATAGCGTTCCGGGACCATTAATAATTCGAAACAAGTAGGTATCTCGGCAGCCGGGCTCGGGCATCGTCGAAGTTTCCGAGGCACGGCAGTTTAGTGCCGGCACACCGTAATCGTGATCCGTTCTGTCTACCCGACAGGCGAAATTGCGGGGGATAATGCGTGGTAATTCCTGTTGCACCGGGCTCCGAACCGGGCTCACGGTATTTCGCCTCGTTAGCCCGGCGAAGGTGCAGGAAAATTGTATGCAGTCCCCCTTCCTTCGCCTTGGTTCGATACCGAAAGAAAGGTAACCATGGTGGAATTCGGTTGATTTATCGGATAGCTACCAGAGTCACGCCACGATTCGAGTTTTCCCTGGCCGAGGAAATACCGGCGACGATAGAGCTCCTCTGCGTTCCGATCCGGAAACGCGTGCGTACGGCCATCACCTTCTCGATTAATATAGTCTTCTAGCACCCTTTTCTCAGATTGTGGAACCTAGGGACATAGATTCCTGGACTTCTACACTTCTAGGACTTAGGGTTATCTTTTAAATCCTGGATTCGAAGACTTCCAGCCATCTAGGACCCGGAGGGATCCTCTTCCAGCCTCTAGTTTCTGGACGTCTAAATGTCTGGGACCTTGGGGGATGTTGTTCTAATCTTCTGGGACCTAGGGTAATCTTTTAAATCCTAAATTTAAACACTTCATGACTTCTAGACCATAGGATCGTATCTTGAATTCTAGATTTTAAGACTTTTAGGTGTGTAGACCCTAGGGTCACCTTATAAGTTCTAGATTTAAAGACTTCCAAACTTCTGGGACCTGGAGGCGGTAGACTTCCAGACGTGGGGGTCCTAGGAGACCCTCTTTTTAGAGTTATAGACTCGTAGAATCCCCTTCCAGATTTCTCGACTCGAAACGTTTCGATTTTTCCCTGGCCACCGTGAATACGTCTACGATCCTGCAGGGGATCCGGATTCGGGAACGCATGCAGAATTCATTTGCCCAGGAATAATTTAAGATCGTCGCCCGTAAAGCGCCCTCGTGTCGCGCATGAAACGGCTACTAAGTTCACTTATGAAGCTAATAAATAGTAATGAGACCGAATGCGAGCCTGGGGAAATACTTGGAGCAGCCGCTACCGACGTCGCCGCCGCCGCCGCCGCCGTGATAACGTCCCGATACGGCTTGATCGATCGCGACTCCAGAAGATCCCGAATTGCGACAGGCGTACCGTGATGATGGGAAATCAGGCTCGACTGACGGGCGTGGGTTCCTCAGAATACGCCGAGGAACAAATTTCAAACTGTGTTGGAGGAATAACTACGGGAAACTCCGTACGTGGGAATACTAATTTTTGAAAGACGATTTTTTTTTTTGTTAAATCGTGTCTGTTACATACGAGTGACACTATGATTATTTTGATATTATTTTGATTAATCGTACTTGATAGACAACGTGTTGAAAATCGTCCTGCTTCGAGGCCGAGCGTGTCAGAAGTGACGAGGGACTCGGAAATGTCTTCCGTCGCTCGTCGTCGCGACTCTGCGTTTTAACCGTTGACGCCTGGGAGCGTCAATCCCCGTTAACGCGGCTCTCCGCGAAGCGTAAATTCAATCTTCGATATCCCGCTGAAACTTTCAACTTGTAACGGGGGATTTCCCTGAAACGATGTTTATTTCCCGCGAAACCGATTTGCACGCGAAAACCCATCTGTCGAATAATATCCTGAAATTTTCTGAAGTCCAATTAAAAAGTAGCGCGGAATCCCCGACGACAAGCTGGTACAATAATCTCCGGCGAGAACGAGAACTGGTACAGGGGAGAACAAACGAGGGAACAACCGGAGGACACGCAACACGTTCCCGATAATCGCGGAGTCGGAGAGGAAACAGCCTAGCGGGGTAAACACCGGGAGAAATTTCCAAGCGGAATGCTCGCCGGAACAAGAAGGCTGGGTTGGAACAATGAATAATCATCCCGATATCGACGCGCCAAATAATTATTCTTGAACCAGCTTGCAGCTTGGCTGGCTGGCTGGCTGGCTGTGGTGGCGGGCAGCGGCACCTCGATCGACATATTCACGCATGGCCTGGCACGACGGGTGTCGCGGTTAATGAGAAGAAACTTTTTCTTCGGCTCCCTTTCAGTGCGAAGTTTCCCGGTCGGGGCGGGTGGAAGAGAGAGCGAGGGAGAGAGAAAGCTAGCTGCGAGCCAGCCACCGCACCGAGTCTCTCCGGCCCATTTCCTGCCGGCGAATCCCGTGGCGCAGGATTGAACGGCGTTAAATGGTTTATTCTGTATCAGCGAGCGCAACATCAAACCGTCGACGCGCTCGGCCAAGGCGAGACGGATATACGCTCCTCTCGCTCGATTCTACACGCTCCTACGCGCTCCCACTTTTACTCGCTCTCCTAAGCCTACGCTAACTCTCGCTCGCTTCTACTCGCTCCTGCGTGCATCTACTCGATCTCGCTCGCTTCTACTCGCCCCGCTCCTACTCGCTCTCGCTCGCCCCCACTAGCTGCTACACGCTTCTACTCCTGCTGGCTCCTACTCGCTCTCGCTTGCCTCCCACTTGCTCCTGGAGACTCGTACTCGCTCTCAGTCCCCGCCACTAGCTACTTTCCTACGCTCCTACTCGCTCCTGTGGAACTTTTACTCGCTCTTGCTCCGCGGCCGCTCTCTTCTTCCACTCGCTCGCGCTCGCTCGCGGCGAGGACGGAATACCGTGGAGCGAGCGATATTATTCGACGGGGCGGTATTTTTTCAGCGTGCCGCGGGGGAAAAAAAGGAACGGCCCGCGTAGCTCCGGGCTAATGCGATTACGCGGCGAGCTAAAAACGAGCGAACGGCCGAGTTAAATTTACCCCGCGAAATACCGAGGGAGAGCCCGGGCGGGACCGCGCGGGGGAGGGGGTTGGACGGTCTTCCTCCAGCAGCGGCGCTATTCAAATTTCTTCCGGTCGCGTTATCTACGGACGGCCGCGCTTCGAACGAGAGCTCCCGAGGATCCGTAGGATCGAGCGAGCCTGAGGGGGAGGAGGAGGATGGTAGGTGGAGCGGGATGGGGTTCGAGAGACATAGGGGGTTGGCAACCGGGGAAGAGAAAGGCGCGCCTCCGTTCGCCTAAAGAAACGATAAGTTCCACTGCACCCGCGGGAATCGGTGTTTCTCGAACGCGAACCGCCCGCCATTAAGGGGATTCCGATATTATGCAAATGCCTGGAAGCGTGGCGCGCGGGATATTCCGCGTCTAGATCGGTCCGTTTCGCTACGCGGGTCCTCGCGGAACGGGGAGGACCGATCGCTTGCGGCTTTTATGTATTTCGCGAGCTGCGGTTTCTTCCGTCCCAGCGATTCTTCCTATGTGGAGAGTGCGAAGTTGACGAGCTGGAGGAAATGCGGTTGATCGGAATCGGTAACCCTTGATCCTAGGGTCCTGGACTCCTGGGGCTCACGGAATAATAGATCCTAGGGACCTACGTTGCTCACAATGGTCGGACCTAGGGCCCCAGGGTCCTCAGAATAGTGAGACCTCTATTATCTTGCGATTCTCAGAACAGATGAGCCTAGGGTCCTAGGGCCCTAGGAATAATTTATCCTAGAGTCCTAGTGCCCTCGCAGTAGTCGGACCTAGGGCCCTCAGAACAGTTGAACCTAGGATCCTAAGGCCCTCAGAATAATTAATCCTAGAGTCCTATAGTCCTACCCAGGATCATAGGGTCCTCAGAATAGTGAGACCTAGAATCTTGAGCTTCTCAGACCAGTTGAACCTACGTGTCCTAGTGTCTTCAGAATAGTTGAACTCAGAGTTCTAGCGTCCCCAGTGACCCCACAAATGAGCTTTTACCCTGGCCTGTATCATCCTAGAATGACCAAAGACTGGATCCCCACGTCTCTACACTGATCAAATATTAAACCCACCGCCTCTAGAGTCAGTGGAAACTTCAACGTTAGCGGTCTACAATCACAAAGCTCGATTTGTACTATGGTTCCTAAAACCCGTAATCTAGATCTCTAGAATTATTAAAACGCAACATCAAAGCCCTAACTCCCGACACCGCCACTTGACCTGACAATTTCAATTTTACTCTCCCGCCCCGGAAAACAAATCCAACGATACCGTTCTCCAAACCATCTCCAGTTTCTTCAGCCGTTGTGATGCTGGTACAGCTGCAATTCGAGATAATCTCCGTGATACGCCGCAGAAATTGCACGTAGCAAAAGGGGGAAAAATCATTTCGGATTAACATGTAAGGGGACGGGGAAGGTCGATTTTTGACCTGGTCACCCAGGAAACGTGTCTCGTATTCGTCGGAGAGATCGAGTTAACCACCTGGACCACCCGTTAACCAACGTTGGATGGTACATAGCGATCGTCCCTTCAACCCCACACTCGCCCACCTCCACCCCAGCGTTGCCGGTAAGAAAATTGAATGTTCGCCTTTAATTAAGCCACCGAAACGTACCTGTGCGGCGGGGGCGTGTGGGTATGGAAGAGAGAGAAGAGAGAGAGAGAGAGAGAAGGGCCAGGGGCGATCATGACGGAACGGTTTTCGTGGAAAACGACCGGTTTCCTGAGAGGGGGTGTGCAAGGGAGGAAAGAGAGCAGTGGGAGGTGAAAAGGGTGGCGGTGGATCTGTGGCAGAGTAGAAGCCCCCTGTGCACTCGGGAAGAACGATTGGCGTTTGCGCGCGGTTCAGTGACCCTGGTTCAATCTCCAGGCAAATTGAATTCTTTTTAAAGATCAAAGAGCACGATATACCTATAAGCGACGCGGCTTCAACCCCGCTGCGGGACGCGCCAACCGACGCGTTATCGACTTACACACAGCCAGCAATCCGTTTTTCTTCGGAGACGACCTATTGGTCGGCCACGGATCGGACCTGGCGATGTTTAAAAAATTTTTGATATGGAGAGCTGGACACCTGGTAGAGGGACAGGGCTCTTCCTGACCCCAGATTCTGGGCTTCTAGGCGTCCAGACTCCTGGGATCTGCGGAGACCCCCTTCTGGCCTTCTGGACTTCTGGGGTCTGGAGCATCCTCTTCCAGACTTATACTATCTTCATCCTCTTCCAGATCTTTCGAGTTCTACATTTCTAGGGGATCTTGTTATAGGGTTCTAGGACCCTCTTCTATACTTATAGGGTATAGAGGGGTCCGCTGTTAGACTCCTAGATTTCTAGGATCTTCTGAGTGGGACTCCTCCTGACCATAGATTCCAGGCTTTTAGACGTCTCCTGGGATCTCCACGGACCCACTTCTACGCTTCCAGACTTCTGTAATCTGGGCGCATCATCTTCTAGACTTATTGAATCTGGGGTATCCTCTTCTAGATTTTTGGACTTCTACACTTCTGAGATCTGGGAGCACCCTCTTCTAGACTTGTAGAACCTGGGGTATCCTCTTCTGGATTTTTGGACTTTTACACTTCTGCGATCTGGAGGCATTCTCTTCTAAACTTGTAGAACCTGGGGTATCCTCTTCTAGACTTTTAGAATCTGGAGTATCCTCTTCTAGATTTCTGGACTTCTAGACTTCTGGGATCTGGAGACATTCTCTTCCAGATTTATCGAATCTGGGATATCCTTTTCTAGATTTCTAGGCTTCTAGAATTCTCATAGACTTGTAGAACCTGGGACGTCCTCATCTAGATTACTGGACTTCTAAATTTCTAGGGCCCAAGAGGGTCTTCCTCTAGACTTCTGAGTTAAGGGGCATTAAATTCTGGAATCTTGTCTTCTACACATCTAGAATTTAAGGGGTTCTCTTTCAAGAGCCTAGAGAGGACGCTTGTGGCCTCGAAATTTCAGATTCAAGAGTACGGACTCCCAGACTTCAGGGCTTCCAAGGATTGTCTCTTTTCGTTGAAGGGGATCGAGACGTTCTCATAACGCGCCCTTTCGCCGATGCATCGCGCGCCTTCGACTTCGCATCCACGCTAAGTAAGAAGACGACGACGACGACGGCGGGAAACTGGTTTTTGAAAGTTTCCGCCCGTAACCACCTAATCGACCGGCTGCCGCCCAAACTCACGGACGCAGACAGCATTAACCCGCAGCTGCGAAACGGGTAATAGGGATGCATTTTCTCCGAGAGCTGGTGCACAGGCTACCCTCACCGCTACACGGTTCGACGAAAAATGGGACGAGGGTGGATCTACGAGCGCGCACCCCTTTGTTGTAACATCGGTTTTCCCGTGTTTTTCCCGGGAAGTGGGATGGACGTCTAGTAGCGCATATCGGAACATCGTCGGAGCATCTCGGTGCTCGTTCCTTGACCGACATTATTGAAAATCGACAGTTCATAGACCGCTGATCTTCGCGCAAAATGTAAATTGTTGTTTGCACGTGTTTTCCCCTACGGTGGGTTTATTGAGTGGTAAAGTTTTTTTTTTAGAAATTTTTTCAATATTTCTACTGTTTAAAATCACCGCCGCCCGAGCTGCGAACGAGACAATGGCCGTTCAGTGTCTGAAGTGCCATTTTCCGTTACGTCTCCTTTCATTTAAGTTCATTTATCGTCGCGATTTTCCTTGAATACGATACCGCGTGCATCTGAATCGAGTGAAAAAGTTCGTCGACGGTGGGGCTCGAGCGGCTCGTCGACGCACGAACGCAACGACGACGACGATGACGAGAGTACCAGAGGACGAGCGCAGATGGGTCAACGAGTGGGAGAAAAAAAAAGAGCGAACGACTTTGCGACCGCGCGTTTCCTACGCGGCCATTAACTGAAACGTCCTGTTCTCACGGACTCTCGTCGCCCGCTCGTTTTAACGTCGGGACGTAAATACAAGCGCGCGGCTCTGTGCTCCCTATCCCCCCACGAACGTCATCGCGCCATTCCGCGTGAAATCGCGCAGAATTCACCGCACACCAAAATTTTATTCAACCTCGCCGAATTCGTTGTGCTGCCTTGAGACACACGCACGTACACCGTCGCGTCGTCGTGCTCTATCTCTCCCCGTCATTCATCAATTCTCCCCTCCCGTCGAAAATCCCGTGTAAAAATATTTCCCCTCGCTTTATTTTAATATGTTGACCTTGGACGATTTTTAACGATAGCGCACTAGTTTCGGGCAGGGAAAAGATGTGTCGTTGGAAATAATATTTTTTGAAGGGCGGAGAAAAATTCGCAGTGAAGAGTCGCTCAGCCGCGATTATTAGCGGTGGTCGTTGAGAGCAACGAAGCCACGCCTACTAAGGGCACTGTAACATTGTGGACGTAGACTCTGTTAAACATGATTCAGATTCACTATATCCAATAGTATTCAATATTTAGCTGGTGTAGAGTCTCTAATCCAAGTACGGGCAAAGGTTGTTCATAGCCAACGAAGCCACGCCTACTCGGGGCCTCCCACTACCGTAAAATGTGACTAGAACCTGTTCCTACAAAAAAAGAACAATTCAGAGTTACTTGAGTCAACAGTATTAAATATTTAGAGATGGCTGAACAAATTAGGGATAATGGTTGGCCTTTAGAGTACCTTTAGGCACGTTCAGAATCGAGGGCAACGAAGCCACGCCTACTCGCAACTCTCCACTCCGATAAAATTGAACCGAACAAGAACAACTCAACATGAATATTAGATTCAAATTTTTTCAAGTCCTTATAGATACTCCACGGAAGGGATGAAAGACAGACGAAACAATTACGAGATAGTAGAACACCGTGAAAGCTAGTTACGGCAGCCGTTGACGGTGTAAGAGGACTTGTTGATTAGACGGAATGGAATACCCGTGGCCCAAGGAGCTTGATGAATATTTCAGGGGACGATGGGAGCCTATTTCATAGATCTGGATCCCTATGACGTATCCGCAGATCAGCTCCGACGCTGACGTCCCGAGCGCGCAGGGGTCACCGAAATATTTCAGACGGCTCGTTAATATCTTAAGCGGTGTCTCCGACGATTCTCCGTGATCCTTGTTATACAGGGATCCGTTGAGGGATGCTCGGGCTCCCTCGGGAGCAGTGCAGCGATTCGATATGGAATTGGACGGGGCCGGCGCACCACGACTCGCGGCGGGTATGATCGCGATACCGCGGATGCAGTGGAGCGTGTGCGCTGCCGAGAGGCTCGCGAAAGGACGGAACGGTTAATGCTCGGGCATAAATATCGAGGCTCTAATTACGTCGACGAGCGTGCACGCGCCGCACATATACCGAGGGCATATTCCCATCGAATTCGTAATTATGGGCTTAATTGAAAACGTGCCGGCCATTCTCCGTCAGCCGGTCGCCGTTGCGAGCGCGCTACCTCGTAATTCCTAAAAACAAAACTCTCTCGGCGTCTCTCTCTCTCTCTCTCCTCATGGTCCTCCCCGCGCTAATTCTCTCTCCGTTCCTCCTGCCTCCCACCCCCTCTTTCTCTCTCCCCCGCCGTCCCTCTCCGCAGTTTCTCTACCCATTCCCTGGCTATTCCGCGATCGCAAACGGCCGCGACACCGTCTGCTTTCCCCCGCATGCGACACGAACGATGACCTCGATGGAAGTTACGGTACTGCGACTGCCGCGGAACGCGCACCGCCGAGAAGCGGATTCGGGTCAACCGAACCGGCGAAACAGCGAGAGAACAGCGGCGACCGTGAACGCGCTAGCGGGAGACTACTGGACAGTAGCCCCGCGACGGCTCGCGCGGTAAAAAAAAAGCAAGAACTCTCTGTCGGGAGGATGCAAAGCGACGGCCGTGTAATTTATTTCCGGGACCGGAGCCAAGAAACTGACGGACACTACGTCCCGTAAATCTCCGCGGCGACGAGAGCTCTAGTTCTTTCCGATCGCGCCGGGACAACGCCGATCTTTGTGCTCGCGGACCACTGGGCGGAGCTAACGCTGGGGATGAACGCGGTAGGAGAACGGTGGGCGGAGCTGTTGGCCCTGGGAGCTTCGTGGGCTGCTCCCTGAGGCAATGTTTCGGGGATTGGAAGTAGAAGTTTTTGGGTTCTCTGAGTGGGCGTGGCTATGTTGCCTCTCACTTTGGGGAAATGCTCCGTAGGGCAATGCTCCCGTACTCATCCGTATTCTCCCAATTTTAGGGAAAACAGGATAGTTTGCTATCTTTGGATTTTTCAGTTTTAGGAGCACTGAGTGGGCGTGGCTATGTTGCCCCTCGCTTCGAGGGTGTGCTCCGTAGCGCAATCTCCTGCTCCTATACTCTCCCCGTATCCTCTTCATTTTAGGGGAAACAGAGCACTATGATATCTTTGGATTTCTGGGGAATTTTAATGTTTTAGGAGTGGGCGTGGCTATTTCGCCCCTCGCTTCGAGGGTGTGCTCCGTAGCGCAATCTCCTGCTCCCAAATTCCCCTCGTATCCTCCTCATTTTAGGGGAAACAGATCACTATATCTTTGGATTTCTGGGGAATTTTAATGTTTTAGGAGTGGGCGTGACTATTTCGCCCCTCGCTTCGAGTGAACGCCCGATCCCATGCTCCCACGTTTCTAAAAGGGTGTACGGACCACCAGCAAGCCTTCCCAGAATATCTTTGATGTTCGGTAGGTGCGGTTACTTCCTGATCCCGGACAAATGACTGTAGGCCCTTCCGACTTTCCCAAAGCGATTTGTAAAGGGGGGGTTCTCGGTATAGTGTCGTGTTCGTACGGGGTTCCCAGGGCCAGATTTTCCCCGGTCGGTTCCCAGGAACGACCACCGGTGGTTTCAGCAGGTACGAACCCCGTCGGTGGTGTCTTTTGAGGATTTCACTCCCACGCAGACGGAGAAAAAAAGGATGGCGTGCGCGCTATCGACGATGATCGGGACGGTAGGCGAATGGTAACGAGCCGTGAAGAGAAAAGAGAGCACGGGGGTGGGAAAACGACGGTTTAGGTGGACGAGGAAGGCACAAGACGCGAAACACGGTCTTGCCGGCTTCCGATCCTTAATTGGTTGCACGGCGGATGCAGTCGTTAGCGCTCGACGGAGACAGATTTATTGACTCGGCGCGATGCGCCCTGCGGGACGACGCGGAATGATAACGGCCGTGCGCGCAATGGTAACGATGATCTGTCGTCCATTAACATGCTCTCGGCCAGGACGTCTAAGTTTAAACGCGTAGAAAAGCAACGGCTTCTAAACCGCCGTGCCGCGCCGCGGTGAACTCGCGAGCCAGCGCCTAGCTAGAAATCGTGTGCTCCACCATTCTCAAAACCGGAGCTAATTTTACGATAAAATATAGGACACCGTGAACGCGTTAACTCGCTGACATTTAATCGTATAATTAGATCCTGTCGGACCGCTTCTTTATGCGGCGGAAAATCGAGTCGCAGCAGACCGAGAAAACATGAATAAAACCGGAAAGCCAGCGCGGGAACGCTGGAAAATTCGCTGAATTTTTCCAATTTTTCCACCGTGTCAATTTGACACATTGTTCGCGTGACGGACGACGACGGTGCTCGGCGCGATTTGCGGAACGATTGATCTGAAAATTTGCGACTCTGATTTTTTTAACATGAAATCTATACATGAAAATGTGATATTTGTTAGGAGAGAGGGGCCACGGCGCGACAATCTAATAATTCTTTCACGGTCCTCGCAGATCCTGCAATGGCTAGGTCATTGTTCCGTAATTGTTACGGGACGAATTCGCATTCATTTTACAACCCCTTCAGAACGCGAACATGTACAGATTTGAATATGAAAAGTCGACGGGAACTTGAAGAAGAGATGAAGAGCGTATTCACTTCGCCAGGAGACAAAGCTGAGAACGATACGATCGAAACAAGAGAAACGCGAATACGCGAGCTACATATTGTGTAAATATTTATTATTACACTGGGGGAGGGGGCGCTTTTATGCATTTACAAAGTGATATTATTTCCTGCTCGTTAGAATCCTTGGAGAAAGAATTTCCATCTGCATTATCTTCTCAGAAATGAAGGTGACCTTCAATTCTTTGAATGCGATCCTGTGTATTTCTTTATGTCATATGAAAGGGTATATCAAAACGAATTAATTCGTACGCGACAGAACGACCTTCGAGGTCACACAAGGTCAGAAATGGAAGCCTGCTTTCCAGCTATTTTAAGCCGATATAAAATTCTGATAAACACAAATTAATGCATAAAATAAAGATACCTAAAATTTTTGGGAACTTCTCAAGAAAATAATTCGCCCTGTTCAGGTTAACTATCGTTTCATTCGACGTTTCACCATTTCGCGACTCGGTCACACGAGGGACGCATTAAGTAGCGAGAATGAGGAACGGACGAGGGTTCAAGAAAAGTATGGAAAGAAGCGACGAGGGAGTAGTCCCCGAGGCAAAAGAGTTAAGCTGATGTCTTTTAAAGTACCAGGATCCAATCGATCCGGAATCGTTGCTCGGGAGGATCTCTGCGATCCTCGTCCTCCAAAATTCCGTGGAATAATGCGGCCTTCTAATTCCGCGTGGGATGGGGGAGGGAGGGAGGGGTAGACAAAGAAAAGGGGGTTCGCGCGGTGAATTTTTACCGGGCAGTAAACGATACCGCGGGTAAATGGAGCACGCCGTTCCACGGGACGATTCTAGTTTCGAACTTACTAGCGAGCGGTCGTGATCGATGACAACCAGTCGCCTTCGAGCAAGGCGCTCCGCGTATAACCGCTCGTAAAAGTTTCCGCAACATTTTCCGCGCGCAGCTTTTTCCCTCGGTGCCGGACCGAACAGCCTCGTAAATCTACCAGGCAAATTTTAGCTGGTTTTCTGAATGGAGTATAATGGAATCCGTCGGTTGAGGAGTGGCGGTGGAGGAGGAGGGTAACGTTGAACGTCCTCGAGCCTGAACGTCCTTGCTTCCGGTTCGGAGACGTCACGCGTTCCACGTGCTCCGCAGATGTCGACGAGACGTCGTCCCGACGCCGACGGTTCCTCGTTGGTCCGTCGTCGACGTCGTTCGGAAGACGTTGGAATGAAAAAAAAAGACCGGAGAGGAACGTGTGACGGGACCGGCGCAGAAAAAGGCAATTGGAACGCGCGGCCGGTTGTTAAACGGAACGCGCTACACGGGGCGCGCTTACACGTCTGACTTCGCGACGGCGAGAGACGATTGGAACACGTCAAAACGACCGGTTTAAAGGCAGTTTTACGATTACCTTGGAGGAGGAGGAGGAGGAGAAGGGGCGGATGGTAGGGGAGGAAATTAGGCAATACAGTTATTTATCCGGGCGTTTATTGCGCGGGTAATGGAAAAAGTTCGCGAGGATCTCGAGTGGAAACTTGTGGGTATCAGTCTTCTTTTTTAAACCCGCGTTTTTCTTCCACCCTGTAATAGAACATTCGTTTTCTGGGCCGGGCAGTACTTTATTCTCAATAATTTCCTAGAAGAAAAATACTCGGATACAGCGGTGGGGGTCTACTTAGGACAATTATAGATCTCTCTCGGATCCCATTTTTGTTAATGGGCAATTTCAATAATTGGCAGTACGAAAGTATGCGGACGTTTGTGACTCTTGACCCTTCCGAAGATATGTGTCGGAACAGGGGGCCTATTTAAGAACAAAGGGCTTCCTCGAAATTGAGAAGAGCTAGGACTCCTTTGACGATGCAATGAGTCCGAATCTGATCAGGAGTAGCCTTGGATTTTTCAGTTTTCTCGCTTTGAGGGAGAGGTCCGTGGGGCATTCTCGTGCCGCAGGGAAAACCTCGTTTCACAGGATTGTGGTTTGCTATCCTCGAATTTTTCAGTTTTAGCAGGTCCGAGTGGGCGTGGCTATTTTGCCCTTGGCTTTGAGAGAGCGCTTAATCCCACGCTGTTTCGTCTCTGAAAGGATACGCACGGTGGTCTGCGAGCCTTCCTTATTTCGCGAAACGATCCGAAACATCTCGCGATCGATACGCCGCGGCCGATCGATCCTCGAAGCTGGATCGGCGCGTCCGCGATCGGCGATGCGATCCACGTGGAGCGGCCGGAGAGTGGCCGGCCTCGTCCTAACGATACGAAATGCATATTAATGCCGGCTCGCCAACGCAGCGTCGCCGTCGGAAACAAGCTTTTACCCGGGTGGCTCGCTCCTCCGTGCGCCACTCGCATTTTCTTCCTTTTTCCCGTTCTTTTTGCGAACTTTTTCCGCCGGACCCTACCCCGGCTTCCTTTTCCTCCGCGGCCCTCCGCGGCCCTCCTACCGTCGCGCACCGGCCACTCTGCTCGCTAATTTCTCGACCGCACCGCGCTACGCTAGTTTTCCGTGTTTCGCGCCGCGCCGGTCGTCGAGATTGTCGAGACCGAGGGCCACGTAGTTGCTGTTTCGAACGCTTTGTATGGTAAATTGAACTGTGCGCGTGTGTGGCTTCGCGTGCGTGGATGGTCGCCCTTCAGGGCCAGCGCTCAGAAATAGTTTCTTAGAATCCACCTGGACGATTCGTTGTTTCAATGGTCCGGTAGTTCGGAAAATTAGCGGGAATCCGTTTTGCCGGGGGAAAGGCGGAAACGGGGCTCGTGGAAATTCCGCGCGCGTCGCGTCGCGTAGATCACGGTTAAATCGGCCGCGGCGGAATCGGCGGGATCTGTTCGCGGTGGCTCCGCAGGAAATCAGACTCGTAGACCGCCCCGCCCCCCTCCACTGCCGCTCCCGTAGCACCTTTAATTCCGCGATTACCCGGCATTGCCCCGTTAGAGACCGTATTACCTATGCAGCCATACTCGTTCGGCCGCGTCTCATCCCTTTTTACAACCGCCCCGGCGCGTTCTTCCTATTCGCCTCGCTAATGGACGTACGCGTCTTCTCGACTTTTGTCTCTGGCGTTCGAATCAAGCCCGGTACAAATAGGAAGCAGGTGGGTGGTAGGGTGGCACGCTTATCTGGTATCGGGGGACGCGGGTTACATCGCCCCGCTTGGCCCTTCGGAAGATTCGCCCTCGGAGCGGCGAGAGAGGCCGGAGAGAGATAAACCGTCTCGTAAACGTTGGAAGAAAATTTCTTAAAGAGGGGCCAGCGCCAGATAACGTGCCCGGTTCTCCGCGAGAGAGAGAGAGAAACGGCGCTGGAGAAATGGAGGAGGAGGTTGGAGGAGGGGGGTAGGAGAGGTTTACGAGGTGGCCTCGCGTAGCCGGGTAACTAGCCGTGCAATTATCCGTGACAATAGCCGCGCGTCGCGGCAAACCGTGGCATTGCTGCCAGTCTACGACGCCACCGCCGCCTATTCACCGCGCTCCCTATTCCTTTTTCTCTTTCAGTAAACCGGTAATGGAACGGTCTCGCCGCCGCCGTTGCCGCCGCCGCAACGGTTCGCCTCTATCTTGCCGATTCCAGATTGAATTGCCTTTCTGGTTACCATTTGACCCCGCTTCCTGCGGCCTTCCTCCTGTCCCATCCGCCGCGAAACCTACCTCCAACCCCGGCCGAGACCACTTCTCCGGTCTCTGACCGTTTCTCTAGCGTTCGTCCAACGGGAAGATGTCACACAGAAACTTGCTGGTAGCTAACTATGCGCTACCTGGTATCCCTACCACACAACCGTGATACACACTGGGTATTTTGTTCTGGGTTCCTTCGCGACCGGACCTCTGGGATTTGTGGGGTCTTTTAGAATTCTGGGACCTGGGGGATCCTCTTACAGACTTTTTTTGATCTTTGGGAGTCGTCTTCGAGACTTCTTTAATGTGGAGGGAGTGGTTTCCAGACTTCTGAGCGCTAGGTGATCCTCTTCTAGACTTTTGGAATCTGGGGAGATAGTCTTGTAGGCTTCTGGAAGCTAGGGGATCCTGTTATAGACTTCTGGGAGCTAGGGAAATCGTCGTGTAGACTTCTGGGGCCTAGGGGATCCTCTTATAGACTTCTTTAATGTGGGGAGAGTGGTTACTAGACTTCAGAGATAAGTGATACTCATATAGACTTCTGGAATCTGGGGAGATCGTCTTGTAGACTTCTGAGAGCTAAGGGATCCTCTTATAGACTTCTGGGAGCTAGGGGAACAGTCTTACAGATTTGTGGAAGCTAGGGGATCCTCTTATAGACTTCTGGAAGCTTGGGGATCCCCATGTAGACTTCTAGGATCTAGGGACCCGTCATCTTGTAGATTTCTAGGAACTAGTAGGCGTCATCTCCCAAACTTCTTGCATCTAGGGGGATCGTCTTATAGACTCCTACACTTCTGCGATGTAGGGGTTCCTCTTCTACACTTCTAGACCACCGCGCTTCCGGTCTGGGTTTCCATCCAAAGCATCCAAAATTCCCAAGAGACTGCCATCCACTTCTGCGATATGAATTTTAAACATTTGCTCCGTGGGGCAAACCCACAGTGCTCCCAGGAGCAAGAAGCGCTCCTCGCCCACTTCGGACGACCAAGCCCGTGTCACCCCTCCGCCGCCCCCTAATGGAGAGTCCTCCAATGGAAACCAGTATAAGACAGAGCATGTTTCCGGAAACTTGGCCCGTTCGAGCGTGTTGTGTGCACAGTGGGGGAACACGCGGCTCCGGCGAAGCTGGCGACGACGTCATCAGGTCGTGTTGGCAGCCGTCGTAAGCTTAGAAGAGCCCCGGAGAGGCCGTACGGTAAACAGAGAAGACCCGCAGAAGACGTCCAAGGAAAACACGGAGCAGCAACCAGGAGGGCGGGGAGGGGAGGGCGAGGGGGTGGCGGGTCGGTCGATGCGAGGCCAGGCCAGAAAGTAACCCGCTTTCTACCTTTTAGCCGCGGCGCGGCGGCGTTTACGCTCCCGCGATTAGAATTGACCTTACTCTCAGCCTGTTCCTCGAGGGGGGAAGCTTCACTGGCTCTCTCTCTCTCTCGAAAAAAGAAGCAGGAGGAGGAGAGTAGGTGGAGGGTGGGTGGTTCTCAAAGGACGCAAAAGGCTAAGGGCGCTGTCGCAAGAGACTGGCTCTGCGTTATCGATCGCTTCCCGATCGTTTAAATCCAGTTAGCGTTATCTTTGTAACACCCTTCCGAACTCTTTCCGAGGGAGTCCGTCGCCGAATCGCAGAGCCCCGGAAAACGAGGTCGTACGACGACGACGACGGGGCGACGTCTCCAGAGAGGCTTTCCGCGAGTCCGACGGCCAACTCGGAACGAAATCACGGTTATCCGGCGACGATTTTAACGCCGGATGCGACCGGAGCTCTCTAACCCCCACCCCCATCCCTCCACTCCGTCCCACTCTCTTGCACGACCTCGCAAAACCCGTTGCAATTTTCAACAGGACGAAGACGACCGTCGAACGGCGGGGGAACTTTGTTCGCGCCATCGGAAAATAGTTCGCGACAACTTATTCACGATCGAACCCCGAGACGCGGCCCGAGATCAATTCGATTCGAGTTACCGGGCGCGCACTGCCGTGTAACAGTTGCACTCGCTAGAGCTTGCTTGCTTACTTGCTTCCTCCTTTGCGTGCTTGCTTGCTCGCTCGCGGATATTCTGCTGAATTGTAAGGAGAGAGAGAGAGAGAGGGAGAGAGAGAGAGAGCGGCAGGAAATGCGCTGGCACTTCGGACCTCGGTTGCAAGACCCCGGGGTTTTAAATCTTCTCGCTACCCTCTCGGAAAGCCAACTCCAGAATGCGCCTCCGCCCTTTACCCGCCTCCCCCAACCCAACCCCCCTCTCTTCCACACCCGCCCTTTCTACTCGCGCTAACTAAATCTGAAACGGTGGAGCAAAACACATTTTCTCCTGCAACAGCGTCCGAAAAGTCGTCCTGAAATAAGAACGGACGTGTCACGAGATGATGAATGGAGTTTGAACGAAACTTTGGCAGCGTGTGACGGAAATGTTTGACAGTTTTTTTGGCGGATTCGTTCGGACCCGGGGTGGAAACTGTACGCGAAGTTTGCGGCGGGAAACGCGCTGGAATATCTTGGATGTCGAGAGACTTGATTACCAGACTGCGGATCTTTGCGCAAAATTAAGAGGGATGGAAAATTGCGATTGAAAATAATATACCGATATTTTTTCTTTTGTAGTCACTGTTCTAAATTACACGATTTTTCTATGAAATTCGTACGGTTCGCAATGTAATATAAATATGTTTAGACACTGAAGTTACGGTCCACTGCATCATCACCCTTATCGTCCGTCGTCCACGACGAAGGGGCGAAGGCAACCCTTAAACTCAAACTGGAGAGCATACTTGCTCAAACATCTCGAAAACTATTCCGCTCCTTCTATCTGTAATATAATATATCTCCCTTATCAGCCGCCGTTCGTATTAAAGGGGTGAAAACAACCCTCAAAGAACGAAAAAACACACTCGCTCGAATATCTCCCATTGTGGCTAGAAAAACACTCTAAATTTCCTCCACTATTCTTCTCCAGGATAGTCTCCTAAATACGCTCCCACCCCTAACGCTTCACTTCCTCGTTAACCCCTTGCTATTTATTCCACGGTTGCGGTGGTTAGAATCTCTCCGTCGATCGTAACGTCGCGCCAGAAAGAGACAGTTTAACGTCGACGTCAACAAGATACAATTTTTAGTTTCAACCCTCAGTGCGTGGAGGTTAACCCTAAATTTTTACAGCGAAGGGGCCGAAGGTCGACTCATTTTCCCCAAGACTGAATACTCAGAATTAAATTGTGAGGGGTTGGTCACCAGAATTATTTCAGCACTCGGTGCACTCACCCCTCGATCCTGAGGACCCCATCGATGTACAATTTCGAAATAAACATCTACGTAAACGACATTACAGCGAAGAGGTTGAAGATCACTTTCCACGAGAATAGATCTCCAGAATTAAATCGTAGGGGTTGATCACCAGAATTATTTCAGCACTCGGTGCACTCACCCCTCGATCCTGAGGACCTCATCGATGTACAATTTCGAAATAAACATCTATGTAAACGACATTACAGCGAAGGGGTTGAAGATCACTTTCCACGAGATCTCCAGAATTGAATGGTAGGGCTTGATCACCAGAATTATTTCGCGATCCTCCTCCGTCGACATGCAAAGAAAAATCTGCGCAGAATATTTCGAAAATTCTTTAACCGCGAGGGGTTGAAGATCCCTTTCCGATACATTAGCGGCGACCCGGCACTCTGAATAAAAATGTCTCACCGTTCGAAGTGAAATCGTGCTTCGGAATCGAATAAGGATTGGAAGGAATCGCGGCTGGGCGGGAGGAGGAGAGGCCGGTGTTCGCGGGTAGTAAGGCGGCAACAGGGTGCAGAAGTAAAGAAGAGTGCGACGCGCGGAGAGGAGGAGGAGGCGGAGGTGGAGGAGGCCTCTGAATAATTTACCGGCAGGCTTGTTTCTCTGAATAAGCTGTGGAGCACGGGGGGCGGCGTCCCATTGTCGACGGTGGATGGAAGGAAACGCGGTTAACGAGTGGCAACGGTTGGGTAATTGTTCGACTCCGGGGCTGTCTATCGGCCGGTGGATCGTGTCCGCGTTATTTAAACGGCCGCGTAATCTTCGGACAATGTCCCGGACGCCGACAACAGCTGGTAATCGTCCGAAAAATATCGATCGGGACAACGGGACCGCGCACACAACGGGAGTAGGATCGATATAGAACTCGCGAACGACGGCGGCGGCGGCGGCTCGTTATTATGTTACGGCCGTTGCTATCGCCGGCTCGACAAAGGTGGACATATATTTTCATAAACTCCGCGGGACATTTAATTTCGCGTTGTCGAACCGATTATCAATTTTCGGGGGGGGCCTCGACGGTTATTGCCGTTTCATTAGTTGCCATAAATCCCGCCGGCCCGTCCGCTCCCGCGGCCGCGATTGCATTGAAAAGCGTCCGCGAGCTGCCGATTGTTTTCTCTCGCATGCATCATTCGCCATATTCCGGCTGATTATTCCGACGATATCGTCATCCTCCGGCGAATGCACACGCAACACGTTTCGGAACGCCTCGCGCATAATATCGGACCCGTATTTATCGATTCTCCTCGAATACGTCGCGAAAGGGAGGGAGGATGGAGGAAGGGTCTCTCTCTCTTTCGCCCGACGAGACAGAAATGCATATTTCATTTCGCCGAATAATATGGCGGCTGTCTACGGCACCCGTGGATATCCTAAGAGCACGTCGCCGACAATTGTTTGCCGGGTTTATTTGATGATCGCGCGATTACCCTCCTCTCGAATATTACCCTGTAATTGGGTCACCAATTACCGATGTTACCGGTGTCGTATTTTCCAGCTTGTTAACTTAAATAAGACCGAGACGCGCGCGCGCCAGCGAACGAGCGACAAGCAATTTATTTCAACACCCTCCCGCTACCGTCACCCCCCTCCGCCGGGCGTCGCGCGTTTCAAAATCGTTTTATTCCTCCGACTAACAGTGGATCGCGCGAGAGAATTATGCTTGATACCGTCCGCGCGTCCACCGCGGAAGAATAATGAACAGCACCCAGCTACCCTTAGCCGTTGCGTTGTCCGTCGCCGTTAGGAAACACGATATTACGGGAGTTCGAGCGTTCGCGCACCGTCGCTATCGCGGTAAGACGATCCTGTCGCGGCGCCTATTTGTCAGCCACCGTGACAATATTTACCGGAAAAAATTCGCCGACACCATCATCGAGCGAACAGTCTGTATCTCGTTCTTGGCATTTTTCTAATTATTGATTGTATTAACATTTTCATCGTCACCTCTGCGTTGCAACCGTTGCGCTCGTAAAATCTCTTCGCCGTTTGAGATCGCAGGCGGCCATTTTTCTTACCTAACGCGTTAATCAACGCGTTAATAACGCAATTTTAGAAATTTAGTCTCGATTTTAATTTCGACTTGGTCGGAAGAAAGAGTTCTCCGGTTGCTGGGTGGTTAATGAGTTAATCTCGCGGCCGAAGGAATAACATCTCCGATAGTAGTCGATCGACTATTTCCCGGAGAGTCGATTAAGACAAAGTGTCCCGGGCGCAGTGGCGAAAGAAGCGCCGAGCCCAGAACAAAAACCAGCCAGATAAGTTTGTCCTCGCTAGAGAGAGGTTTACCTTTCGTTAGGTAGGAGTGCTCGCCACGGTTTTCAGGGGGGCCAGAGTGTCTAGTTAGCCGGCTCGGTGGAGCTGCTCCTCTCCTCGCTTTCCCAGAGAGTCCGCGTAACCGGGTCCGTCGTTGAAACGATTAACGCGTGCCTCTTCCTCCGATAACTGACTACCGCAATCTCTCTCTCCCTCTCTCTCTCTCTCTCTCTCTCTCTCTCTCTCTCTCTCTCCTCCTCTCTTTGTTCTACGGCTGTTGTTACCGGCTCCTTAACATCCTCGTTGCTATATCTTGCGGCACCCTTGCCTCGCCAGCCAAGTCCTCAATAATCGTCTGAATGAACCGTACACTGCCAGAGACAGAACTGTGTTACAGAAACGCGATCATCTTGAAACTTGTATAGCTGTTGGGTAATATGGCGTTATGCCTGAATTTTCTCGTTCCAAGGGTGGTTCCAGAAAACCACCCCTCCTCATCCTGAAATTTTCAGGCATAATAGAGTCAGGCAAAGTAGAGGGTTGTTTGGGAAAACCAACCCCAGAATGCAATATTTCTCTCATCCTTAGTAATTGATTTATTTCCATTTAAATAAGCAATATCACGGAAGAAAAACTCCACTCCCAATTTTCAATAATACTCGCATAAACTTATTTTTTTTAATTTTTTTGGAGAATATCGCTTAACATTTCTTCCATCTTTCGTAAGTAATTTATTTTCATTTAAATACCTCAAGAAACCCGACCTGTTGTATGAAAACTTATAATAATCACATAACAGAGCATTCTTGAATTTTCAACGGATCTTGCCAAAGGGTTGTTTGAGAAAACCACCCCTAAAGTGCAATCCTCTTCAACTTGAAATTTTCATGCATGTTGGACTAGTCTTGAATATTTTGGAGGTGTCGTGCTAAGGTTTGTTTGAGAAAAACCACCCCTAAAGTAAAATATTTCTCTCGTTCTTAGTAATCGATTTAATCTGAATTTTTCCTGACGCTTATTCTTGAAGTTTTTGGAGGATGTCGCTTAACATTTCATCCATCTTTCGCAACTAATTTATTCTCATTTAAATACCTCAAGAAACCCATCACGTTATATTAAAACTTTCACTTATAATAATCACATAACAGAGCGTTCTTGAATTTTCAATGGATATTGCCAAAGGGTTGTTTCAGAAAGCCACCCCTGAAGTACGATCTTTCTTCCACCCTTCATAATAGATTCAGTCTCATTTAAATATCGTAAACCATCACTCCCCCGAAATAAGTAATAAGGGTTGCTACCCTTATATTGCTCTCAGAGTCCATCAGACTTTCGAAACCTCACGAAACAGTATTTCCAACTGAATAACACAATTTAACAAAAACTTTGGAATTACCATACTAGCACACGCTTGCATGTTCTGTTGGTCCAGAATTGACACGTCTTCAACATCGCGGGTTAAAGGTTTTCACGTTGCCCCCGAAAAATCGACGGTCCATTCGAGCCGAGTCGAGCTTCCTCGATATTGTGGAGCCAGAAGCTGCCGGAGCTTTGAAAAGCGCAGGAAATTAGAAAGAGCTGGAGGACTACCAGGTTGCTAAAGCATACCTGATCAGTATACGAACCTGCAGATCGCAGATTCGAGTCCCGTTCACCCGGTTCTGTCCTCTTTCTCCTAAAATCCCACAATATCCGTGCAAGCAAACAGTGGCCGAGCGAAAAATCTCTGCGACTCTCTTCTTCCCTTTGATACCTTCCTCCACGGAACCGGAGGCTCCTCCATCTAAGATGGTATACTGCTCGCGCGCACTATGACCGGAGAAACAAGAATTATTCGCCAACTCTCTCTCTCTCTGTGTCACTATGTTTTGGCGACTGTGAGAGGGCACATGTATCTAAAATTATATTTCAGGACTTTACTCAAGATTTCGCTACCGGGACCGTGAAGAATATTTTTCGAAGTATTTCTCGTCCAGAATTTTTATAATTTTTTTTCCCATTTTCAATAATTCAGTACACCCCGGATATGCAGCCACAGATGTATTGGAAACCAAATAGAATTTCATTTAATTCGTGCGTCAAAGAGTTAACGAATGCGAGATTCCTGCGACGCGAAACGATTCGAAGAACACAGCAGTCCCTTTCATCAAGCAGAGGGCTAAATTCCTCGGAATTCAGGGCGGAAATCATCCCCCGTTTACCGCTTCGAGACGTCGTAAAGTGTTTCATTATTTTCTTGCTGGCTTGCGCCGTAAGAACTTTTATTTTCGTTTAAAAATGTGGCCTTGTATATTAACCCTTTGAGGAGGACCCCCGACATATTGGCAACATCAAGACTGTATATTTCCTCGCTGAGATTGCGAACGCCTACTTTGTCCTCGTAGCAGGGAATCATTATTCTCTAATGTTCAGCGCCTCTATATAAGATCTAAAATATTTCCAGCATCGCGTCCCTGTTTCTACCCGACGTGTGTCAGAAGCCACCCTTCAAAATTTTCAATAAAAATTTTTCTACAATGCAATATGAGATTAAATACATTTGATTAAAACTATTCCACGAATTGGCATTGAAGAAATCTTCGTTCTCAAAGGGTTTACCTTGACAGAGGTTAAAGCATCTCACCCCTATTTCTACCGGACGTGAGAAATCTTTCAAAATTATCAGTAAAAATTTTTCTCACGCTAAATATACGATTAAATCTGTTCCACGAATTGGCATTGAAAAAGTCTTGGTTTTCAAAGGGTTTACCTTGACAGAGGTTATAGCATCTCACCCCTATTTCTACCAGACGTGAGAAATCTTTCAAAATTATAAGTAAAAATTTTTCTCATATTAAATATACGATTAAATCTGTTCCACGAATTAGCATTGAAAAAATCTTCGTTCTCAAAGGGTTGACCTTGACAGAGATTAAAGCATCTCACCCCTATTTCTACCGGACGTATCAACTCTTTCAAAATTTCCATAAAAATTTTTCTCACATCAAATAT
Source organism: Lasioglossum leucozonium (assembly GCA_028454225.1). NCBI lineage: Eukaryota > Metazoa > Arthropoda > Insecta > Hymenoptera > Halictidae > Lasioglossum > Lasioglossum leucozonium. Next base: position 6,223,770 of record CM052214.1, read on the forward strand.
ACGAGATTAAATACATTCGATTAAATCTGTGCTACGAATTAGCATTAAACAAATCGTCCGCAAACCTCGACGGAGAAAAACTGAATGTTTGATCGAATCTCTCGTTCAATTCGTACGTCTGGACGGATGTGAAATTCCTGCAAGGTCCAAGGAACATTCTCGTCTGTCTGGCGACGGGCTAGCTCCGGAGGACATCGGCGCGAGGCTTCTGGGTAGCGAGGCGGCAGGGTTGACGTAATCGGTGGAAAAAAGGCGTGGAAATATTGACTCGGTCGCAATGACACGAAACCTCGGATAAAATAGGATAAGATATCCGGTGGGTGTCTCATAGAGGCGGCGCGCGGGGGTGCCGGCGAATCGGCCGGCTAGCGTCGAGGATCGGGGTAGTACCGGGGCCAAGTTATACGGCAGGATTACGAGATTGCCACCGGGGGATTACGAGGATAGCTCCCGGAACGTCCAATCTCAAGGATAAACACTTTCCTACGCTCATGGTGCCGTCTCTCTCTCTCTCTCCCTCTCATCCTTGCCCTCTGGAGGCCTCTCCTTCCGTGAGAGAAGAAGATTCGCGGAGGCTGCTGCTGCTACCCCCATTTTCCACCCTCTTGGTTCCGAAGACGCGAGGGAGAGAACATCCCCCCTTATTGAGACACAGCGGCGCGAGGCAACAACCACCTTCTGTCTCCTCTGGTGACTGTCGCACACCCCCTGCGGCTCTCGTCCAACCCCCACCCCCTTGCCAAGGGCGGAGGGGATCCTCGTTCGCATTCCTGGTCGCTATCGTCGGAAAGTTGACGCGGGGACCGTGAAAGAAGTCTTAACGGCTCTCTGCCCGCTCGACGAACTTGCCGATCACCGAGGAAAAGTCGCGGCGGGCCCTCGCGAACGGCTCGATAAACGGGAACAAAGGGGCTCCGAACGCCCCCCCGCCCCGGGGGGGGAGGGGACGCCGGGACAGGGGGCGGGGACTATATCCTCCAGCTATTCGAGAACTAGTTTTATCGAGCTTACTCGGCTCGCCAGCTCGTACGTCGCGTCGTGGGCCGCGCCACGCTTTATGCTACGATCGAGCCGGGGATCTACGATTCCAATTCGATCCTTTTGGCTTAGCAAATTCGGCGGCAACGGTGGGCGCGCGCACGCAGGTTTTCGCCGCTCCGATACAAATTTTTCGGTGGAGATCTCTCTCTCTCTCTCCCGAGAGAGAATTACTTTACGCCACCGGATTTTTATGCAAAAATCGTTCGAGCGAGATAGAGATTGTTTTCACTGCTTCAAATTATATTCTAGTCACAACAAACAGTATCTCCTCAATTTCATCGGTCGCCCCGCAGCGCACAGGAGAACGCGATTTTACTGGGAAAAAATTGAAAATGTCATTGAAACTTTCTAAAAGTTGATAATCAGATTTTTCTGCGGTCACTAAACGAATCTTTTTTTCCGAATTCATCTGGATACTTTCTGTCACGCGGATCAGGAAGAGCAAGCCGAATCTCCCGCGAAGCCTTGCTCCGGCTCCGGAAATAGCCGGCTGTGTTTCTTCGATTTCGCTGAATAACCAACGAGCCGCGAAGACACTGGGCAATTCGGTGTTTCGCGGACGGGGCGTGTCGATAAGCCGGGAATAATTCATGTGCCTCCGAAAGGAATAAACGAACAACGCTCGTCGGTGACCCAGTGCGTAAAGTGAGGCGTGCGCACGTAGAGCGCAGCGGTCGTAATAATAAACGGTGGAGGGGGGTGGAGGAAGAAAAAATAATACTCGCCGTCTCGAGGGCTGCCGAGTGTCGCGGTTAAGGGTGTGCGGGGAGGGAGAGGAAGAGTTAACAAGGTCCGAAGGAAGGGACTCTCGTTTGATCAGAATCGTGGGCGCACCTGAAGATGAAAAGGAAGAACGTGGACCGGGAGCAAACAGATCCTCGAGTGGTTGTAGCGGGGAGGGCTGTCCACAAACGTGGAAGTGCGTGGCGAACGAACAAACGAACGGACAGAGAGTCAACGAAAGAGCACACTTCAAGGGTTACTTTTCCGTTTCATTCAGCGGAGTATTCCTACCGGAAGCGGCGGGTGCGGTGGCGGGTGCTCGCTGTTGGAAAACAGGGGCTCGCATTCAACGCCGTCGCAGCCGGTGGCTGACTACGAATGGTCGGCTAAAGATCAACGTGTTCGCGGCAGTCACGTACCCTCGAAGACCGTCGAGCACGAAATTCCCTAGTCTCCCTTAATCCTTCGGCCACCGACTTTTTACCACCTTCTGGCACAATTCCGTCCCGAAAAGCCTCTGTTCCCGCGCGGAGTTACCGACATTCGCGGACATCTCCACCGTTCTGTCCCCCTTTTTATCAACCGACCACTGACATTCGGGACGTGCCGGACTGTACAGACGTTCATTACATTACCGTTCTACCGGAATAATTTAACCCCTCGTCTACGCGATTCATCGCCGCCCCGCCTGGCAGATTTTCAAGGCACGCTCCCGTGCCAAAAGTCTACCAATCTACGTTAATTTATTTTCGGCGAATTGTAATCTCCAGCATCCCGTTGGAATTCGCTAGCGACACGTCCCTTTCGAACTATTCTTGTTCTTGACATTAAAACAATGATAAGCCAAAAATATCGAACGAAGAATTTCGTTCGAGGCCGATTGAAGAGACCGCGCGGTGTTAAAGTAAACAGACAAATGTTGATTCACGATTGTTCGGGATCGTGCGGACACAAGGTCTCCGTCGCGGGGAATCACTTGTTTTGCCTGTGGAGAAGCTGCGGTTCGGCGTGAGGGAGAGATTACAGGAGCAGATAGAAGGATATTTGTCTTGTTTTATCCATGCGGAATAGGCGTGGCTTCGGTGCTCCTGAGTTCTATGGAGCCGGGGCAGTGATCCATGGGGCGATTTATGTTCCCGTTCGGTCTAGGAGTGTACACTTTAGGAATGTTGTTCTGCAGATCGCAATGATGTTCCACTTTGAATCTCTTTACAGAGACTGGCTCTGTTTGTGCGAGCTGCTCCGAGTAGGCGTGGCTTCGTTGCTCTTAATTTCATTTTAATGAGAGTGGGGCCAGTTTGTGTCCTCTATCAATCTGACTAGGAAGATTACAATTATGCTCCACTTTAAATTGATGTCTCTCCAGAAACAGTAGGCTGTATATTTTAATAGGATGCTCTTGATAGGCGTGGCTTCGTTGCTCTTAATTCCAACGTAATGAGACTGAGGGCAATGTGTACTCTCTAGAAATCTAACTTTGGAGAACACAATGATGCTTTGCTTTAAATTGATATCTTTTCAGAAACATAGCTCTATGTTTTTTTAATACAGTGCTCTTGGTGGGCGTGGCTTATTAGCTCTCTCCCGATTTTGATGGAGCCAGATTAATTATCTCTGAAGTCCACAACGTATTCTGAGCGAATCGTTCCTCAAAGACTGTTCTTTTATACACAATGCTCGTAGTAGGCGTGGCTTCGTGGCCCCGAATTTCAAAGTAACCGGATCGTGGCCTGTTTACCACATTCCTGCGTTACATTTAGTAGAACAGATGGATATTCAACTCTGAAACAAGGATTTACTGGGCAGCTTCTGGCCCGCGCCACTCTCCGGTTTGCCCCGGGGGGCAAGGCTCGTAAAACAGTCCGCGGTTTCGCCACGTTTCCGAGAAAAATCCGAGGCTTGTCGAGACATTCCGCTGAAACCCTTTGTCGAACGTAAAACGACAAGTCTCTCTATCATCGAGCACAAGGTAACGAAGCGAGTCGCGGGCTAGCCATTTCGACCTTTCATCGGTCAGAATTTATAGACCCCGGGCCGGATTGAAAAATCCGTGGCCACCGGTCACAGGAAAGTTCGACAGCTCGCTAGAGCGGTGCGGCGAGGCCAGCCTCGTTGTCCGCCGCTTATTTATGAGCGCGGCGTTCGCGTGGTTACGCAATCCGGGTGTTTATGGTCGAGTAACGGTGCAACTTACTAGGCCAGGCTCTGTTGGTGCCGGAGCTCGGTACTCGGCTCGTAGTAAACCCGTCCGAAGCAACACCCTCTCCCCGAACTTTCCCCCTTTAGCGTCGCGGCCGGTTGGTTCTTGGGGGTGTCGGGCAGCCGGGGGTGCGATATCATCAGCTCCGTTGCCCGTCGTTTTTATAAGGAACGCTCCGCGAGCGTCGGATCGCGTAAATTTCACCCACTCTCTCTCTCTCTCTCTTTCACTCTCCTTTTCCCTCTGTAGCGTCTCTCGGCCGTCCGCGCGAAAACTTTCCGACGAGCTTTACAGCGACCCACCCCCTTTCTTCGTAGGGTGTTCGCGTCCGCGGGGGACGTGGGACGGTACGGGGGTTGGAAAAAATGAGCGGCGGCCAAGGGATACGCGTCCGCGCGCGCGTTCGGAGATCGTTACGCTCGAGCACATCCAGCCAGCGAAGAAGTTTATCCCGGCTTTTCCGGGGGAGAAGGCGAAGAAGAAGCCAGGGATGGGGGAAAAAGAACGGAGAGGAAAAAAAAGAATGACGTGTCGGAGGGAGCAACGGGTGGGACGGAACCGAGGGACGACGACGCTACGGAGCCGTCCCGATCCGGGCTGGCAATATCGATGCCGGGCGGACACACACAAATCTCGACTCACACCTCAAAGAATCAATTCCACTCGGAATCGAATTGTGGGAATCTCTTGAAAAATCGTTGGACTCTTGCGGAATTAATTGCGAGCTAAGCCCCGGACACGATTGCAGCTGGTAGCGAAACAGTTGCGGCTTTCGGCTCGGGGGGTGCAGCAAGACTTGAAAAAATATAAGTAGGTAAAAAAATAGTAAAAAGAACTAGAATTCAAAATAAAAATTGTATTATTTTCAAACCTGTTACACAAAAATTGAGAAGGAACATGAATTACTATTTCACTCAAAAAATTGATGAGTAGGTACATAAACAGTATAAAAATTAGAAGAATTAAAAATTTCAATAATAATATTTTCGAACCTATTAGACATATTGATAAAGAAAATTAATTACTATTTCAGTCTAGCTCGTTCCGGTAGACAAATTGTTTAATTCGCATATAAAACTCTTTAAATTCTGCCCCAGCTGGTTATAACTTATTTTCGCCGTAAGTCCGTGAAATCTACTGAGATCACATTTTCCAAGTAACTTCGATTTTCCCATCGAACGGCAATCTAGACGCCCCGAGTAATTCCGCCTGAAGTTTTCGCAACACCGTAAAATAGTCGGGAAGGGGTTAAGCAACATGTCTCAAAATTACCGCGAGCGCAAAGTTCGAGCGAATTAAATCGGGAATAGAAGACCCAATATTAGTTCGCAGGAGCAGTTTGCCCAGAATGTTGCGAGCGTCTCCGGGGCACTCGGAGGAGGGTTCAACAAAGAAGCAGAGGTCGATATGGGGCGCATAACCGAGGCGGCGCGCAACCTGTGCACACAACCAGGTTTCCCGGTTCCTTTCCTACGACGTCGACGGTGCTCCTCGACAATTTGTTTGCAGGTTCCATTCTTCCCGGAGCGGCGTGCATCCTCAGGTGTGTACGGTCGGAGCTCCGTAAGGTTCCGAGATAAATTAACACTGAACTCGGCCCAGATCAAGATCCTCGCTCTTCCTTCCCCCTCTACGCCGCCCCGCGGGTCGTTCACGTGACGCGTCCCGTCACGTCTGTACTCCCCTCGACTCGTGCTCCCTCCCCTCGTCTGCCTCGGCCTGTTTGAGCTCCGGGGAATCTCTCGAAGAATCCTGCCTCTTTTTTTCTTCTTGGGAAGCCGAAAATCATCTCTGGGGTCACAATGGGGTCGTTGTGTGCACCGTTTTTTTCTTCCGCGGAAGCCTCGAAAGGGAGCTTCCTTGTGCGGTGTCGGGAAATTCTGAGGAAGCTCTTTACATTCCAATTGTCGATCGGATCGATTCCCGGTGGAAAAACGGTTCCATAGGCCAAGTTCCAGGAAAAGACGATACCGCGAAACGTGCCATACCATTCCTTTTCTACTTCTTCGTAGGCTCCGCCGCCGCCTCCACCCCCGCCCCCCATCTCTTTCTCTAGCCGCAGACGTTCGCGAGGCCGCAATCGAGAAACTAGAAGCGGACTTTTTAACTGCAATTAGGCCGACCCTATTACCCTTCGCCGCCCGCTAGAATTTCCAGTTGCCGTCGTCCTCGTCGTCGTCGCCGGAGAGGAAAACTTGCGAGGTTCCGTTGACGAAGTATTCGCGCCCGGCCAAGTTTCGAATATCCGTGGCCCCGGGAAAATGAGCGGCTCGGAATATTCAACGGCAACCGACATTGAGTCATGGTCGGCCTGATAGCACGCCGCCGCGCCGTGCCGGTGCCGAGATAAATGCGCCCGCGGAATTGAAGGCGCACCACCGGCCACCGTCTTCCGCGATCACGGCGAACGCCGCGGAACGTACGAAGCGCTTTTTATTTCAAACTGTAAGACCCGGAAGAATTACGACGATTTTCAGGATAGTCGCGCGGACAGTTTTTTCGACAATTCTTACTGCCGCTGGAAGCGAAGCCGTCGGACATCTTCGGTGACGAACAGCCCGCTTTCATTTAATATTGTGAGTCCCCGAAGAACTATGACGGTGAACCTACGTACGTTAGGTCTGGGAGTGGGCGTTTCTTCATTCTATACGACCATTTTTACGTCATATCGGTGGGCAACGAATGGTCTTTACAGAATCTGCAAGAGTCGTCAGATTCTGTAAGAGTCGTCAAATTAAGACTTGTCCCCCCATTCTCAAATTCTGTCAGAATCGCTAGATTAAGACTTGATCTCCCACTCTCAGATTCTGTAAGTGTCCTCAGATTCTGTAAGAGTCGCCAGATTAAGACTTGTCCCCCACTCTCAGATTCTGTAAGAGTCGTCAAATTAAAACTTGCCCCCCCGCCACACTCTCAAATTCTGTAAGAGTCGCTAGATTAATACTTTCCTCCCACTCTCAGATTTTGTAAGAGTCCTCAGATTCTGTAAGAGTCGCGAGATTAGGACTTTTCTCCTCACTCTCAGATTTTGTAACAGTGATCAGATTCTGTAAGAGTTGCCAGATTAAGGTTTGTCTCCTCATTCTCAGATTCTGTAAGAGTCGCGAGATTAGGGCTTGTCCTCCCACTCTCAGATTTTGTACGTGTCCTCAGATTCTGTAAGAGTCGCGAGATCAGGGCTTGTCCCCCCACTCTCAGATTTTGTAAGAGTCCTCAGATTCTGTAAGAGTCGCTAGATTAAGACTTTTCTCCCCACTCTCAGATTTTGTAACAGTCATCAGATTTTGTAAGAGTTGCTGCCTAAGACTTTTCCCCCCACTCTCAGATTCTGTAAGAGTCCTCAGATTCTGTAAGAGTTGCCAATTTAAGACTTGTCTCCCCATTCCCAAATTCTGTAAGAGTCGCTACAATAGGACTTGTCCCTCCACTCTCAGATTCTGTAAGATTCGCCATGTCCACCCCACTCTACACCTTCTCCCTCTACGACGCCATGCCCCAGCCACGGCCCGGTCACGTGACTGATCCGGTACAGGAGGGAGTTTCCCCTCAACTCGCGCTCCCTCCTCTCCTCTGGCGACTCTGCCTCCCACAGAGCTCACTAATAATCCCCATATCGAAAGACCACAGAAAAACTTGTAACCCCAAGGGTTGAACCCGAGCGAAGGGGAGCGATTGTGTTAGATTTCGGAGTTGCGATATTTCGTGTCTGTGCGGCGGCCTAATGCCATGAAAGCTGATTAGAAAACCGGAATACGGAGTTTCGTATCCGAGATCTGGTCCTTATCGCCGCCTCAAATGATCTCGGTGCTAAGTGGTATACGTTGTTTAATCTGCTCGTCGATTTCCAAAGACCCTTTAATCAGAACCCCGGGGTTACCTCTATATCTCGCTTTCTGTTTCCGTCTCTTTTTTGTCGCGAGGCCTCGACGATTTCTCCGCAGACGACCGACGACTACGACGACGAAGTGGCTGCGATTAATGGCAGCGCCGCGCGCCGCAGCGCAAATAGGTCACCGTTTCCAAAGTCGAGCGTCGACGCGACAGATTGATGGCGGGGCACGCAGAGAGCCAGCCGGATTGCCAGCGAAAGTAACGCGCATCGATTACGCCGCTTTGAATCCGAAACGAGGAGGAGGCCAACGGGGAATCGACGCGGCGCGGCGCGGCGCTCGCTGCCTTGAAAAGCCCGTTTCCTCCGCGAAATTCCAGTGCTCGGTAATTACAGTCGACGCGAGAAAACGTTATCGAGGTTTTGTGAATTCGTTAATAGAAATCTATAAAATCCTGGATCCCTTATCGAAGTGATTTCGATGATCCTATGAGCCATTACCGATGAACAATTGATATTACCCTAAATCAGATTTGTTATACTAATTCTATTGAAATTATCCTAAATTGAATTTATTATAAAAATTTGATCAAATCAATGTGTTGAACCCACATTTTCTCTAAACTTGAATTCAAAATTAAATATTACCGAGGAAAAATTGGTAAATTATAAAAAGTTGATATTTTTTAATTCGCGTCCATTGTCAACGGCACTGTTCGCCGCTCGGACGGCCGTTCTCGACAAGGAGGATGAGCAGCAGCAGCAGCGCGGATTCTCTTCGGCTCGAGAAGGTCTCCGAGAGAGACGGCGAGGTGGGGCGGAGAGGCGAGAGGGGCAGGAAGGAGGCGGGCACGAGGGGCAGAGAAGGTAACGGCGCGGTAGAGGAGCGGCAACCGGCTCGACTGGAATCCAATGGCGCAAAGCCAAGAATTTTCAGTTTTCATCAGGAATTTTCCGTCTCGGCGGCGTTCGCAAAAAACATCACCGGGATGGATCTCTGCCCGGCACGGGGAAAACGAGGGACGAACAACGGCCAGGCCGCGGACAAAAACCTGAGAGACCTCTATCTCGTCGCGGGTTGGGGTTGGGGGAGGTGAGAGGGTGGGGATGGGGGACGGGTTGGAATGGGTTCGAAGTTGTCCGGAGAAGTCCGAGGGGAGACGCGCGCCGAGGCCGTTTGCAACGGTGGAAACCCGGCGTAAAAATGCGACGGTCCCGGGCCGCTGTCTTCCATTAAAAAGTTGCGGGGATACCGGCGCGTGTATTCCGAGCACGAAATGCTCGCCCGCTAGTCGACCCGAACGACCCGCTTCCACGCTGCTCGCGGGAAATTACGCTCGGAAAACGCTCCGGTGAGGACGAATAGGTGTGTACAGTCTTCTTCTAATTAACTGTCAGCCGTGACGTCGACGATCCGCGTCGATCGCGTTTCGACATCTGCTTCCGCGCGGTTTTTTATCCCTAGAATGTCCTTGAAAACGACGTTTCCCCCCTTAGCGTCGCGCGGTGGAAGAATATACAACATTGCCGGATATTGGCGATTTTCTCTGAACACCTTGGTTACTCGCGAACAGCGAACGCCGCTGGAATGTCTTTGAACGCGACGTTTCCCCCCTTAGCGTCGCGCGTCGCGTGAGACGCAGTAAAACATCCTGGATCTTGGCTGCTCTCTGTTCTTTGAAGACTTGTCTAAAGGATACAGTCTTTCCTCCTTAACGTTCCGTTTACTTAAACTTCGTAGTGGAACTATTTTCTCTGATTACTAAACATTACTGAAGGTGGAGATGAAAATTGGGCCGTATCAAAGAAATATCTAATTTTTTATTCGAGCACTTTGGGTTAGACATTGGGTAATTCCTATGATAGTGTTAGTATTATTAGGCGCTCCATGAAGTAGTGGAGATGAAAATTGGGCCTTATCAATGGAGAATCCAATTTCTGCATCAGGGACCATGCATTGTAGGCAAGGAATTGGATAATTCCTGATACAGTTAGGAGTATTATTAGTCCCACGACGTAGTGGGGATAATAATTGGGCCTTAATGAGACAGCATTCCTTCTTTACATCAGGGACTTGCGCTTTGGACCAGATGTTGGACAATTCCTACGTTGCTACCAGTATTATTAGACGGTGTATAACGTAGTGGAGATAAAAATTGGGCCTCATCGAAGGGGAATTCAATGTTCGTATCCAGAACTTGAACTTTGGGTCTCACATTGGGCAATGCTCGCGACAATATAACTGCCACGACGCTGTCAGGTGAAATTGGGCCACATAAATTCCAGTTTTTGTGCCGGCGACCGGAATTTTGGGCCCGACCCGGCACTATTAGTTGCGTCGGCTCGTTGTATAAATAAATGAAGAAGGCTCCCCGGCGCGCGTTGGTAACGCAACCTCGTTACGATTCACGTCGTCCGCGCGCCATTTAAATCGCTACGGGCCGGCCTCGGGTCGCCGTTCGCTCGGGCCCCGGCTCCTACGCCAGTGGAGGGAGAAGTGGGACCGGTGTGACGGGTTCGCAGATGCGAGGGCCCCGGCTCGCGCGCCGCTACTTATCCTCCGCGAGCCTCGGCCCGCTCGTACGTAAACGGCCAGGCGATCGACGCACGTTTCCTCCTGGAAATCGCGTATAACGGTCGGTCCTCGATCTCTCGGCGTCGATTTCAGCCGTCAGCTTCCGGGAAACGATCCTCTTCTTGGTCCCACTGTAAAGCACCGCCCCCCCCCCCCACCCCCCCCCTGCTGTTTCTCTTTCTCTGCGTAATCTCTCAATGCATTTCGATTTCGCGATCACCGGCCACGTAACCATGTAACCATGTAAATGAGTCACGCTCTGCTCGCGTACTGGATATCGAGCACCGGTGTAGAATCGGATTAATAGTATCGTATCGGCCGACACAGAATGCTCGATTGAGAAACCGCACTCTGATGAAATGACTTTCAGCCGGCGAGGTGATGAACAACGATTTTATCCGGATCGGGTCGAAGCGGGGGCTGGCGGCGCGAATTAAATGCCGTAGAAAAATTTGCTGATTCCCCGTCTGGAAAATTTAACGATGCCCGATTCCGAGCGCCGTTTTCATTGCTACTTCGGAACCAGTGGGTTCTCAACGTCGCGGTGGCTCGACGTTGTTTCGTTTAGACAGGACCGATTGTTTATTCTTCTCGTTGGCGAACGAACTGTACGGGATGAACCAGTTTTTGCATGCGCAGCACAGATTATTGCATGTGCAAATTCTTCTCTTTCTTTTTCTCGTTTCTGCCTTGTCGATGGTATTTAGGTGTCAGAACATGAACGAAATTTATTTAAAATGAAAAAGTTAATCCAGTGCTTTTTCAGTAATATGTCAAAAAATTCAAAGATCGTTTTTTAAAATTCTTTTTTTTCTTTGGGAAGAATATGTACTGATGTTGCCCCATTGTACGACTATCACACCTTTGGTGGATAAATTTGTTGGCTCATTGAGGCCCAATTTTCAGCCCCACTACTTCATAGGACTAATAATAATGTTAACTGATACAAATATTTAATTCTCCTTTGATAAGGCCCAATTTTTATCCTCACTATTTTATGGAGCATCTAATTATACTAACAGTATCATAGGAGTCATTGAATTAAAAATCGAATTCTCCTTTGATAAGGCCCAGTTTCCGTCCCCGCTACTTCATGGGACTAATAATAATGCAATGGTATCAGTAATTATCCAATTCCTGGCCCAAATTGGATGTCCCTGATACAAATATTTAATTCTCCTTTGATAAGGCCCAATTTTCATCCCTACCACTTTATACAGTCTCCAATAATACCGGTAATATTTTATGAACCCAAGTGCAAGTTCCTAAATGAAATATTTAATTTTCCTTTGATAAGTCTCAATTTTCATCTCCACCACTTTATACAACATCTACCAATACCAGTAGTATCGTAGAAATTGTCGAATGTCTGGCCCAAAAAGCGCAAGTCCTTGAATCGAGAATTGAATGAAACGAGTCCGACGTGGCCCGTACAGCTGTGCCCGTCTTCCAAAATAAAATTCCCTACGCGAGCCGTAAACCGGAGTCTAGAAAATTAGACGGTTGCCAGTAGGTTCCAGGGACCGGATGACGTGTTACAGTAGCGCAGAAAAGAGCACGAGGAAAAAAGAAACACCGAGAACAGCGAAAGGGGGGAATCGTGTAACAATTTTAATGGTGATCCGTCGGGTTGGCAAGCGGCAGCGCGGCCAGGTGCGCGCGCTGCGGTCCCGGTACGTCGATTCCCCGACGTTTAATTTCACCGAGAGACGATTACATATTCCAACTAGCTGCGAAACATTCGCCGGAGATCGTCGTTCCCCTAAATCAACGAACAAGTTCGGCGGCGCTCGGTTTCGCGCCGCGCCGCGCCGGGGTATTCGAGGCTCGACGGAAAGTTCGTCCGCGGGGACCCGTTCAGCATTTAAATGGCTGACTCTTAGCTATTTGCGGTTCGTAGCCGGCCCGAAAACTGCCTGGCTAGAATCGCCACGTTGGAAACGGTCAACGCCGGTCAACGTCGACCCGGAATGGCAAACGGGAGACTCTGGGACAATGTTCTCTCTCTCTCTCTCTCCCTCTCTCTTTATACAGCTCCCCAGGTGCGGAGAGGGGAGGACGGGGGCGGGTATCGAGTGACGCGAATTCGAGCGCAGCTCGCATAAACAGGAGAATCGAATTTAATTCCGTATACGCCGGCAATCGAGCAACGCCCGGAGTTTAACGCCGAGCCGTTCCACGGCGATGAAACGCGCGCAAACTTGGCCCGTAGTTTTCCCTAGTATCGCGCAATGGCTCTTCCGATAACGGAGGTCGGCTGCGGAGGTTCGTATCGAGCCATCACACCCGGCTCCCTCTGTTCGCTTAACTACTACTTGCACAGTCCGGGACGAATTAATCTTTCGGAACTAGATCTTTCGATGTGTTCTTTAGCGGCGGCAATCTTACGGAGATAATTCTTTTGGTGAAAATTAGCTGTACTTCCGGGATGCTCTCCGAAGTTCAGAAAATTCTTTCGAACTAAACTACGTTCTTGCACGTCAATTTATACAATTTTTCAGGCCAGTGCTGATCGACGAATATCGTTCCCAGAAATGGACGTAAATTTTTTAGCTATTTTATTGAATAAGTTACTTTTACCTGGTAGCCGTTTTGCAGCAAAACTTCGATTTTCTCAGAAAATATGATTTTATATATTCAAAAAATGACTACTCGAAAACCGCTCAACCAATCAGTTTGATCTTTGACGCACACATTCACCGATGTTCTCCTTCCCTCTACGAATTCATTAATTCCATACTGAACTCATCTTCTCAAAATGAGAGCATATAAGTGCCCCTGCTGCAGCTGAAGGAGCAACGTTATCCGGCTTAAAAGAAATATCCCGACCTGCCCGAAAGACGTGTCAAAGCACCCATAAAATCTTCGCGAAGCTCGCCCCGTCTCCTGCCCAGCGATAAATTCCCGAAGATTCCCCGATTTTCGACGGTTCTCGCGACGGGGTCCCCCCATTAGCGCTCGCGTTCACCCGGTGCTCTCGCCCGTGAAACTAACCCCGTGGAACGGGGTGACGCGGTGGTGGGGGGAGTGTGGGTCGCTAGGGGGACGGGTCGTAAATCTGCTGGGGAGTCGTCGGTGATCGAGTGAACCGCCGGGAGAACGAGAAAAAACGCGCAAAAAGACAATGTTTCGGGAAAGAAAATCCGCGAGTTTCGGAGCCGGGACTCCGGGCCGCGGTGTCGCCAGGATACATGGCAGCCGGCTGGGCGATTTATCATCCGGGGAAAGCGAGGGAAAAATCCCAGCAACCACTACGATATCGCCGTCGAATATCTCGTCGGCCCGTGGACGATCGATTTCGATTGGAAAACGCGACATACACACACGCGCGCACGTATACCGGGCCTCCTCCTCCCCGAACCTCTCCCTTACCGTCCCCCTCCTCGTATCCCCTCCTCCTCCTCCTCCTACCGAAACCTGTACAAGTATCCTGCGAAACTAGAGAAGTTCAGCGGACACCTGTTGCGCGGATTTCCGCCACGTTTTCCGCGAGCCCGCGTGATTGTGCGCGAGCGCACCTTCGACAAGTGGGGGAGGAAAATGCGGATGCGACGAACGATTAACTCCGCAATCCGCGAACCCGCCGCGGCTGGGAACCTTGACGCGCCGAGACGCGATGCGACGCGACGCTCTCATGATTCAGTTATTTCTGCCGCTGGACGAGCGCAGCGAATCAAGGCGATATGACTCGTCGAGTTTACGTAACCCCATGCGAGAGGAAAAAGAAAAAACCGGCGAGAAAGTCCACAGCTGCGAGGAAACTAGCCGCGAAATCGGCTTCGGCCTTTATGCGCGAAGTTCGAGCATTTTTCTCCGATCCTCCGAGCAGGCTGTTGCGACCGGGAATTTTTCATGGGGTAGTTTGAACGTCGAGCTGACTGCAGGAATTTTTTTAATGTTGTACTTTTGTTGGTTAGGTTTTTAAAAATTCGACTTCGTCTTTTATGCAATGCTGCTTGAAGTTTGATCATTTTTCTCGGACCCTTGGAGGGGGTTGATTCGACCGGGAATTTTTCATGGGATAATTTGAACGTCGAGCTGACTGCAGGAATTTTTTTAATGTTGTACTTTTGTTGGTTAGGTTTTTAAAAATTCGACTTCGTCTTTTATGCACTGCTGCTTGAAGTTTGATCATTTTTCTCGGACCCTAGGAGGGGGTGTTTCGACTGGGGATTTTTCATGGGGTAGTTTGAACATTCGAAACGTATGTAGGAAAACTTTGAATGTTCTTCAACGGTTGGTTGGATTTTGAAAAATCGTCGAAGTCGAACAATTTGGAAGCTTTGACATGACGTTTTTAGTCAGCAAATTAAAGGGTATAAGGTTTGGATTTGTTAGTTGCATTGAACAATGGTAAACAATAGGTACGGTTGTTTAAATGTTTGTGTTTGACTCTGTTATTCTCGGTCGATGATTGGTGTTGGGTGTTCGAAAAATGGAAAATATGCTTGAAATAGGACCCGTATTCTATATACATTGTATATCCGCGTGTAATCGTTATTCCCGACTGGGAATTTTTCAGTTGCAGTGGCGTTGTCGTGTGGAGGAAAATTTTTAACGATGTCCTTCCATTAGTTTAAAAATGGACGAATTGGATTTGTCGGTACACCGACTGCAGAATTCGCAGCAATATTCATGAATTGGGACTTCACTTTTTTTCCAGTAATAATGGACAACGCGAGCCACTGAGTACAATTTGAAACTTTCATATCGGAATTTATTTTCAGAAATGCGAAGAATCAATAGCAGGAAGATCTCGGTGTTCAATATTCTATGTAATTACAGTGGCTATTTCGGAATTTCCAATGGAAATGTTAAAAAGAGCGAGCACAAATTTTTAATTCGTCCTTCCATCGTTAATCCAAAACAATTTGCCTACTCACCGCGACGTCCGATGCAGCTCGCATAATTAGACGAACGCAGGTTTTCTCTCGGTTACGTATCGATGTCACCACTCGGTAATAATTTTTATCAATGAAACCTGATCGACGCGCGACGACACTTTCGAGTCCCTCGAGCGCGCCGCGCGAGAGATTAATTGCCGTGGGCAATCATTTTCGAAAATTGTTTCGCTCGGAGGATTAATCGCGGCGAAGATAAGGCGGGGGAAAAAGTGCCATTAATCTCTCCGCTCGCAAGAATATTCCCGAGGAAAAGAAAAGCTTGTTAACAGGAAAATGTGGATCGATACGTACTAAATCGTATCGATTACAGCGGTCGGGTTCGTGTCGCTCTTCGGAACGAGCGCAGTGTGCGGTAGTCGGGGTGAAAGGGGGTGGGACGAACGCGCCGCAATGGGTCACCGCTGCGCCCATGCAGCCAAAAACATTGGTCAGCAATTTCCCGTGAAAGTTCCGATTCCGCATTGTTCGGGATTTCGCGCGACATTTATTACGGTGCTCGCTCTCTCGCTCTCGGTGCGCGCGAATAAATTAATACAATCGCTTAGAACGAAAGCAGCAGCAGCGGGGTTCGTTTATGATTTTCGGGGCGATAGTAAAACTAGAAATCTGAAATTGCTCGTTCCGCACGATGCGGTCCGGCCAGCGCGGGATAATGTATAGCCGACAATCAGCTTTTTCACCGGGCAACAACGCCGCTCGTTACCCGCAAAATTAAACCGCATCGATCACGCGTGCACACTCGTTAATAGTTATTCACGTACGGCAGCGGCGCAGTCGAGCACTCGCGTCGCGTATAATTCTCCACATAATCATCGTCTTTGTCGTCGCGACGACGACCGACGCTCTCTGTTCCTATAGAAATAAAACGTTTCCCTTTACCGAGGCCTGTCTAATTAAAAATACACCGTTGACACCCTTTTTATGTAATGTACACACCGGAACACGTTTCAGCCCCGCAATTAACCGCGCGATTCTATTTCCGAAACTGTTCTATCCGGACGCTGAACTGCAACTTCTATTTTCATGCTGAACTTCCTTGTTAATATTAAAGTGGCAATATAGAAATCGATACGAAAGTTTGGGATTCGGTGCAGAGCTAGAAATTATTATTATGCTCGATAAGAGTAATTGGATAGTATTATTAGATTTGAATATATATATTCAAGTGTCTGCTTTACTAAGGTTAGCCATTAAAAATTTTACGGATTCGGTGCGGCAAAAGAAGGGTACCCTGTGCATTTTTCAACATGAAAATTTTCGCCCACTTTACGCTTCCTCCTTCGCGACGTTGTCCCCCCACTTTCCGGCGCCAGGCATCCCCACGCTCCGCCTCGGAAGGGTCACGTGACGTGACGTCACCCGGTCGACAGAGAGTGGGGGTATTCCCCACGATTCGAGTCGGCTCCCCTGGCGACCAGGACTCAGTGTGCCCACGGAATGTGAATAATCATTAAACATTGAAATTGTTACATTTTTTTGCACTTACACTCCCGCCCCTTTTTCAGCAATAAAACGAAGATGGAGGGAATATTTCAGAGAAGATGAAAATAATAAAATTAAGACAAGTGAGAAAAAACATTGTAAACAGTCATTCCAGGCTTCTCCACTGGAAGTTCTTGTCGAGCGAGGCGAATCCAATCAGTCCGCATCGAGTGGCTCGGAAAGTTCGAAAATCATGCTCTCGAGTCGCCGGAAAGGGGAGACCTAATTCGTTACGCTCGTAAATATCCCTGGAGCTCGTTACATACCGACGCGACGTACCGTCAAAACAACGGGCGACGGTGTCGGTCGGGGGCGTTCGTCGGGTTCGAGTCACGTTCGACCACTCTTCGAAGGCTGAAAAACTTGGAAGGGAGGGAAGACCGGGCGCTCCTGCGACCGTAGGCACGCAGTGCGCAACGTTTGTTCCCGGTGCGTGTCCCGCTTGTTGTGCGTTGTACGTTGCGCGTACGAGAACACACCGGGGGACACGTGATACGCGGCTCCTACGTGTCCCACGCTCCTTGCCCGGCCCCGAGTGTACATTGTTTCACGCGAGGACGAGTCTCTCCGTGCTCGGATGCCCGACTGCGGGAGTATTATACGCGGCACTTCTTTCTGTCTTCTTCTTCTTTTTTTTTTCTTCACGTTTTTATTGGGCGACAACCTCGGAGATTCATTTCAGCTACACGCGGATAGATTTACGGCGAATCGACCACGCTTCTCGCGACGAACCCTTTGTCTACTGTTTTTTTCACGCTGATCTTGATACTCGCGACAAGGTTCCTCCGTTGGATTCTCAGTTTATGCCGTTCGGCAACCATGAGAACGAGGAAAATGTCTAGGCGGAACTAACGAACAGAAATGGATATCATTCTGTGTGTAATGTTTTTTTTTTATATTCTTTTTTGGGATTAAAAAGGGGGATGACGACCTTGTTTGGCAGAGTCTTCTTGAAATCTTTTTTATCCTGTTCAATTTATTCTGTTTAATTTTTATCCTGATTTCAAGAGGGGATGATTGACGTTCATGTTTGGTAAATCCTTCTTGAAATCTTTTTTATCCTGTTCAATTTATCCTGTTTAATTTTTATCCTGATTTCAAGAGGGGGTGATTGACGTCCATATTTGGTAAATTCTTCTTCAAATTTTATTTATTCTGATTTAAAGGGGGGATGAATGACATCCATGTTTGGTAGAGACTTCTTAATATCTTTATTTAAAGAAAGGATGAATGACGTCCATGTTTGGTAGTCTTTTCAAAATCTTTTTCGTCCTGTTTAATTTTTATTCCGATTCAAAAAAAGGGATGATCGACGTCCATGTTTGGTACAATCTCCTTAAAGTCCTTTTTATTTTGTTGAATTTTTATTCTGATTTAAGGAAGGGATGATCGACGTCCATGTTTGGTACAGTCTCCTTAAAGTTCTTTTTATTTTGTTGAATTTTTATTCTGATTCAAAGAATGGATAAACGACGTCCATGTCTGGTAGAGTCCCAACAATGAAAAGAGCAATACGTGTAGACAGTTGCAGCCATCGCGTGCATATTTGCTGGCGTGAAATGACTTCGAAGGGATCTCCCCGACGCAATAAACCGGCCCGTTCACGGCCCGGGCTTCGAAATTTCTAAATGAGCTGGAGATAGAAATCTGTCCGTGGCCCAGTAATAATAAACTGGCGTGAAGAGACAGAGTGCAGGGGCGTTTAGAAGAAGCAATCGAGGAAAGATAAACGAGACGGGAAAACTGGCTAGCGATACCACTGACAGAAGAAATAGGAGGGGTGCAAGGGGGGCCAAAGAACGAACACGGCGTGACCCCTTATCGCGACGAGGTCGGATGGAAGATGCTTGCGTTATCTCCGTCCGTACGCGCGAGAGCAGACTTTGCCTCTCCTTTGTAGAGAGAGAGAGAGAGAGAGAGAGAGGGGAGAAAGATTTTCGTAGTCGATCGCTCGACACCTCTTAATTGCTTCGATTCTTCCATAACCCCATTCGCCCCTGATAAACATAAGATCTCTCGCGCGTTGTCCGATCCTCGAGTTGAGCAAGTACCTCATCGAAGCATGAATCTGTGATTGCGCAATTTTCTCGCATTGACCTCTACATCGACGCCCAAGGTCATTCGAAGCAATTTTTTCCTTCGCGAAAATGTTCTCCGTGGCTTGGTTACGGAATAACTGACGAGAAACGCGGACCAATCGCATCGCGGCTGCACTGAACAGAGTCAGGCTCGAACCTGTCGCCGCCGCGCTCCGATTGGCCGCGCGTTTCTCGTTGATAACTCCGTAACGAAACGGCGGAGAGCATTCCCGCAAAGGGAAAAGTTACTCGAAATTACCTCGCGCATCGTCCGTTTTCAACCTAACGCTTATCCGGACAGAATTCATTCTCGAAGTAGAATATTCGTGCAGAGACAAGCGGGGGCTCCCTCAGCTTTTTTCAGCCGATTAAAATCTAATATTTTCTGGGCGAATTCCTTTCGTCGAAGGACCCACGGTGTCCGCAGCACGGTGCAATAACGCCGCTCGGATCAATCAGGATATCGCTATATTGGAACGCGCGGAATAACGAAATTCCGGGACGAGCTCCTCGCGCGGCGGATATCGGGTTCGAAGCGCTTCTGTCGGATCCACCGCGCCGCGGCGAGCTGTAATGCTGCTGGATAATAAATGATTCACGATTTGGCAGCGGCGATGATGCGATAACATCCGGGCCGACGAGAGTTAATACAGAGATCGGCGAGAGCTGTTTTTAGAAGACCGCTAGAGGTGGGAGAGGCTGGATAGAAAGTCGCGCTCAATATTTATCCATAAAATCGTAGGCTCGACGACGGTTGGTCGGCGAGTGCATGATGACGAAGCCTAACGTTTACGAAACCGCCGAGAAATGTAAACGAAGCCGAGGGAAAAGCTGGATAGGGCCGGCACCGATAAGACCGAACACGTGCCGCCTCGTTAAAACACCAGCCGGATATCAGCTTCTGTTGTTCGGAGCACGGTAATGTCTCGGGACGTATGCGGAAGATACGTGCGCGGATAGATGCGCGCGACGTTCCTGAAAAATTTATCGCTGTTACCGAGAACCGTAGTAGCCCTTAATTTATATGCATGCTCGATCTCGGATTCTGCGGATTCTGTGCATTAATTTTTCAACATGAATCGGTTAATACCTTTTTTGTAAAGAATGTCCAACGAATGATGCATTAAAAAGCGTATCATTCCATTCTTTTTTTTTAAACACGAAGTTGACCTCGACTCGTTCACCCTCGAATTCAATTCAATTTTTATCCGAAAGATTTTTGGCAGGACTAACAATAGCGAGGAAACCAAAGTGCCTAACTCGGGCGAGACATTGAAATTGTTTAAAAGGGAAATAAATGTTTACTCCGGTGCAATTGACGCAAGTTTCATTTCTTTATTTATTTATTTAATTTTTACTAAACGTTCATGGAACTTCTGCCGGCAGATGCGCGACATTTTCCCGATTAAAACGAGCCCGAACAAGCCACCGTTCGCAGCGTGTCTGCTTGTTCAATTGTCGTTCAAAGTGGAGCCTCTCTTATCCGAACTGAACATAGGTCTAAACGTCGATCTCGCGTATGAAATTTGTAGAAATGGTGATAACCGGTGATATGATTCCTCGAATATTCTATTCATTAAATAAGTTCACGCTCGAATAATTCGGCTGTGGTTCTGAATGGCGTATTTGCGGGAATAGTCTATGTGATTTTTGCGAGCTATGGAGATTTAGCGAGCCGTGTGCTCGTAGGAGACCGACCGAGCGACCAGGGAACAGAAAGATCGCCGAAGAGAGGGGTCGGGAGAGAGAGGGAGAGAGAGAGAGAGAGAGGCTGGAAAGGTCTTGGGTTCAACGCTTCCTAAGAGACGATACGAGGAGCTAAATTTAACCCTGTTCGCGTCACGGCACCCGGGAGATACGGGAACGCCGCGCCGACCGGACCGAAACACCATCGCGAAATTCTCTCCCCCTTCGATCGATCCCGTCCCAGCTCTATCGATCGATCGATCGATCGCGAAAAACCGTCCAGGAAAACCGTCGTGGGAGATCCCCGCAGTCACGGAAGCCGACGTGAAACTCCGTTTCCGCCGGAGGGACACGCGCCACGGCGTTTCCGATTTGCGAATATCAACCCCCGTCGCGTCGTCTCGCGATTTCTTCGTTCCACCCAAAAAAGAGAATCCTCGGCGGCGGCGTGCCCGAGAGTCGAACGCGAGCACGATTTTATTTTTGTTGCTGATCGATTAGCAATAAGCGAAAGCTGCCCAGTGATCGATTCTGCTCGATGACGTGGGTCGAAATTGAGAGAGAAATTTTAGAAATCTCATGTTAACCTGAAACAGATTTTATTCTCGGACGTTCCTGACAGTTTTCTGCTTGAAATGACACCAGACACGAAGCCTTTCGGATTACTTATTTAATACATTAATACAGAAGGACTTCTATGATCCGAATCGAGTCCTCCTGCAGTCTTTTTGGTGATTCCCATGGAAACAGTTTAATCTAAAGGTCCATATATTAGGTTGTCCTAAGTTAGATAAGCATACACGAACAACAGAATCTTCTGTTCGTTAATGTTTTATTTTATCTTTAGCTTCCCCTTTCTTAACCATGCCATTGGTTCCCTTGAAAACTACTCTGAATTTGCGAAAGCGGAACGAAATTTTTGGGCGACCTAATCGAAAACCATTGATCGTATGAATCGATCTCAATTTGAAAATTGATCTCAATTTTCTGTTGATCAGTTCGTTTAATCACGAATTGAACGAGCATGTGTGGTCCGAATTGCGTCGTGTGTAGACTCGTTTGAGTCCGAAAATGTTCACGAACATGTATAATTTTAACTAGACTATTTATGCAAAATAAAAATTGTTTAGTTTTCCAATAATTTTAACCTAAAAACGGCACAAAAAATCCAGATAAATTCCATCTTGAAAATATGAAAGATCAGTGTCTAATTGCAAAATCAAAATTGTTTATTTCTCCAACAATTTTAACATCGAGACTTTGATCTTGAAAGTATGAAGGGATCAGTGTCTGATTGCGTTAGGCTACTTTCCGGTGGGATCAAGGAATTCCAGAGCGATCGGAGGAGAGGCAGCTGAATGAAAGTCATTATTTCCCGATGGTGGTGGGGCGAAGGGCTAGCACCCTAAACAAGGGTCGGTCGGAGTAGAGTTACAAGATTGGGCCCCGACATTCCGACGACGCCGAGTCGACGACAGACTCCAGGAATGCTCGCAGCATCGGTGGCAGCGGCGCGGCTCGGCGTCGGCGATAAGCGGTCTGCTCTCGTGTCGAGTGTTTTTACGCCGACGATATATCCGTCTTCTCGTTGCTCTCCGACGCCGAAATGAAAGAGCCTCGTTGTTCCTCGATGCCCGCGGGGGCCATACGGTTTCGCTCAGGCTCTCGAGCCTCCGCGGCCAGCTCCATGGTTTTTCCTCGTTTGCGAGCGAAACGAGGCCGCAGACGACGACGACGACGGCCACGGGACTCCACGCACCGTGAAACAACCGTATAGTACTACGTCCCCGCCCAATATCGGTTGCGTAGCGGTAAACACGCGTGCCCGAACTCTGTTGCGCTTAGAAGAGCATCGTCCACGCACGCATAAACGCGCGAGCCACGCATTTGTTCGAGTAGGTGGACGACGCCTGGGAAGCAGGAATTCCAAGGTCGACGAAAGGCGGGACCCACGGTAGCCGACCAGGGAAAGCGGTTCTGCGGCGTCCGTCCGCGTGGGCGTGGGTTTCATCATGCTCACCTGGAATCACCGATGACTATACCAGCCGAACTCAGCCAGGAGACCAACTCCCGCGGCGCCATTTTAGATTCTTTACGCACCTCGATCGAGCATAAGACCGCGGTTCGTTATAACATTTATGAAGGTTGGGTGAAATGTAACACGGGGAAAATATTTGAAAGATTTCAGAATATTGTAATTTTGTCTTCAACGTAACAGACTCGTTAACCTGCTAACACTGTGGAATTTAGTTCTAAAAATCCCCCTCCCCCACATAATTCGGAATTAAAATCAATTTCTATTCAATTTCTAGTTGTATTCAGTAAGGACTCGTGGCTAAAATTTGCAGGGGGGGCTGTTTCAAAAAATTTTATGGAAGCAGGATGACTACTGACATTCAGCTGAACGATTATATATTGTAAAACTGTATAAAAAAAGGACTCGTTATATTAAATGTCATCGATAGCAGCAAGTGGAAATAGGGTGTGCTGCAGTTCCATAGATTTTATTCGATTTTATTCGGTAACAAAATTAACAATTCATTCTTGAAATGGTAGCCGAGTAGAACCGCAACAAAGATTGCGATTGACGTGTATGAACGCAGTCAACCGGTTAATTATTCATACTTCCAACAATCAATGCAGATTATTTTGCATACACAGCTTTTTAACAATCTTCCAGTAAAGTGGCTTTGAGTCTCCACGGATCGGTTCGGATAACGGAGGTTCCACTAAACGGCGAACAGACCGACCACCGTCGATCCGAACCGCGTCGTGTTTGGACTCGTACGAATCGCAAAAATCTTCGGGAACACTTCGCTGGTGTCCCGGAATGTTCGCTCAATTTTTACCAAAAGAAACTCGTGCGAATTACCATCGACGCAGCGAACAAAAATAGTTGTTTAGCGCGTTTCAGCGCTCATCGCAGGCACACCGCGAATTTTTAAGCACCAAGGTGTTAGGGAACAATCTGAAATTCGTACTGTATCCAAGGAATCGAACAGAAATTATTGACACAACTGGCCACTCCGGGGCGACGGAGATAATTCGAATGGCGACCGAGCAAACAATTTGTGCAATCGTATTCGATTCCCCGAGCCGAGGCGGCCCGTCCTCCTGGCAGAAGGAACGCGTCGGAGGCGTACGCGAAGGGTCCGGGACCGGTTCAGCGTGCGCGAGTGCTGTTGCCTATTGTAGAGGTAGAAACAAAGGGAATCTTTCAGAGCGTCGTCGCGTCGCCTCGCCTCGCGTCGTCGTCTGTTCTTCTTGGTCTAACGAGCAGAGCAGATGATCCTTGCGGAGATCCTTGGAAGGATCGGTGTATCCTCTGGCGGCTATTACATCGGAGGCCTGTTAATATCAAACACGCGAGACACCGTATCGATTCCTGACTGGTCAATACGTTCTGGTCCGGCCATTCAGCGGTGGAGTTTCGGTATAATCACGGGCTTCTGGGATAGAGGACGGGCACGGCTGCGTATAACCTTTGAGAGATTACTGGCCCTGTCCTAGAACCGTACCTGCCGTTACCGGTAGTCCACGAGCTAGTTTTCTTGACTGCTCTAATTGCCTCCATCCCCAATTCGGACGCCGCGCGGCGGGCAGGAGCCCCGAAAACCTGGCGGAAAGAACGAAAATTCGAGAATGCACGGTTATCGATCATTATATCATAGTTTCATTACCAGGAGAGTTTAAACAGTGTTGATCAGTGTTTAAACGTCTACGAACTGCTGTATATAAAAAAAATGTTTTTTCTACAAAAACTAAACGTCATTTTGATCTTTTTAAAATGCATTTTTCATTTCATAATATTACAGCCGACGTTAAGACGAATTCAACGAGCTGCTATATTATTACCCCGTGAATAAAGCTGGAACAGTTTTCGCAGACTTTTCGGGGCTCCTGTGCACCGCTTAGCGGAAAAAAGTCTTTTTTTCTACAGAAACTAAACGTCATTTTGATCTTTTTAAAATGCATTTTTCATTTCATAATATTACAGCCGACGTTAAGACGAATTCAACGAGCTGCTATATTATTACCCCGTGAATAAAGCTGAAACAGTTTTCGCCGATTTTTCGGGGCTCCTGCGCACCGCTTAGCGGAAGGGTTGCCGAACGGGAATCTGAAATTGGAACGAAAACACTGACAGAACTATTTTTCTTTTCTGGCAAGTGAACGTTTTTATTCTCATCGGAGATCCAGCTACGTCGTCGCCTGGACCCACGAAGAGAAAGCGACGCTCGACGACGTCATGGTCTTTTCCAATACCACGGAAAAGATTAGGAGACCGTCCCGCGAACAGAGAACAGTATTTCTTTGTGGCATCGTCGATCCACGCGTCACAGAGTCCAAGATTTAGACGATCGTTCGGAAACACTCGTATCTCGTGTACACTGCGGTCTTTCTTTTATTTTCCCAGTTCAACTCTTCATGATCGAAGATTCTACGGAGAAGCAGATAGGTCTCCGACGGTTTTTGGATAATAGGAACAAAGGATGCACTGACTCTTAATCATATGCCTAATTTAATCGTCCATTAGCACTCCAGAAATTAGCTGCACAGTCCACCGATGTCTTCGATATGTCCACGTTTATCCTCAAAGCGCTACGGTTCTATTCGCGTCGCGTCTGATTGAACGCTACAGAGACTGGCCTATCAGATTTCGAATTCGAGCTTCTGTGGCATTAAAGGGCCTAGCAGGATGAGTAATCTGCGTCTGTTTTTTCATTTTTGGCTAAATAATAATCACTGATATTGTTTTAGATCTTCATCAATTAAGGGGGTGAGAAGTCTAACTTTACCCTTCATTTTCTCAGTTATTCCTCGAGATATTTAGCCGAAATAAAAGCGAATCTGAAGCTTCAACCCAGCTTTATTTCGGACATTTTTGTCGGAATTCTCAATCAATTATTCAGGATTTAAAAAAAAAATTGTGCTGGATCCTTACTCACCCCACAAGTCTAACTTTACCCTTTATTTTCTCAGTTATTCCTCGAGATAATTAGCCGAAATAAAAGCGAAGATGAAGCTTCAACCTAGTTCTATTTCGATCATTTTTCTCGGAATTCTCAATCAATTATTCAGGATTCAAAAAAAAATTGTGCTAGATCCTTACTCACCCCACAAGTCTAACTTTACCCTTCATTTTCTCAGTTATTCCTCGAGATATTTAGCCGAAATAAAAGCGAAGATGAAGCTTCAACCTAGTTTTATTTCGGACATTTTTCTTGGAATTTCTCAGTTATCCAGAATTTAAAAAAAAAAATCCTGCTGGACCGTCACACAGAGCCGAGCACCGCGGACACCCGAGCCTCAGTTTTCCGCGAATAAACAGCCCTCGATTCAAGTATCCAGCGTCTTTGCACGGAGGATTTCGCGAGCAGCGGGGGAGGTAGGTAGGTAGGTAGGTAGGTAGGATCTCGAGTGGCTCTCGACTCTTGAGGCCCGATGGCGTTCGAGTGGATCGTGGGGGCAGAGGCATGGGCACGCAGATTAGCCGAGCGGAGTTCGGGTGCATCGATGCTCTCCTTATCTATCGGCGGAACCCCGGGATGGGTTTCGTCTGGAGCTAATCAGGGGCGCGCGTGCGACTCAATATTTGCTCTGCGGGTGCGCTCTCCTCGTCACCCGGTGGGCGATGCCGCGGGGTGGGGAGAGGCGGGGGGTGCGGTCAAGGGAGCCAGCAATCCGGTGTACCCGAGGAACAAAGGCCTGGCGCCCGATAACGCGCGTGCTAGAACGGTAACGGTTAAGAAAGTCGAACACGGCGGAGGCATTCGTCGGGCGGCTGGAGGCACGGTGCGCTGGGGCCGGGGACTCTATCGCGAGGCCCGATCCGGGCGGCGTTGCCGGGTGTACCGGGGGCCCGTTGACGGCGTTGCGAGGAGAGCGACGTTGCCGAAACGCTCACCGGAGAACGTTGGTTGCGAGCCAGAAGCGGGCGAGCGTCCAGGTAGGCGGAGAGGAGGGGCGAGAGGGTAAGAGCGGCAGGTAACAGCGCGGTTTGCCGGGTAGAGGGGAGAGGAGAGACCGAGCGTAAGCGTAGAAAAGAACCGATTCGAGCTGCGGAGAGACCGTACGGAGGAAGAAAGAGGGACGCTAGGGAGGGAGAGAGAAGCAGAAGGGGTCGGAGCTCTCGGTCACCGGCACGACCGTAGGACGTAACCGCGGTTCAGCGGCGTTGCCGGTTCCTAGGTGATTCCCTGGCAGCCGTATTCGGGGTCCGAGTCCAGGCTGTTGCCTCTCTCTCCCGATTCTCCTCTCCTCTCCTCCCTGCTCACTCTCTCGCTTCTCTCTTCCTTTCCTCGCTGTTGGTTCTCGTTTCGGGGACCATCTGCTCGCCCTCCGGGCCTTTGAATCTTTAATGGCTCGCGTGACTGGCCGGGATGCTGCGCGCCGCGCTCTCCTGCCGTCGTCGATGCTTTTTCTGACGGTTCGAACCTTGCTCGATGCATCTCCGTCTATCGCCCGTGTCCCCTCGCGCCCTCGCCGCTCTACCCGAGACCATTCTCGCTGCCACAATGCCCCATGCCCGCGATTATGGCTCCTCTGCACGTACCGCCGGCGCGCCGCGTTGCTGAACTCTTCCTTCGCGGTGGCAGCAGAGACACCTTCACGCTCCGATTCCGTTTCGACGCTGTTCGCTCTTCGGGGACGACGGTCTTTTCGGGGCTATCGACGCTCGCCCGAGTCTCGACGCTGGTACCATGCGAGTCTGATTGTTTGATGTTTGGTGTAACAACAGGGCCGCATTTATTAGAGTCCTGTAACGCGGAGCTATAACTAAGACAGTCCTGTTATAATTTTCATATGACGCGGCACGATATTTTTAACCTGGTTTGTACCAGGTTACATCTGCGTTTCTTATAGCGTGCTCTCGACTATAACGCGGTACGAATTAATCGCGTGTATAGTGTGGTCCGCTGTACTCGGATTTCGTGGGATTTTTGTGCGTAACTTGAAGAGTATACCAACGGAATTCAGCATGAGAATTTATTTAATAATTTCAAAGACAAAAACATACACCGACGAAGTGACCACATTTATTTTTATTATTTTTCATTTCACACCGAGCCAAATTGAAAAATCTCGTTGCGCCTTTGATCATTGTAACAAGCTGGCAGCTACACAGAACTTTTTTTTAATCCGTCTCTCGTTTTTAAATTCCACCTACTAATTTCGACCATAAAATCTTATTATCAAAATAGTATTATACAGCCGGTGGTTTAAAATTATTATGAAATTGGAACGAAATGTCCATGCAATTCGTACGCACGATCCCGAACAGGGATCGCCGAGTGTCGAGAAACGCAGCGATTTTCCGCAGCCCCTTTAATCTCTGTGGAGAAGTGGTGGGGCGGCGGAGAGGGGAGAGGGGACGAGCTGCGGAGGAAGAATTCGAGAATCCAGCGGTGGAAGAGGAAGAAACGGCCGGTGGTTGTTCGACGGTCGAAGGACACCTAGGTGCAGCAGGTGTCCATTCCTGCGTGATCGCGCCTTTCCACCCGACTCTCACCCTCTCCGGCTACCTGCTCGGAGCGCTCGACCATCTGCCTCTCGCGCCGCGAAGAGACTCCTCTATTTTCCTAGGAACAAATATATAACCCGGTGGTAGTGCGCGCGTAGGAGAGTCTCCGTCGACGAAAGGTGCGCGGACATATGGCCCGCGTGAAAATCGACGCACCCCACCCCCGCTTGCCGCCATTATGCTCTCGAACTATGGCCGAGAGAGACAGAGAGAGTTCGAAGAGAGAGGTAAAAGGAACAAGGATGGAGGATGACGAAGGCGGAGAGAGAAACTGCGAGACGAAGAGGATAGAGGAAGAGGCGCAACGAAATGAAATCGAAGCCGGGTTCTCGAGGACAAGAGAGGACCCCGGAGCGAACGAGAAAGCAGCCAAGGGGAAAGCCGGCGCTCTTGGCGGTTCGATCGGCCCGGTTCGACCGTTTGAAAAATCGAACCGGCCGCAATTGGCCGGCGCGCACGGTCGCGGCGGAATCAGGAGAGAGAGCGAGAGAGAGAGAGATAGAGGGAGAGAGGTCCGGCCACGGGAACGCTTCGAAAATGCGCTTAATTAAACGGTAACGATTCCCGTTCGTGGCCCGTTAACGAACCTTCCGCAGCCCCGGCACCGGAACGCGGAAAACGCTCGCCCCCGGGATAAGCCGGCCGGAATCGTCGAAATAATTGCGGTCGCGATAATTGCGCCTCGATTCGGGGCGTTCCGCACAGGGCCCGCCCTTCCTACACCCCCCAGCCCTATCCCGCGAGCCCTGCAAGCCACCGGCCAGTCGATTGAAAGAGCGCCACCGAATACTTTCGACCTTCGATCCTAGCTCGCTTCGTTTCTTCGGGATTTTTCCTTCGCTCGTCCAACTACTACCGGAACGACGCGTCCATTTGCCCCTCGGAGCAAGCTTCTTCGCTCCCGTGTGCGATTCCTGAGAGCGACTGTTGTTCCCGCGGAGCCATCGGGAGCACCCTGAGTGGCTCCCAGGGGCAAATTCGAAATACTTTGAAATTCTGTGGAATTTACTTTTGGATGGATTGACAGTGCCCGGGAGGAGCCACCGGTGGCACCGTGAGTGGCCCCCAGGGGCAAATCTCCGGATCAGACTCGCCATTTCGTAAAAAGCAAGCTTCTAGAATTCTCGCGGAGCAATCTTTGAAATTCCTCAGAATCCTTTGGAATTTCACTTTTCAGTGGATCGACCCGGAAGGAGCCACTGAGAGCCGAGTGGCACCCAGGGGCGGCAAATTTCCAGATAAGACTCGCCGTTTTATGAAAAATCTCCGCTCGGCTCTCTGATCGTAATTCAGCGCGGACTACCTGCGGGCCCGTAACGAGCCGCCAGCAGCTCTCCGGGGCCCTTTCGCGCGAGGATTAAAGAGCATCCCCACTCCGGGAGATGCAAGATGGGACCCTGGAAAAATTGCCGGGGGTCGGCACACAGCAGCGACGCGACGCTGCAGGTTCCACGGCGAAAAAGCTCGGCAAAAGCGACAGACGGCCGCGCGAGCAAGAGAAGGTTTGGCAGTCCCATGGGCCTAGCCCGCGGCGGCAAGAACCACCTGCCGCAGAGGTCGGTGGGGGCAAGCTGTTCTCGCGCGTCCTACCTCTCTTTCAACCGCCCTTCCCCCCTCGCTTCGCCGACCCTCTCTCTCTCTTTTTCTCTCTGTCGCTCCCGCGTGCCCCGTTTCCTCCTCGGTTCCCGTCTTCATCATATCTTACCGTTCCCCCCGGTACACTCCGCCGGGCCCCTCGCCCGAACGTGTTCTCCGCGCTCGTCTTCCGTCCCGGCTATGCCACCTTCGCCTACCATCACCGCCATCGCACCATCGTACCTCACGGCTCCGGTCCGACGACCGTGCATCACGCCGACCGGTTGTATACAGGGTGTCCAGAAACGCGCGCCGCTGCAACGCGCTCCGGTGCAGCCGTTGCAGTCAGCAGCGCTTCGCACCCCTATCGCAGAGGGAACAAAGAAATGGCGTTTCGAAGGGTGGCGTTTCACAGGGCGACGCGCGCGCACTTGTCGAAGTAACGTAAATTGTTTGTTTCATTTATTTGTTCGGACGGGTCTTTGTTCGGATTTTATGCAGTCGCGCGGGGAACGTTCGCATCATCCCCCTTTGCAATAAACTCGCCGTGACGAAGACAAAGGAACAGCGTCTTCGAGATTCGCGTTCCACGGTGACAGATGATTCGCCATTTTATTTCATTTCATTTCATTTGATTCGACTCATCTTCATCGACTCGAGATTTTATTCGCTCGTCCACCATGGGGACCAGCGAACACGAGACAAAGCGATTTAGAGTGTCTTCGCGGTTTCTATCGCCGAGCGCAGCGTTAGACGCGAGACAATGCACTCGCTCTGTCGCAACCAGACAAATGCACGCGCAATTGTTTCTTGACTCGTTTCCATTCGCCGTGGATGTTACTCGTTCATCCCCCATCGAGGTACTCCTGAGACTCCACTGCAGGGTGCACAGGTTGTCGAGGCACAATGGAAACAAATGCATTTACATTTGAATATTTCACTTGATTGACTCGTCTCCTCATCGACTGCAGATTTTACGCGGTCGTTGGACTCGAGATGCTGAAGAGGACAAACGCGTCTTCGAGGTTTCTATTTTGTAGAGTGCGGTAGTTGCGTTGGTACGAACGGAATATCGTACGATCTCAATTATTTCCAAGTGGATTAGCACCACTGTACGTTTTTACGAGCAATACCAAAGATCAGATGTTTTTTTTTAGCACCCTCGTAGTTATGAATAATAATCAACGATCTGATTTTTGATCCGACCAAGTGTTCGAGCGCTTTTCCTCTCGCATTATAACATTCTGCAATTTGTCATACGCAAGTTGAAAGAACGCGTCAAGGGGTTGCCACCCCTTCTCCAGCGGCCAGCCAACGTAACGAGAGCTCGGCCAAAGGCGTAATAAAATTTTGTCTGATTTTCCTTCGTAATAAATTAGCGTCTCAAGCGGCTCGTTTGCATAAACGTTATAATACCCCTTGGTCTACCGATTACGCGCAACCGACGCCGATTAAAACGTGCCTGCCTCCCGCGATTTTTACCGTAATCGATAATCGTTAGCAGCGATCTGTAATTGCGACGCGGAACGATTACAGCGAGTTGTTGCCGATAATTACAGAAAGCGACCGGTAATCGAATTAACAATCGCATTTCAATCCTCGTCATTAACGCGGCGGATCGAATTACATTTTTGTTCGATCCAATTCTCTGCCCGTCGCGACCGACAGCAAACATAGCCAAATATCCGGACCGGTCTTTGTTCTGCTACATGTAAATCTTCGATCCGCGGCGCGTCATTCTCGTCGATCCGAAAAATCACTCGATGCGCAACGGCACTTCACAGATATCCGCAAATTAATGAACAACCGTGCATTTTCCGCGTTACGCGATGGACTGTTCAGCGAGAGTTCTTTCGGCCCCTAATTAGTCAGTCTCGTGCTCATTCGTAAAATTTTCATGTTTATCGTAAAAATTTATCAATAGCGGATATTTATGCAGAACAGAACAGTTTCGGAGTACAACAAATTGCAGCGAAGTAGATTTAATAGGTTGAACAAAATAATATAACAGTATTTAGAAATTTTCCCGACTCTTTCACTGTTTTAAATTAGACCTACTAATTCTTTTGCCATAAATGCATATAATCCAATTGACCAACGGTTCAACATTTGCATATTAAATTACAGACTTCGACAAGTATCTCAGAGTTTCTTCAGATTACAGCCTGGAACAATGCGAAACCGGACTCCCGAAAATATCCGGCAATGTTAATTATTTTGTTACGCAACTTACACCAACTACAGCCGTAACATATTCCTGATTAAAATAATACCAAACACTGCGAGCATTCGGTTCGCATTTCCTCATTAGGTGCACGTTAACGTGGCCTCTCGATTATCCGAACTGAGGTGAAAAATATTCGTATTTATTTACAATGCACAGTTGTTTAACGACCGGAATGCGGATTTAATGCATTCACGAAGAATTAACGGCATTTACGTGTGTCGATACATCATTATCAATTGCTTGGAATAATTTAAAAAAAACACTTCTTTATTTTATATAAACGTAGAGCCATCATTAGACAGCGTTATTAGACATTATTCTCGAAGTCGAATTCAAACAACGAACGAACGGGGTAAACAAATTACCCGAAGCGTCGAACTTATTGTTCCCCGTGCGAGAACCACCGTTCACCCCCCCGCGTCCTCAGGTATCCGGCCGAGGAGGGTGTGTTTTTCGGGTCAGGCTCGTGTTCGCCATAATTACACGCGACCTTTATTTCCATGTGGCAGTTTCGCCATTGCGTGCTCGACCGCGACCATAAACACGACGAGAGGAGCGCGGCGCGTTAAATGCCCGGAGCTCTCCCCGATACCCTACATTCCGGACACCCAGTACAATCCTCTGGCGCGCTCTCCGGACGGTAGTGGGGGTAATGTCGACGGGGTGAGAGCGAGAGCGAGAGAGGGAGAGAGAGAGAGAGGTAGCCGGTAGAGAGAGGGGCGGCGGGAGCGAAACGGTGGGGGGTAGGAGCGAGCAACGCGACCCCAAGCTCAGTCGTCGCGCGACCCTCGTCGAGTGCGTTTGTGTCGGTGTGTTGCTCGCGACTTTTCCTACCTGGAGCCGCCAGCTGCTGCGTGTGCAACCTAAGTGCGTAAATACTGCGCTCGATCGACTCGCTGCGAAACTGTCCGAAAGTAAACGGAAAGAAGAGTCGTGTCCCTTGGATTCGGATAATTTGTTCCGTGTGGGCAGAAAGAAGAATTAAGTTCGTCGGAAAATTAAAAAAAAAAAGAAAAAAGTGTGAACCCGAAAAGGTGTGCTCGAGAGGATCTGAAAGCAAGAGAGAGGGCGCGTGTTGCGCGCGTAACACAGCCGCGAGGCGTCGCACAAAGGACGGCTGCAACGTGGCGTTTCGAAACCGCGGCGCGCGAAGCTTCCGCCCGCGCGAGACAATCCGGTTTTCACCTGGAGAGGCCCGGAAAATCGCGGCGCTAGCGGCCCTCGCAAGTTTTGTACGGTGTTGTCGGTGAGACATGGGACGCTCGGATCTACCGGGTGGACCGCGAACCAGCGACCCGAGTCGCGAGCAGTGCGAATAATTTTTTGCCGTGGTCGGTGATCCGACGGTGCGAGATCCGCGTTTGGAGATAGATCGATGAGCCGCGGGTCGTCTCGTTGATCCAGAAGAAAACCGGCGGTCGCGAGTGTGACACACGGTGCGTCGAGCGGAGATCGAGCCGGACTTAACAGTGACAATGGCGGCATCCAGAGGATCCAGGCAGTAGCGCGATCCGATAGGATCGATCACGCTGCCCGATACTACTCGAGGATCGGTGAAAGTCGGCGTTCGCGTAGCGATTCGAAGATCGCAGGAAAGATCCACGATGGATAGGATTCGCGTGATCACCGCGCTCCTCGTGCTGGTGCTCAGCCCCGGTGAGTAGATCTCTCCCCGCATAGTTCTCTCCGCGTCGCGTTTAAGCGACAGCGGTCTTTCGAGACGCGCGCACCGTTTCGGATTTCGCGAATCTGAGATTCGTAGTCTTCGCCGAGGCGAGCGTGTACGTACTTATGGTTGGATATAGTAATTCAACGGCCTTGATCTTCGCGTCTACTACGGAGGATCGCGGTTTGATGCGGAGAACACGATCCACGCCGGAGGAATTCGGATCTCGGATTATGTTCACCGGTTTCGCGAGGTGGAATTTTTCGAATTTTCCCACTCGAAACTATTTTATCGCGTTGTTCTCCTTGGAAATATTTTCATTGCAACATTCGGTCCAGCTTTGTTCGCGCTATTTTAACCGCTTGTTGCGACAGTTCATTAACACTACCACCGAGGGTTCGTTCATTTTGAAATTGATTGGAAAAATTTCTTTGTTCGCGGAATAAATGGAGCTTTGTCATTTTTGTAAGCTAAAACGTTTTTATCGCTTTTAGCGCAAAGACAGATTTGCAGTGTTAAATAAATTTAGGAAATAGTGGTTCCAATGTTGTGGTGTAGTAATTTTCGTGTTTCTAATCTCGTTGCGACAGTTTATTAACACTGTCACCGAGGGGTCGGTCGTTTTGCAATTATAAAACATATGAAGATGCTTACGTGGAAATTGATTGGAAAAATTTCTTTGTCCTATGAAGTAAATGGAGCTCTGTCATTTTTGTAAGCTAAAACGTTTTTATCGCTTTTAGTGCAAAGGTATTTTTAAAGTGATAAATAAATTCAGTAAATAGTGGTTTCAATATTGGTGTAGTAATTTTCCTGTTATTGATCTCGGGGTCCATTTTGATCCAAGATTACAACCCCTCCGGCATTTCCTAGTAGTCGGAATTAATTGACCTGGCTGGTAGAATGATCATACAATTTATTATTAGAATTTCCACGGGTTCATTGTAACCAGCTTAATCCTCCTGTCGATTCTTGAATGGGACTTGGGGCCATTTTGATCCTAGATTAGAAGCCCCGTATCTCTGCTAAATTCCCCAGTAGTCAGAATTAATTAGCTGTTTGTATTGACATTAGAAGATTTAGATTTTCAATAGGTTAGATAGGTGGCGACGTTGATTTAGCTTTTCCTTGTTCGTGTCGATTCTTGAATGGGTCCGCGTTTTAATCATAGATTACGCATTTGAATTTTCGACACGTTTACGCTCCAGAATTAAATAAATTAAAATCCAGAATTAATAAGGATTCGCATAGGCTAGCTGCCATAATTTTAAGTTTTCGTAGGAACCGAAGCTGATTTAGCTGACTCGTTAATGAATAATTGATACTGGCATAGCGGTTCGCAGATTCGGAACGCAGCGCGATAACCGGTTTCGATCGAATTCGGGACACCTTCGCGCCGCTCAGACGGAGAGTTCGTTCGGTTTTTTGAGAAAATTTCGAAAGACAAAAAACAAACGAGAAATAACGAAACCTCTTCCCCCCGTTTAGGTATTTTGTTTTTCGCTGTGATTGAAATCGCGATAATTTCAAGCTGGTTTTTCCTCGGGACCATTTATTGTTATAACCGGAAACGCGGCGTCTGTTTTTATTCTGCGCGAACTTGTGTTTAAAATAGCGAGTCTGTGTCGAGGTACAGAAGCTGGGGTTAGATATTTCACCGTTATTTTGTTTGTTAATTGAAGTCGACGCCGCCGGTGGAATCGGAAAAATCCTCCGGCGAACAACCACTTGTTACAGTGGGAATTCTGTTGGCATTTTGTGTGGCAGGAATTAGTTGAATTATTAATTGAAATTCTCCGTCTACTTGAAATTGTTGTTTGCGCTCTATGTAACTCCCGGAGAACGTTGTTTAACGAGAAGATGGAAAATCCGTTAGCAGTTGAGAAATAGGATACGCGAAGTAGAGTTTCATATTTAGATGAGTCCTTACCGATCGACTAGCCCGGGGCTAAGCTTCCCACAATTTCTGCTATATAACTTCGGAACAATAGTAATTCATTCACCGTGTTTTGATCAAATGCAGCATTAACGTGTTCCGTGCAGCTGCATCGGCGCGGCGGCTGCATTGTGTCCATCTTCTCAGTCGTACGAAAAATGTTCGCTATAAACCGACGCCGGTGATTCATTTTGACGTAAACTATCTGTCTAAAATGAAAATTACACAGCCGAAGAAGAAGAGAGAACCCGAAGAGTCTCGACGCCATAGATTTATTATGAAATCAGTATACTTTTCGAAACATGGAAGTTGTATCTCGTATCACAACAACTGGGTCTGTTAAAATTTATCGCATAATTTAACTAGATTAACATTGATGCAGGGAAATTTGCATGGTCTCTCTCTCTCTCTCTGGTCGTTGATGTTAAACGCGTTAACTTTAGAGTGCCCCTAGCCTGCTGATATAACTATAGCCGACGCGTGGAACAGAAGAAAAGGGTGCATTTATTGAGACTACCCTGATTCGTTTAACCTGTTGAACCTGTTGACACGTCGGCTGATCCTGTCACCCGTATAATCACGCTTTGACGCGACATTTCGGTGTGCTTTAACTATCTTACACGAGATAATGACGAAAGCAAATAAGTTTAGTGTATCGATTGATCGCTATCATCCACCATATTTCTGGTATATTACGCAATCCCTCGCTCGCGAAATTATGTTTGCACGCGAAATAGATTTTCTGTTGGATTTATGAACAACAAAGTTCACGAAAATATTGTAGCGCAGAAAAAGGAAATTGCAACTTGAGAAAATTAAATTTCAAACGAAGAAACTTTCTTTTTTTATTCGTAATTAATCTTTGTGAATAGAGTTAATACATTAATCTGTAAATTCTATCGAAGTTCTTTTACTTCTGAACAACGTTTATCAACAATAAGGTTCCACACGAGAAATATCCATCGAAAAGATGGGGGCCCATTCGAAGCGTAAAATGGCGTCCTTAATTCGACTTCGAGGACAAACTACACGGCAGATAGAAGTGCTAGCCTCATTAACCCTGGTTAACTAACCTGCCGTGTTCCCCATTTCATTTGTCCTGTTCTCTACA
Organism: Lasioglossum leucozonium; assembly: GCA_028454225.1. Lineage (NCBI taxonomy): Eukaryota > Metazoa > Arthropoda > Insecta > Hymenoptera > Halictidae > Lasioglossum > Lasioglossum leucozonium. The sequence goes on from CM052214.1 coordinate 6,260,328, forward strand.
AGGAATACTATTTTCGTAGTCAAATGGGAAGAGTTTAATTATATTCGTGGCCTTAATTGACATTAGAAAAAAAGACAATCGTGGAAACGGTCTGAAAAAAATGGTCGTTTACATCAAGACTAACGTCAGATCCTCGAACCTTCAGCCTAACAATTTCAAACGAAAAACAGAAGTATGTCCACGACGTTCCTAGCAGTTCCCAGTAGCTCATAGTACTTCGTAGTACTTCGTAGTAGTTCATAGTATTTTATAGTAGTTCATAGTAGGTCATAGTAGGTCATAGTAGGTCATAATAAGTAATAGTAGGTCAGAGTATTACTTGATCCCAACAATTCCGACCGGAGAGCTACATAACAGTGTCAACAAAGTTCCCAGTAGTTTCTACTCGTCATCTAGTTCTCAGAGAAGCTTAGTACCAACTGACTCACCAGTAAATAACGTCATTACCAGACTGCGGATAATTATGCAAAATAAAAAGTTCGTGCAACACACAGGAGCAATAATTTTAATATGGCAGAAAGAATATATCAATAGACTGAAAATTTCTTAATTATTATAAAAATCTCTTAATTATTGGTTTTACTATAAAACTTTAATTAAATTTTAAATATGTTTATATCTTGTTAATATGACAATTCTATGCTAATTCCCTCGAATTGGATGTAAATTGTTTGAAGAAAAATAAAAGATAATAATTATTCACTGCGAATAACGAAATGAAAATGACGTAAATTTTAAGTAGGTTTATAGAACTTGAATTGTCCAGATTTAGGTACCCACTTTTGTCCGGTCCACACTTGGGGCACCTCTCAAGTCGCCAATAAATGACGTAGGGTCAACTAAAACGAGTACATATATCTTCAGAGGGAAGATTCGACGGCGAAGCTCCGGATCTCCTCGGCGCAAGCAAAACGGTGTCGACGACGTTCCTGGTAGTTTCTAGTTAGCGTCTGGTTGTCGCGGTTTAGCCGGCCTCTCCTCTCTCGTGCATCGTCGTCCTTTTAACAAACCCGTTCCAGGCCGCGGCGGAGCCCGAAGGCCTCCTTTCCCTTGGCCAATGCTAACCGTTCACGATCTTGCGCCGATCGGTTCCAACAATCCGCCGCCGTTGGTGGATCGTACATACATATCGTAACCGGCCGTGTGCCGACTAGGTTCTCTGCCGTCGTCGCGCGTTTCGCCATTTTAGGGAGATAGCCATGGCACAACAGCTGTACACCATGGAAACGGGGACCGGTTTTCCCCCATAATACACACGCGGATCGCAGAGTTACGCGCGGAGGTCTCTCTCTCCTCTCGGCGGGTGCCAAGATGGATGAGTTCAAGGTACGCCTCGGGTAGAAACGGGTCGGCGGCTTCAAGATTCCTTTACCTGGACACGTCTCGCCGCGAAGACTCGACCGAGGCGAACGGCTCGCTTCTATCGCGCGGCTCGTTTTTTTTCTTGTTCCTTCTAAACGAAAAACCGCGACGGAGTTCTGCGAACGGGATCCGCGCGAAACGACGTTGCCTCTCGCGCGGACGTTTTTATTCGAGTAACGGCCCCCGAGGAACGCTGAAATTCTAACGTCTTCCGGCGACATTCGATTTCACCCAACGGAGCGCGCGCGAATTACGCGCGGCGGATTGATCGGCTGTAATTAGGGTAGCCGGGACCGCAATTTATTTACTCGCCGCGGTGAAACGTCTCTACGCAGGAAATTTCCTTTTTGTCGGGCCTTTAGCGCGAGCCAGCTCCGCGCTCCGTTGCTTGCAAAATTGCCCGCCATTAGCCTGCTGCCGGCTTTCATGCGAAATAAAAATTCCAAGATACACGCCTGACACGTTGACACGTTCGTTTCGTTTATTCGTCGTTTTAACCGGCATTTTCGCGTTTCACGGGTTCCCGACACTGTGTTGGTCGAGCCAAGGTCATAGATCAATGGGGAAGTTAAGGGGCAATATACACCTACAAAGGAGAAAAAATGCTGATTTTCGGGAATTTTTTGTGGGGAAACTATTGAAATTATCGGATCGATTTTTGTCTGTGGTTTAAAATATACACTTTCGAGAATGTTTTAGTATATTTTTTTATTTAAAAATATTTAAAATTCCCGTAGTAGTCACGTCGTTAATATAGTACCGCAAGAAAAACACCAAAATCGGTTCGTCAAAAATTATCTGTAACAAAAAAACACAGAGAATTGTAAAATAGATAGTACAATCTTCTCTTTGTCGTAGCCGATTTCAAAAATATCTATTTTTGACAAAATGGCGAGTGTCTGAACTTGCAATAGCGATTTTCAGCCAAAAATTCGTTCGTATTTTGTCAAAAAAAAAACTAAGAATCGTAGGGGAAAAATCCTATGACAAAGACTAGATAATTATGCATACAATAACCACAGTAAATTTCAAGTTAATCGATTTACTGGTTTTCGAGATATTTTGGTCACCGATTTTAAAAACGTTTTAATTTTAATTTTAAAAGCTTACATGGAGTCCGACAAACACTCTTTCAGCTATAACTTCGTCAATTTCTGGTATTTTTACTTGCAATTGTCACCAGATATTCTTAACATATCAAACTTTCAGAAAATGTGAAAATTGAAAAATCGATTTTTTTACCCTGCTAGGTGTATATTCCCCCTTAAATTTTTTATTTTGCATAAATCTTATGGCCGTCTCCTGAAATTAATGAGAACGATCGGTGAACGCGAAACAAAATTATACTTAACGGGAACGAACGTCCACGTCGCTTTCTATATTTTCATTAAACGCAAAAATTGATCGCACCTCGATCATTCCCAACGACCGTTCGTCATCGGCTGTTCGGCAACGGGGTCAATCGGGAGCCCCTTTTGTCTGGAAGCTGGAAACTGTTGTCGCTTTCTTGAAATCGAATGATACGCGACAGTTACGTACGTGTCAGTGCGAAAAGTGACGTGTACGAGAGTGTGAGAGCCGTTCGTAAAATTAGAGAGGCCGTCTGGAAAGGGTCGCCGGGTAAAATAGAAATGGCGAGTGCGAGATCGGGGTTCCTATTAATAGAGTGATCACCCCAAAAACACGTTATATATATATATGTATATGTATGTAGGTGGGCCGGGTTTGAATAACCAAATCGGTCTCGCCTGGCCAATCGGAAATCAATAGGGACCTGTTTTCGTGGATCGTTTACGCCGCCGGAGAAAAATTGGTTCCACCGATCGGAGAGCGCGAGCGGCGACTGGAAACTGGTAATTTCTCTTTTCCGCGATAGCAGTCGATTTCTTACGGCGTGTCACCCCGGTTGATTCGGCCTAGAATTTTCGTTTTTGCGCGCGCGTCACGGTTTTGGCCGCGGGGCGCACCGCTCGAAATCCCGGGAAATCGTGGAAAATCGTGGTACATCGGGAGCAGCCGCGTCGCGGATAAAAACGGAAAAATCGTCACGGTACATTAGGCGCCGGGAGTTAACAGTTATCGAGATATTCGAAAAATAATGCTGAATTTTCTCTCTCTCACACACATACACGCACACGCCCCCACCCTTCTCCGATTGCATCCAATCACGCAAACGCATCGCGACACCGGTCGAAACCTGCGAGAGACCAGAAACGATTGGTAACTGTATTCCGAAATTATGGACCGTTTCGAATCTCCTGTTCCCCGGGTAATTACCGGCAGGCTGATTAGATTTCTTCGATTATCCATCGAAATGACAATATTCGAAATTCGGAATTTTGCCATTGAAAAATGCTCACTTTGTCGTTGTGGATTTTTTCATTGTTCGAAACCAGAGATTAATCGAGCATGTTCTGCGGTGTTCCCCGATAAAACAGGTCCTCCATCAAGCTTCCTTAAACTTTCAACAACGCCCCACGATGAATTCTGAAACATCGCGTATGCCATAAATGCGTAAAATCTGCTGTACTAAGGCTGCTGTCCCGGGGAACTTCCTTCGGGGACTGGGTTCAGCTTGACGTTAATAAAATAGGGAATGTACAAACGATTTTCGGGAAATTTCAGGGTGAGCCGGTCCACAAAAAGCCGTTTAACGTATAGCTCACCCGAGGCTGAACGCTGCCGTTGGTGGAACGAAAATGGTCCTCGAAGTTAGGGGTTGTGAAACGCTTCTTCAAGACCATGAGGTAATATTTGTTTAAACTGTTCTGAATCAAGACACCGTAGAAAATGATCCTCGAAGTTAGGGGTTCAAATCACGAATTTGAGCAGTTTCCTAAACTTTGAATATGACATATTTTTTCGAAAATTCAACTGTGCAGACTCTGAAAGTGATCCACAAAAAGCTGTTTTAGCATACACTGAATATTAATGTTGGAAGGGCGAGAATGGACCTCAAAGTTGGGGGTTGAAGTCACGATTTTGAGCAGTTTCCTAAATTTCTCTGAATATGAATTATTTTTTCCAAAATTCAACTGTGCAGACTCTAAGAGTGGTCCACAAAAAGCTGTTTTAGCATACACTGAATATTAGTGTTGGAGGGGTGAGAATGGGCCTCAAAGTTGGGGGTTGAAGTCACGATTTTGAGCAGTTTCCTAAATTTCTCTGAATATGAGATATTTTTTCGAAAATCCATCTGTGTAGACCCTGAAAGTGATCCACAAAAAGCTGTTTTAGCATACACTGAATTTTAGTGTTGTAGGGGTGAGAATATTCCCGGAAGTTTAGACTTCTTGAAATATCCTTTCAAACTGTTCCAAATCGAGACACCGTATAAAATCATTTCTCTTTTCTTCATTCCGAATCGGAAAACCATTTCGACAATTTTCCAAAAAACTTCCTCCCTTAGCAAAATTCTCATCAGGTTAAAAGGGTATAATCAATTATCAATTACACCGGTGCTCCGGCAGAGAGTACCTGGTGCCTCTCGTTTCCGGTTGTCGGTCGGCGTGGCTGACTTCTGAGCCGGTCGTTAGTCGAATCACGGGTGGTACACGCGTGTTCAACCCCCTGGATGGACGTCGAGGGGTGTAAACCTCCTCGCAGCCTTGAATGGGAGAGCCAGGGTCCAGGGATCTATCTCGCGGCGGCGTCATTGGTGTTTCGGAATCCGGCGAGGACCATAGCTCACCGTTAATGGCCGCGCTCTAGAGGTTGTCTATTAACGCGGAAGGGTGAAACAGAAGCGGGACGCGCGTCGTAAATTCGCAGGGAATGCAGGAGAATTCGCTTGGGCTCGCTCTCTCGGCCTCTCGTTCGGCGAAATATCGAACGACGCCACGCTACACCACGGTGTTAGGTCTCTCTCTAGCTCTCTCTCTCTCGCTCTCGTGACGTAGGCCCCTGCCACAGGTGTCTCCTCGTAGAACGACGCGCTAAACGCTCGGCCAGAGACGAGAAGCCCGCTTTCCGGCCTCTTCTTTCACCTATACAGCCGGCGTTCTTGCAAAACGTATTCTCGGAAACCTACCGATGACGTTCGAGTGAATAAAATTAATATTTTCACCCGGAAAAAGAAAATTTATTCTGTGGCTGACGGTTTAAATTCGGGAATGTATTTTCGACTATCGCTCGAATAATTTCGTTAGCGAAGGTTGGCCACCGGTTCCATTTTAGGGGAAACCCAGGCCACGATGACTAAATTTAGTGAAAACGCGAAAGTAGGCCAAACACAAGAACGGAAGGAGTTGAACATAGTTTTACGTTGGCTTCGATTTTTTTATTCTTCGGATGATCGGAACTTCGATTCGACTGTGACAATTGTTATTTTGCATTGAGAGAGAGACACGTTTTAGGAATGTTTAAACGTTCCTAAATATTTACATTGTCACGACTTGGACGACCTCCGAGAGCGTATTCTTCAATGATGCATGGCATCGCTGGAAAGGAGAGACTGTGTATTATACGACGCCGTGTGTATGTACCGGGAAAGAATCTAGCAGCGCTACAGGTGTGCGAATGTACAGGGTGATTTCGGTTATTCGAATAGAATTGCGGGCAAATTTTTTGGCACGCTCTCCCTCTCTCGCGCGCGGCAGTTGAATAATTTTCGTTCGGCGCCGGCTTTCCCCCGGAGATTTAGCGCTCATCAAAAGTTACAAGGCTACTAATTGGCCGTGTATCGCGACCGGTGGTAAAGTCTCGTTGCTTACGCCACTGGCACGCGTTGCGACGCGTTACACGAGCGTTTCGAGGCCGGCATAACTTCGACTGCACGCGAGATATTGAAAAATGGTTTAAACGGAATGCTGTACAGTTTCGCCGGGATTATACGGATGTAGAAAAATCGAGCTCGTATTTTATCCTGCAAAAATCGGCGTTACATCGTGTTTCGCGCGCTACCGGGGTTTAACCAGCTCCGGGTTTGTTCACGGTTTAAAGAGCTTTTCGACCGTTCGACGCGTTTTTTCATGAAAATATAATTGTTCGTTCAAAAAAAGGAAACAAATAAGCGGTGTCTTCATTCTCGAATTTCGCTGTCCGATATTTTCCGTTCAATAAATTATACATACTCCGATCGTCCGCTGAACTTTCCGCAGTCGAAGCGTTAATGGATCGCTGCGTATCGGCTTCGCAACAGTTCAACGAGCCAGCGCAAATACAAGGAAACTAGTTTTTTATCATAAAGGTGCGCGCGCGGCACAAGCGCGAAACTTTGCGTCGCGGTTTTTAGCAAACGTCCGCGACACGCTCGATTAAACTCGCCGACTGCGTTCTCGCATTTTTCCTGCGGGAATTCCATTAGTCAAGGTTGCATAGACACCCTTTGGCCGGTCTAAGCCCCGGCGAACCACCTCGAGGAAGCAGTTTACGCGAAAAGCCTCTTAAACGTATATGTATAGAGAACTACCGCTGTTGTACTAGGGGATTAAAATAATCTAAACTATCATTCCGGTCTGGTGTTGCGAGTTTCGGGAATCGTTCCCGCGCACGCGACGATTTGCACGATTTTTACCACCTCGACCACGTTAACGTTTGAACAAACGTGGCGAGTGACGTCTTTAACACACCGGATCTATGGGGTCAGTGAAAAAGTTCACGTTTATAAAAATAATAACGTTTATTTTTACTTCTATTCGCTTATGGTGAATTTACGGATCCTGAGAAATTTATTATTCGACAAATTCTCTGCAAATGTTTGCGATCTCGAAAATCGTAGATTCGGGGTCCGCCATTTTGTCGACTTCCGTTTCGGTGATCGAGCGCGAATTTTTCTACATTCTACATTATTTGAAATATTATTTGGAATAATTACTTGGAATAATATTTATTTGGAATAATATTTATTTGGAATATTATTTATTCGATATAATATTTATTTGGAATAATATTTATTTGGAATATTATTTATTCGATATAATATTTATTTGGAATAATATTTATTTGGAATATTATTTATTTGGAATAATATTTATTTGGAATATTATTTATTCGGTATAATATTTATTTAGAATAATATTTATTTGGAATAATATGTATTTGGAATAATATTTATTTGGAATAATATTTATTTGGAATAATATTTATTTGGAATAATATATGCTTGGAATAATATTTATTAGAAACAATATTTATTTGGTGAATTTTATCTCGGTACAGATCCCAAGAAATTGTTTATTCAACAAATTCTCAGCAAACATTTGCAATCTCTCGACAATCCTAGATTAGGGGGAATCGGGGGTCCGCCATTTTGTCGACTTCCGTTCCAATATTCGACCGGCAATTTTCCCATATCCTTCGAAGATTAAGGATCCGGGGTAACATTCGAAAAAGCCCAACTTCCGGTGCATCGATCGTTAAAAAGCGCGGCAGAGTGTCCCGAAACGTAAATTTAAAATTCGTTCCGCCGGTTCGTGTTCTGCAGGATCCTCGACTGGAAGAGACGTTTCCCGAACAAAGCCGAACGGCATAGGCAGGCCATGTTCCCCGAAGCCGGTAGTCCCACGGAACAATGGCAGGGGGCGGAGAAGCCTGATGGGGGCCCGATGGGGCCGAGAAGAGAGAAGCAGAGAGCCTCGTTCCTTGCATTCGAAGGAACCAGGCTCTCGCAGAAGAAGCGTCGTTTTCTCCTGGCTTTTCTCAAGCAATTACACCGGGTTCGCGCAACAGTACTTCGATTCCATTTCGGGTACACACGTGTGCGCGTGTATGTACCCCCTCGTTTTCCCTGGGCAACCATAATTAACGAAACACGGCGGTGCGGGGGTGGGGAGAGTCGAGCGAAGGTTTCTTGCGACGGCACGCGAACGCAAGAAAGCGGTATCGAAAAGTAAACAAGGTGGCAAGAGTATGCGCGGGGGGAGAAGGTTACGGGGGGTGTGCGGAGGGGGAGGGGTTGCAGAGCGTATACCCTGATGGGTCGATGTGTGGGGGACCGAGAGGGGGGACAACAAGGGATAACAGAGGAGAAAGAGCCGGATGGATTTATAGAGAGACAAGCGGACGTAAATATAGACTCGTGCATAGGTATGGCTGAGGCCGGCGGCGGCGAGGGGCAGGGGGACTCTTGAGCACGTAAGGTGAGACACAAAGGTCCGTAGGAGAGGGACGAAGAAAGGAGAGAAGGATAGAGAACTGCCGATGGAGAGGGGGAACACAACGATCCCTTGAAGCACCGAGAGCCGATCAAGAGTGGAGGGTGGGGGGGGGCTCGATTCCTGGTGCGAGAGGGGGCGGAGGGGGCCCAGGAAGAAAGAGGAGGTCTCGCGATATCGGCGTTCGAGAAGTCAAACCGGTGGCTTTACCGTTATACGACCCAATGACGAGAGAGACGTTCGTCGTTCGCTACGTCGACCACCGTTTCGACCACGAGGAACAGAATTATTCCTTCGGTCGAGCTGGTCGACGACGTTTTCCTCAAGTTCTCGAAAGCCGTTCGGCCGCGAGTCGATCGAGTGACCACGAGCTTGTTTAGATTTAGTCAAGTACGAAGTCCACGATTGATGGCAGATCATTTTCCTAAGTCTCCACACTTGGCTGTCTCTTCTGGCTCTTAAGTCACCTCTCGCGTGACAACAGCATACTTTGTCGCTGCGGTAATAATATGCAATATAATAAATAATTATGTGGAACTCATATTTGTAATACTCCTTCGAGAAATCAATAATTTTCGACAAAAATTAAACGAAACTTTCTCGCATATTTAGGGAAGTCGTTAGCGTCAGATAATTTATAATATAATAAATAATTATTTGAAACTCGTATAATACTCCTTCAAAAAAATAAATTTTCGACAAAAATTAAACGAAACTTTCTTGGATATTTAGGGAAATCGTTTTAGCATCAGATAATTTATAATATAATAAATAATTATTTGAAACTCGTATAATACTCCTTCAAAAAAATAAATTTTCGACAAAAATTAAACGAAACTTTCTCGCATATTTAGGGAAATCGTTTTAGCATCAGATAATTTATAATATAATAAATAATTATTTGAAACTCATATAATACTCCTTAAAAAAAATAAATTTTCGACAATTTTTCGCATTTTTTCAAAAAAACTTTTTCGCATGTTCACGGCAATCTCTAGCGCTCGATCAGAGCTAGCTCCTGTGGCAACGAAAGGCTATCCAGAAACGTTTGAACCGTCTCTGCGGTGTCTCGCAGGTGAGGCGACACACCTGGCTCTGTCTCTTTGTGTCCCGGGGAATCGTACCTATATGTGAGCATTTGAAATATTTAACGCATTCGTCGCGTCGCGTCGCGGCGCGTCGCGTCGGTCAGGTGACCCGAATGCATCGCGCTCCGGTTTCGTTATCTCCGGGCGTCCGCTTCATCGGCAGCTCGTACAGGTCGTCAGAGATAACGGCAATTGGAGCGCAAACGGAACACAACGAAACGCTCTCTCTCGATAATCGATGTTACCGATGCCGCTTCCGATTTCGACCGGGTCACGCTCGGCCCGGTCCTACCCGGCCCGGCCCGGCCGCTGTGGATGTTCTATGTTACGTAGAATTGTAAGGAGACCGGGATAACATCCTGCGGAGCTGTCCGATCGGTACCGAATGCTCAGACCCGTTGCACTGATCATTCGAGAAACAGACGTACGAGTACCTAATCGAAGTCTGGACTATAAATTAACCGTGCAAGCGTCAATGGTCGAGATTTTCGACGGTAAAATGCTCTTAAAGATTCACTCCAGGTGACGTCTGTTGAAAAATAAAATGCTTGGCACTGATACAGTTAACAGTGACCGGTTTTATATATTTCATTTCGCAATCGTTGAAACAACGAAGTTGCTTACGTGGAAATTGATTCGAATAAAAGTTGCACAAACATAAACAAAAGAATAAAACATTTCAATTCAGTGCTCGGTTTAGTGTTAACACCTGTTTCGTTCAATTTCTCGAAAAATTTCTTTAATCATTTTTCTCACGATAATTCTCAATTACTCTAGGTTCTTTATTCAGCCGAGAATCATCGCCTATAATTTTTTTAAACAATCGCGAGCAACGATAAAACACCGGCGCGGAACAACAGACGGGAACAACGCGGCGAGCTGACTTTTCGGGTACGATTGGGACAATTCGAGACACGATACTGCGTTCCATAACTTCTCGTGCCGCCTCCGTGTGCCAACTCCTCCCAACGATAGGTAATATAGTTCTCGAAGTTGTCTTCGCCACGGCTTCCACTCCTGAAAGTCGCAATTGGTCCTTAGAATACCGTTGCCTCTGCGAGCTACTCCGATCCTCAATCTCTGATAGTAAATCCGTCTTGCTCTCTCATACATATTTAAAATAAAGATTTATGGGTGTGAAATTGCACCTTGTAGAGGCGCTACGCAACGCGGCCGCGCTAAGAATATGCCCCTCCGAGGCATCATCCTATCTCGCGAACCCCCGAGTGTATCCCGTTTTTCACTGTCACACGACGCGAGACGTATGATTTGATTTTTCTGTGATTATGGCCCACCGTGATATATTCAGCGATAATGATTGAACTCCTCACGCTCGTCGATAGCGTGGAGGGAGCGGTATCTCTCTGTGAAAGAGGTGCATTATCGAGATAGCCGTATACATTACCAGGAACGAATATGGCTGATGCTCTGACCGACCGTGATCGCGACATTAAAGAAGAATTTTTTAATAGCTCCAAAACAGCTGCAAAACGTTGTTGTTGACGGTTCTAGTTGTATCTAGTAGTACTTAATCGTGTTTAATAGTTCCTAGTGTAAATTCATCATAACAATTCCAATCATAATTCTGCAAAACAGTGTCTACGACAGTCTTAGTAGCACCTAGTAGTACCTAGTAACACCTAGTAGTACCTAGTAGTGACTAGTATTACATAGTAGTGCCTAGTGATGCCTAGTAATGCCTATTATTGCTTAGTAATGCCTAGTAGTGATTAGTATTACTTCATCCCAACAATTCTGAACGAAGAGCTACAAAATCGTGTTTGACTATGGTTCTAGTATTACCTGTAGTGCCTAGTAGTGCCTAGTAATGCTTAATAGTGCCTAGTAGTGCTTAGCAATGCCTAGTAGTGCTTAGTATTACTTCATGCCAACAATTCTGAACGAAGAGCTATAGAATTGTGTTTGACGATGGTTCTAGTAGTGCCTAGTACGGTTTAATAGTGCCTAGTAGGGTTTAATAGTGCCTAGTAGGGTTTAATAGAGTCTAGTAGTGTTTAATAGTGGCTAGTAGTACGCAATAGTGCCTAGTAGTGCTCAGTAGTTCTTAGTATAAATTTATCCCAACAATTCCAATCATAATTCTGCAAAACAGTGTCTACGACTGTCCTAGTTGTACCTAGTAGTATCTAGCATTACCTAGTAGTGCCTAGTGATGCCTAGTAGTGCTTAGTAATGCCTAGTAGTGATTAGTATTACTTCATCCCAACAATTCCGATCTTAATGCTACAAAACAGTGTCGACGACGTTCCTAGTAGTTCGTACTAGTGCTTAGTAATGCTTAGTAGTCCTTGGTAGTGCTTAGTAGTGCTTAATAATGCCTAGTAGTGTCTGGTAATGGATAGTAGCGCCTAGTTCCTAGTATTACTTCATCCAGCTGCTCTTTCCAAAATGTCGAATCACTGAATCGCCTATAAATGACGTGGTGTTAACTACACATCGTGGAGGAGCGGTATCTATCCGTGAAAGGTGCATTATCGAGATAGCCGTATACATTACCAGAAACGAGTACGGCAGCTGCTCCGACCGATCGTGGTCCCGCGGCTCCCTTCTTTCGTGGAGCGGCGTTATTTGCGAGCATATTTTCCGAATAAATATTTCCGTTACGCATGCGAGCACTGTGCTTAAAAATACCGTTGATGGTAAATTGTTCGATCGATATGTCCGCGGACGTTTGATCGAACGTGTGTGTTTTTTTTCCGTCGCTCGCAACAAATGTCCGTTGACGCGTGCCGACCACGGGCACCGAAGAAAAAATATTCTCTAAATTACAAGACAAAAATTTTTACGTTCGCAAATCAATTCTATAGAAACAAAACGAATCTCGAAAGAACCGACAGCCTAGCTTAGACCTGCAACCGGAGCAGGTCGCGCGGACTTCCGGCGCATCTGCAGGTCTCTGCCGAAAGGTCGAAGGTTCAAAACCGGAAGTACGGTCGGGGGGTTGGGTGTGTCGGCGGGCGTAAAACCGAGGAAAGGAAAGTGTCGTTTTTTCTGACGTTGCGCGTCATTTGTTTTCCAGCGGCGGCGCAGGGTCGGTTGGAGGAGACGCAGATGGACACGCACGAGGGGTCCACGGTGCAGCTGCAGTGCCGTTTCTCCCCGCCCCGGGAGAACGTGACGTGTTTCTGGCTGACGCACACGAACGACAACCACGACAACGCGGCGGTGGACAACCGGGAGCTGTCGCCGCAGTACAAGGTGTTCATGAACCTGGAGGAAGGTCGTTACGATCTGCAGATCAGGAACGTGTCGTACGAGCGCGACAACGGGAAGTACGAGTGCCGGGTGAAGGCGAACGGTGCCGGTATCGATCTGCACCGGAAGTTCGTCACGTTGACGGTGTTGCGAGCACCGGGACCGCCGTCGATCTCGCCGACGTTCGCCGTCGCGACCGAGGGTCAGAAGCTGGAGCTCCGGTGCAACACGAACGGCGGCAGTCCCGAACCGGAAGTCAGATGGTACCGCGGCAACGAGACAGCGTTGTTGCACTCGGGCAGAACGCTGATGCTGGAGCCGAAGAAGGAGGACGACAGAGCGACGTTCCGTTGCGTGGTGAGGAACAGGGCGATGCGAGACGGCGAGACCTTGAACGCCACGGTCACACTGGACGTGAACTATTTCCCGAGAGTGTCGGTCGGTCCGGAGAATCCTCTGAAGGTGGAGGTGAACGGATTGGCGAACCTGGAGTGCCGAGTGGACTCGAAGCCGAGCGTGGACGAGGTGCGCTGGTGGCGGGACGGCAACTTCGTCGCGACGAATTTGACGCACACCATACGAAGAGTCACGGTGCAGGACTCCGGGAAGTACACCTGCAAGGCCGACAATAACCTCGGCAAGGCGGGCGAGAGCTCCCTGACATTGGACGTGCTGTACCCGCCCACGGTCTCCATCGAGGGGAACGCTGTCAGGATAGCGGAACTCGAGGACACCGTCACGGTCCACTGCAACATCAGCGCGAACCCTTCGCCGTCGGTGATCGAATGGCTGAGAGACGGCAGGCCGGATTTTCGACAGCTGAGATCCGTTCTTCGTTTGACCCGCGTCACCGCCGACGACGCTGGGAATTACACCTGCAGGGCCATGAACATCATCCACCCTTCCGGCGGCGATCGAAGGAATTACACCGCGAGCGCCAAGCTGACCGTCAGAGTCAGGCACAAGCCCGGCCCGGCCAGGATCACGCCGGACTCGCCGGTCGCCGTCGAGGGCTCCAAGGTCATACTTACGTGCATGGCGAATCCCGCCGGTTATCCCGAGCCCAGGTACAAATGGTGGAAGGAGGGTGAGTCCGGCGCGATTCTCATGACATCGGACAACACCGGGCCGAAGTACGAGATCGATTCCGTGCATCTGGGCAGCGAGGGCACGTACAAGTGCCACGCCACCAACGAGAACGGCCACGGCGAAGCGGCGTCCGTTAACCTGACTGTTCATCAGCCACCGAAGATACTCACCAAGCTGCAGCCCCACGTTACCAGAAAGTGAGTAGATTACCGCTCGCTCGCTCCGTCTTGCGTGTATGCCGCCTTTGGCTTCGCTGAAACTAGATCAATATGGTCCAATTTGGTAAAAGGAACGCACGCCGCCGAAGGCTGCTGCGTCTCTACCTCTCTCTCTCTATCTCTCTCTCTCTTTACCGTGCGCTCCGGGAGAACGCCGGAAATTTTCGGATTGCTGGTAATGTTCTCGGCGAAAGAGGCGCGCGCACGATATTCGCGGAAAATCTATCCCCGATGTAACGCTCCGAGGGGTCGAGGAAATTTATTAATTATTTTTCTCGCGAAACTTTCGCCAACGCGTTCTCCGCGTTTTTTCCGAGTAAAACGAGCCCAAACACGGTACGGTTCGCCGGAACACTGCTTCCGGTTCGGGATCGAAGTGGAGGGGGGCGGGGACCTCCGCAGCTAACAGATCGCTGGAATCGTAAACGCCAGAATCATCGAATAAGGAGATATACTGATACAAATATTTTAGCAAAGCTAAAAAAGTATTATACTAGATAGCAAATATTTTTGTAAATTTTTCGCGAATTGTTAAATCAGAAAATAAGAGTCCGCCATTTTATCGGGCTCTGCACGCGGTGTTCCGGCGTTGGAGCGCGGTCGGATCGCGACGTCACCGAGTCTCCGGTTTCAATCGGGGCGAAATTCGAGGTGTCTTGAATTAAACGAGAGTTCGTCGCCCGTTGACTAAAAACTTAACCGCCGTTAAACGAACGTCTCATCCGCGGTAGAGATCATCGTGCTAGAATCCATCGAATTTCGCAGTACAGTTACACGAGCCTGCCGCCCCCCCTCTCTCTCCGCGAAGCTTAGAGTCCAGAGAGAGAGAGAGAGAGAGAGAGAATACTCGAAACATTTCCACCTTGTGATATCGATCCCAGACATCCGGAAACGCGAGCCCGGTTTCCGGGAACGATATTCTCCCGTGAAGGAGCGCCGTTTGAATTCGATTGGATATGATTTCACAGGGTCGGCGAGTCCTCTTTCCAAGTGTCCTGCCTGGCGCAGGGCAAGCCTCGTCCCAGCGTTCGTTGGTTGAAGGACGACCAGGAGTTGACGGCCGACGAGCGGCTGTACAAGGTGGCGTCGAGCGCGTTGGAGGGCCACGGGAACGTGATCACGGTGAACTCGACCCTGAGCTTCCTGGGCCACGCGAGGCCGCAGACCGACGAGATAGTGGCGAGCGACAGGGGCAAGTACACCTGCGTGTTCGAGAACGAGGTGAAGAAGGTGGAGTCGACGATGATGCTGAAGGTGGAGCACGAGCCGATCGCGCTGCACCAGCACGGCAAGGTGGCGTACAGCATGAAGGAGACCGCTGAGGTGACGTGCAAGGTGCAAGCATGGCCGAAGCCCGAGTTCCAATGGAGCTTCGAGACGAACGCGGCGAGTCTTCAGGGCTCGTCGAGCGACGGCCATTACGAGATCTCTACCAGCAGCGACAACTACGACGTGTACACCTCGGTGCTCAAGATCACGGACATCGGCGAGCTGGATTACGGTGATTACAGTTGCAGGGCGGCGAACGCGCAGGGCAGCATCACCTCGACCATCAGACTGCAGCCGAAAGGCCCGCCGGAGAGGCCCATCAACATCAGCGCCATGGACATCGGCCCGACCCACGTGGCCCTCTTCTGGGAGCTAGGATTCAACGGTGGCCTGTCCATCAGCAAGTACTACGTGTCCTACAGACGCGCCGCCGGCGGTGACGAGATACTCGCTCCGGACTGCGCCGCGCCCACCTCCACAGCCGGAGAATGGAAGGAGCTAAACTGCCGTATGTCCAATCCGTGCAACGTGACCAATCTCGAGCAACACCAGACCTACACCTTCAAGGTGAAGGTTTACAACACGAAGTACCATTCGGATTACTCGGACGAGGTCACCGCCACCACCGCCGTCGCCAAGATCCCGGCTCCGCTCAGGGTCAACTACGACCCTGCGAGCGGTGTCCTGACCATCGAGGTACCGGCCACCTGTCTGTCCCTTGTCGCTTCCATCGAGAAACTCGAGGTACCCACCTCGCCAGCTCATGATCCTATGTGGAGGATCCTGGATGAATGGCAGTTGCTGGTCCTTGGGAACGCTCCTACCAAGAGAGAGGATGCCCTGGTGGACACCGAAGCTCCGGAGGAGGTTCTCAGCCGCAGAGTCAGACTTTGTCTGAAGGCCGACAGGCAGAAGTGCGGGGAGTACACCGAGGCTCAGAGTGAGTATGCTTGTTTCGAATCTGGGCTGGGTGTCTAGCTTTGATGGGTTGTTTCCTCGCATGATCGTTCAACAATTTCACTTGAAAATCAAAACCTCACCGAAGGCCCGAACAATCCCCGAATCTTTCTGATGGTCTCCTAATTTTTCCAATGGTCTCCCAATTTTTCTGATGCTCCCCTAATTTTTCTTAAGGTCCCGTAAGTTTTCTGATGGTTCCCTAATATTTCCGATGGTCCCTTAATTTTTCTGATGATCTCCCTATCTTTCTGATGGTTCTCTAAATTTTTCTTATGATCCCTTAAGTTTTCTGTTAAGATGGTCTTCTAATTTTTTAATGGTTTTCCAGTTTTTCTGATGGTCCCCTAATATTTTAATGGTCCAATAAGTTTTCCGATGGTTCCCTAAATTTTTCTTATGATCCCTTAAGTTTTCTGATGGTTCCCTAATTTTTCTGATGGTCTCTCAATTTTTCTGAGGGTTTCTCAATTTTTCTTATGGTCTCCAAATTTTGCTTATGGTCTCCAACTTTTCTTATGGTCTCCCAACTTTTCTTATGGTCTCCCAATTTTTCTGACGGTTCTCTAATTTTTTCTTAGTGCCAAAGTTGGCTCGGATGTTAAATAATGGTGTGTAATTTGTACAGAATTCGAAATGAACAATTGAACTACCCTACCATCCCCA
This sequence comes from Lasioglossum leucozonium, assembly GCA_028454225.1. Classification (NCBI taxonomy): domain Eukaryota; kingdom Metazoa; phylum Arthropoda; class Insecta; order Hymenoptera; family Halictidae; genus Lasioglossum; species Lasioglossum leucozonium. The sequence continues at coordinate 6,277,287 of CM052214.1, forward strand.
TTTCTATTTTCACTTAATTATTTTCAAGGGTCCCACAATGTTTCTAACGCATTAAATGTTATAACGCATAAAAACCACCCTAGCCACCATGTCACCGAGCACGCCGAGGCTCAAATGCCTGTTTCGTTGAGTACGGTCTGGGTGCCTAGCTTTGACTTCGTCTAGGTGGCTCTCGCGATAGTTCAACAATTTCACTGGAAAATTAAGAGCATCATTTTCGTTGCATCAGATGGTCCATCCTACGTCGCGCAATCAGGTGTACTGGCGACGCCCACGCTGATCGCGCTGGTTGTCAGCGGAGCTGTGTTTCTGCTGTTCGCCGCGCTGCTGTTGCTCTTTTGTCGGTGTCGCCGAAAGCACGCCACCAAGGCCAAGGACTACGAGATGGACTCGAACGCGTAAGTGTGTCTTCCCAGGTTGCTCCCCTCCCCACCAAGTATGTAAACAGATATATTTTCATTACGTTCGTCTGTTTCGATCAGGGTGCGACCGAGCCTGGTCGCCGGGAACGGCCAGCAGAGCCAAGCACCGCCGCCTTATTATGCCGAGAACAAAGCTCTGGAACACAGTTTGGACCATGCTCTGGCCATGGAGGACTCGAAGACGCCCGCGTACTCGCAACCTGGATACGGCTACCACCAACCGAACCACAATATCAATGGTACGCATACATAGCTCGTCGAGGGTACTCCGTGAATGGACAGAAAATCGGCAAACGGAAAAGTTGACTCGAACTTTCTTGCCTCGAATAGACATTTTCGCGAAACGTTTGTCGGCGCGCATCCGCCACGTTCTCCCGAACGAAACGAGCCCGAACACGACCTCGTTCCAAGCATAATTGCTCGCTCCTCCGTTATCCGAACTCTTCGTCAGCGGAATCAATCACTCATCAGCGAAGCCGAACGCGCTCGCAAACGGAACAGCTACCTAACGAAGGTCCCGAAGCGGAATCCGTACGAACAGATCGAACCGTTCGGATAATCGAGGCTGAATCTGTGAATCGAACGAGCAAACGAGCACCGAACCGTGCCGCGTTTGTGCTCGTTTCAATCGGTGAAACGTCACGAACGCGATGATAAAGGACTCGTAGCAAAATGGTGGAGCTGCGCGTATCGACGTAGGAGTCTCGAACGAATTGGTAACATCCGCGCGCTATCTTCTCGATTTATGCGAAGCGATTCGATAGAGATCTTGCTCTCGGCTGCCACGAAAAATAAAAAAGATTGGAGACTGGGGGAACGCGGCGTTTAAGACTCATGAAATATTTTTTGACGCGACGCGACGTCGCTGCAACCGGGACGTGCTTCTACCAACATTATCAAGATATCCGGAGACGGTGTTCTCTTCGTGGTCTTATCGCGGGATTGTTCGCGAGACGCGGCGCATCCTTCGTTCGTTCGCGTAACTGCCGTATGAATTATCCAACCCGTATAGGGGCCGAGTCACGCAACTAGGACATGCCACATCTCTTTACCGGCGAAGATGGAAAGAAATGGCAAATTGCCGTTGCACTTTGCAGGTATACGGTCGCACTACGCGAAAAAGTATAATCGTAGGAAGTTAGACCTCGTTAAGCCAACTTTTTTTCCACCGCCATTGTTTCCATCCTCGCTGGAACGAGCGAGAGAGAGAGAGAGAGAGGGAGAGAGAGAGGATGTTGGAATATAACCTGTTCTCCAGCCAGCCTCCACGCGATTCGACCGCATTGAAAATGCCTCGACGCGACGTCTTCCTCCGAACGTGTGTACCTTTTATCTCGGGATTAGCCGGGCGTCCTATCGAAACACCAGCCTTTTTGCGCCGTTTTCCCAGCCTCGACGCCGACAGGATTTATTCCTTCGATGTTCGGAATTCCGCGATAGTTATCGTCACTGTCTTTTCCCTCGAAATTTTCGTCGGTGACCTGGCGTCGTGCCTAAAGACTTTACCAGATATCTACGTTAAGTTTCTGAAATATTGTGAGTATGCAGAGCCAGTGCGAAATTGCAAAGATTAAGACCGCTTTGGCGACCTCTCTCTCTCTTTCCTGGTTCTGTAAATGTTGGTTTCGCCGACATCGCGATTTCTCTAATTTCAGTTCCCAATTTTTCTGATCGTTCGCCTATTTTTCTGATGGTCCTGTAAAGTTTTCTTATGGTCCCCTAATTTTTCTGATGGTCCTTTAAGTTTTCTGATAGTCCCCTTAAGTTTTCTTATGGACCCTTAAGTTCTCTAATGCTTCCGTAAGTTTTTTGAAGATTCCCTAAATTTTTCTGATGATATCCCAATTTTTTTTATGGTTCCATAAAATTTTCTAATGGTTCCCCAATTTTTTTGATGGTTCCCTGAGTTTTCTATGGTTCCATAAATTTTTGTGATGGTCCTTTAAGTTTTCTGATGGTCCCCTTAAGTTTTCTTATGGTCCCTTAAGTTCTCTGATGCTTCCTTGAGTTTTTTGACGATTCCTTAAATTTTTCTGATGGTCCCCTAATTTTTCTGATGGTCTCCCAATTTTTTCTGATGGTCTCCCAATTTTTCTGATGGTCTCCCAATTTTTCTGATGGTCTCCCAATTTTTCTGATGGTCCCCCAATTTTTCTGATGGCCCCCCTAATTTCTCTTAAAGCCCAGATAGTAACTCTAAAGTTGGCTCAGATGTTAATTGATAGTGTGGAATTTTTTAACTAGCCTGGCACCCCCCTCTTTATTTTCACTTGTTTCCAAGAGCCCTGCAATTTTTCCGTCGCTGCTAAATTTTTCACAGTCCTGAAACAGTGTTCAAAAGCTCCCCAAAATTACTGAAAAATACCGCAGAATTTAAAAACCACCCTAGCTCGTCATTTCACTCGATGAACTCCGTTCAGACGTGTTCCACAATTGTTCTGTTAATTGAAACCATCGAGATAATTCGCCCATTCAACCGATCAGGAGAAATGAAACCGTTCATAAACCAACAACGCGTTCTTACTTTGTCTCCGCTCCGTTCGAAACAGTGATACCGTGCCTTCATAAAAATTCCAGTGGCAATTAAAACGAGAGACGTACTCCGATATATGTTATATGTATACACACCTCTCTCTCGCGGTTACACGGTGACGAGGAGCCATAACAATAATTACCGAAGAAGCTTCGTTCGTTTAACCGGCGTTTAATAGAGGGCTTGCCTCCCGCGAGCATTCGCTTCATTACTTAATGCTCTCCGCGTGGCCGTCGCGAAACGATATGTATTTTTGTGCTTCAGGGGCTGGACCCGGCTCCGAATGTTTATGCAAATTCTCGTTAACGGCAATGTTTTAGCGGGGGAATATGTACCCCATGTGAAACCCTTCAGTGTGTCATGGAATGTCCGTTGCTAAATCATTTCTTCAACCTACCCCGTCTCTGTCAGCATCGGATCAGTCACGTGACGCTGGTGTCATATTTTTACTGACTGTACTGTATCTCTAAATGACAGTACTATAGTCCGTAACGAGACGAATTCAACGACCCAGCATACAATGACCTTCCGATGACCTCGATGGCACTGTTAACTCAAAGACAAAGTACCATTTTAAAAAAATGAAGGTGGTGACCTTGGAAATTATCCGAAAAAAGTTTCTCGAACTTTTTCTTCATCGTAATTTACACGGTCGATCGAAAACCGATCAACTTTTGTTTGAAGTATTTTTTTTCTGTCAAAATTATTGTTGTCAGATTTGGAATAATAACACTATAGGGTATTATTATCGCACTTTAATATAAATATAAGCAGGGCCGGCGTGAGCTTTTGCGGGGCCCGGTTCAAAAATTTTGCGGAGTCAGAATACACGTTGATATATTTAAATTTCACAATAAGGAATTATTTATTGCAAGTACAAAGGATGTTACATATATTTTTTGTAAGATGAGTATTACATAATTTCTCTCGCTTTTTTCGCTGCAAAATCTTCGATTACGTCACCAAAGTTGATTGAGTTTGCTACTTCAGGTCCTGCAAAATGTCCGATGAGTTTTCATAGACCGTGAGGCCTATCAAAACGCTCTGAAATACGCGTGTTACATTGCACTACGATTGCGTGGAGGAGACTGCGTTGGAAATCGGAGCGCACGTTCTCGAAGGAGACAGAACACGCTTCTGTCGCCTGATGCGCTTCCAATATAAAACTAAACAATAATATTCAGTCCGTATCGGTAACATAGAGCTTCGTGTATAGAATTTATTATAGGTACATTATTATACAGTAAACAAATCGATGGATTTCAACAAAATCTGCGTTGATCCGATTGTAGTTTGAGAACGACTCGACTCGATGTTTGTCCATGATTGTTTAAAAATTGTAGACAGCGGAGACTGGAGGTAACGCGACCGCGATCGGATTTTCGATTTAGCGAGGATCGGAGCGTCGTCGTGGAGGATGTTGATGGCAATTAACGAAACAAACCGCGTGTGCCCCAACAGGTGTGAACATGGGCTACATGGACAACAGCTACTCGAACTCGAATAACGGCGGATCGGTGAATTCGCAAGACTCTATCTGGCAGATGAAGTCGGCGGCCGCGAACGGAGTCGGCCAGCCCTACGACCTGGCCGGCTACGCGACCACCGAGTCGGATTACCCGACCCACACTCATTACCTCCCACAGAGGGAGGATTACCGGGAAAGCCATAATCTAAGTCGACAGCAGTTTTGCTCGGAACCATTCGCCACCGTCGTAAAGTCTCAAAAACACGTCGGTGAGTAGTATTCTTTGGCTCTCTTCTTTCCTCCGTCCTTTTTCTCCTTCCGCCACCCTTTTTCGTCCCCGCTCTCTGTTTCCCTTCTCCCTCCCTCCGGTTTTCTATATTTTTTTTCTCTTTTCTCGCCGTTTCCTCCCTTCATCCCCTGTTTCGTTTCCGCGAACGGCTTTCCCCACACCCCATCTCGCGATCGACCGAACGATGGACATTCAATTCTATCTGTCGCGAGTTCCCGAGCAATTTAGTCATACGAAAGTTCGAATAGCCACCGGACCGGAGAGGATATTTCAAGACGTCGAAAACATCTTGACAGGCCATTAATGGTCTTAATAAATTCGGGGGGAGGGGACGATGGCCCTCGAAAGTTTCTGATTTATCGGCGGACGATCGCTAAATTGTTTCGATGTCGCTCCCTTCGAGACACCCCTCCCCTCCCCACGCCAATCGCGGATTATCGCGACCTTGAACGGTGCTAGCAATTATTTCCGGTGACTGTTAATTGGAACTGCCGCGCTCGCGAAATTAATTCGCGCGAATCCTCGAACATGCCGATCAGGGCCGGGCCAAGGATACTCGGTGCCCTGCTGCGAAGTTTGCCCCCTATATTTTTTTTTTAAGACAATAGCGGCTAAATTTCGGGTAAAGGAAATAATAAAAATTTTAGAAACATTCTATTTTAACAAATAATCTCATAAGTCGGCCTGTTGCGAAGTTCTAGCGGCCCTTATATTTATTTAAAAACAATAGCGGCTAAATTTCGGGTAATAAAGGTAATAAAAATTTTCGAAACAGTATAAATTTTATTTAAACAAATAATCTCGCAAGAAAAAATCACTTTAGCATCCCCTATATTTATTTAAAAACAGTAGTGGCTAACTTTCGGGTAATAAAGGTAATAAAAATTTTCGAAACAGTATAAATTTTATTTAAACAAATAATCTCGCAAGAAAAAATCACTTTAGCATCCCCTATATTTATTTAAAAACAGTAGTGGCTAACTTTCGGGTAATAAAAATAATAAAAATCTTGGCAACAGCATAAATTTTATTTTAAAAAATATTCTCATAAAACGGCCTGCGGCGAAGTTCTACCGCCTCCTATATTTTTTAAAAGACAATAGCGGCTAAATCTCGGTTAATAAAAATAATAAAAATTTTAAACACAACACATATTATTTTTAAAAAATAATCTCGTAATAGCCCCTGTTGCAAACTTCTACCGCCTCCTGTATTTTTTAAAAGACAATAGCGGCTAATTTTCAGGTAAAGAAAGTAATAAAAATTTTACTAAAAAATTTATATAAGTTAATAGAATAAAAATAATCTCGTAAGGCGCCCTTCGATGCCCTGTTCTCAATCTCCCGAATATCTCGAAGCTCTTTCAAATCTCGCCATTCCCTACAAACACCTAAACTGTAAAAAAAAAAAATTCCCAAATAAACCACATCCCGGAGGTGTCTGCAGACTCGAAAATCGAGGGACGTCCGCAGTTTAAACATCCACCGGTCCCCGGTCGTTTATCCGGAGCGCGCGCGCATCGCCGGGAATATCGAGTCCGCCGTAAATAATGAAACCGCGTCTCCGGGCCGAGGGATTCTTCTCGTCCCGATTGAAAGGCTAGCGTTTCACGCGCTCGCGAACCCAGGTTTCTCCTGTTCGCGAGGCAGGATCCAGCAGCGGAGCACCACCTTGTCCTGACCACGGACGGAGATCCTCTCCGATGCAATCTCGCTGGGGTCCTCGGCGATTCCGCTCACGTTCCCGGTTGCACGTACAGGTTGGTCGGGCGAACCGACTGTGCGACGGGAAAATAGACGGGGACGTGCGGGGGTTGCGGGTGTAGGGGACATACACAGCGGGTGTCGGTGTTCTCTCTTTTGTTTCCCGGCGGTGCTCAACAGCCTTGTTCGTTGTTTGCCCGACAGATTCGCCGTACGACGTGTCCGGTCTGCCGTATCAGGAGAACTACGACGAGGACGCGAAGCCGCCGCAGCAGGTCAGCCTGTCGTACGACGAGAGCCTGGAGTCGGGCTACTCGACCCCGAACAGCCGTGGACGTCGGATCATTCGCGAGATAATCGTCTGAGACCTGCCTACCGGCTCGCGAGCCGGAACCACGCGGACCACTTGGCTCTAGCAGGAGGCTGCCGCCACCGGTTACCGTCCGGTGGATCCGCAGCGAGATCCTCTTCGCCATCGTATGGAGATCGTGATCGAGAATCCGGTCGAATCGCCGCCTCCGCCGCCGCCGCCGCCTCCGCCGCTTCCACCCCCGCCGCCGTTGACCGCGACGTACAACGATCCGGCAGCTACCATGGACGAGTCGTCGATCGGCCCGGCAACGAGCAGCCCGATGCCAGCAGCCACCACGGTGATGACGATCACCATCGCCGAGAACCCCACGGCTGCCAGCCATCCGCCGGTCAGGTTCTCCTATCGAGAGACTTACTCGGCGTTGTCCTGCGCCGCCAGCTCGCTGCCGGTTGACACCTACGCTCGTCGCAGCCAGAGGAGACCGTACGACGACGCCCCCGAAGGCGCCCCCTCGACCCGCAGGATCGACAAGTCCGGCCTCCTGGGGATCACCGAGCCGGAACCACCGAGCGTCGGTCACAGAGTCGGCGGTGGTCTACGATCCCCAAGGTTCCTGACCGGCTCTTCGGGGATCGTCTCACCTCGCAGGTTCGAGTGCGTCGGCCAGCTGGACCCCGTCCCCGAGGTGCCCGGACAACAGTCCAGAGGGAACGTGGCAACGGGCGCCGTGTACTCCTCCGGCGTCCCGGCCACCGTCAGGGAGAACCGGATGGACTCGCGCGAGGCTCTGTCCGTGGCCACTCTCGGCAGACCGGCGAAGTCCTCCTCGTTCGACTCCCTGGACGCCAGAGGGCGATTCGAGGTCGAGAGCGTGCAGACTTTCGAGCGGATCGAGGCGTCCAGCGGCGGCTACGGGTCGTTCCGGTTCCAAGAGGGTTGCGAGGCCAGGGCCAGGACCTTGGGCAGGCTGTCCAGGCTGTCGATGAAGAGGACCGACCGGGAGAACGCGATCGACGGGATCACCAGGTACTCGGACGCCTGCTGCAACTTCCCGTTCAAGGTCAGAGCGCCGCCCACCGCGGTCGAGGGAACGTCCGCCGTCTCCGGCCTGCCCATGACCCGCGCCACCACCACGCCCGTCACCTCTTCCACCACCACTTCCTCCGTTTCCACGATGAGGGAGCTCGAACGGACCGCGAAAGAGGAGGCCGTTCTTCGGGTAGCCGAGAGTCCCTTGCCCGGGGAGGAGAGGGCGGAGGCCGAGGGCTGCGAGCACGGGCCCACCAGGAACCCGATGAAGGACGAGTCCTCGCCGAGGGGCGACGAACTGTTAGACAACGACGCGATCCAGACCCTCCGAGTGATCATTCTGTCCGAGCAATTGTGAAAGGCGATCGTTCATGGGAGGATGACGACGATGATGATGACGACGATGACGAGGAATCCGTGGGACATGTTTTCTCGACGACCGAGATATATCGTTCGATGTTGTATTATATTTAAGTAGTGTGTAAGCTACCGCGACAGGAGAGGGACGATACCGGACGTCTTGACGAATCTCGCATAAAGGCTGACGCGATGCCATAAGAGGCCATACTTTCGAATGAGAGGGAGAGAGAGACGATGATGATGACGAAGAGAGAGGATGGAATTCGTGTGCCGGACGCGATCGGGAACACGCTCGTCGCGATCACCGAGAATTATTGCGCTTCGATCGACAGACACCCCCATCTTATGTTTTTGTTGGCAGCCGCGGCAGATTTGTTCACGGAACGCTGCAATATCTTCTTGGCGTCTGAAGTTCAGTATTAGGGGCAACTAACGGGGGAGCCATCCGTCAATTCTCTTCACAGTACGTGGAACAAATTTGCCGGTCGCCGCCGGACAAAAACCGAGCGAGCAAAACCCGACGGGAACGACGGCGGCTCCGCAAGGTGAGATCGGACGATCGGAGTTGGTAGCGAGAGAAGGGAAGCTCCTTTCAAGCCTAATTTAACAGAAGTGTCGCGACCAGTGGCGGCTCGTGGCTAAAATTAGTGGAGCTGCGGATAATTTTTAGCCTTGTTTGAACGTTTCTTTAAATGGGGATGGCTACTGTTAAGCTTAATGATTATTGTATCGTAAAAGTATAAAGAAAGAGTTAAAGAAAAAGGGTTGATCGTGTTAAATGTTATCGATAATATCAAGTGGAAATAATAGGGGGTGCTGCGGTTCCACGGTGCCTATACGCGAGCCGCCATTGATCGCGACACCTTCCGTTCCTCCGTTTATCGTCCCAGAGGATCTTGATCGATGATCCACCACGAGACGATCCTAACGAGCGTTTCTCGATCCGGCCCGGCACGTGGAAGGTCGGGGTTCGATCGCGACCGACGATCCACGACGATGGTCGGTCGCGTTCGATCGCCGACGCGTTACGCGTTTTGTACTTTTATATCGTGGACCGAGATGCCGCCGATTCGGGCGTCGAATCGATCCCGCGTGGCCTGGATCGACGATCCAGGACACATCTGTATGTACCATAAACTCTCGACTGCGCCGCGACGCGCTTAGAAAATAAGCAATAAGCCTGCCGCTATCGGGAACATGGCGGCTTCCGGTGCTCTCGGGACCTGCAGCGCCATCTTCGGGCCCAGCGATCATGCTACCGGGACTCCGAGGGGGCCCGTGTCTAGACCCACGCGAAAAGCGGCTGGCGCGTGTTGGTTCATCAAATTTACAAGGTTTATCTAGACGGTTATTATAATTATATATTATAATATATTATATATTATAATTAGACAGCGGATCTTTATGCAAGATAAAAATTTTCTACTTGAATTGCAACAATTCGGAGAGAAATAAAAATTTATTTTCTTAAAATGTTTAATAGGTTAAAAATTATATGACAGTATATTTAAATTCTTCTAATGTTCCTAGTGTTTTAAATATACCTGCTAATGTTTATTATAAATGCATAAAATCCGCTGTCTAATTTATAATACATAAATAAATAACCCTGTTTCGGTAAATTTGACCAACGTCGGTGTAAAATCTTCTAGAAAAATGTCGTGCATCGAACAGTTTGCTCTTTCGAGTCATCGGACCAATGACAGTTGTACTTAATTTCGTGGTCCATCGAAGCATTGTCTTATTGTAATTAATAGTTATCACAGCTTCGAATCACAGTCTGTCGCGCGCATAAGCTCTGTACAAGAAACTCGACGAGTCGCAGCGTAGCATGATGGCGGACCGCCGGGATAGTAGCGCAGGTGTTGGATCATGGGAGGCCGCGTGATCTCGCTAGCGTTCGTCTGTTGTAAATAACGGTAAACGTACCAGTACTTAACGAGCCGGGGCGAAACAAGTTTGAGATCGGTCCCGAGGATCTCCGCTCGATCCACGACGCTCGTTCCCCGCGCGATCCTCCCGCGGATCGAGCGGCGGAACGATTCCGAAGAGACCGGAGGTCCTCGGGGTCCGGGCCATTCTTGGTCCGACGTCCCGGGAGCAAGCAAACTTCGCGGATCTTGGAGCCCGAACTAACGATAGCTACGCTTTTAAACGTTTAACGATTAATTTGTTGGCTCGCGAGCACTCGCCCGCGAAATTATCCCACCCCCCGCACCCTTAACGAAACCAATTTATAGTTTTGTAGCGATCGGAACGCGGCGCGTTTAGGAATCTCGCGTACGTAGCCCACCTTCGTTGAAGTGTTCTTATTTTTCTACCGATCGGCGAACGGTGTGCGCGCGCCCTCGTTCGCCGATGATCATTCGTGTTCTATTCGCATGATTCATGGACCTCGCGGTTAGGGGAAGAGAGCGTGACAAAGGACCAGCCGGGATTTCCGACCAGCACGCGTCTGTTCCTTTCGACTTGTGATCTCATTTCTTCGCGGAGGAACGAGCGTGCCCGCTCTTTCTTTTCCTTTCCTAGCGACCTGTTGACCGGACGATCCTCCGAATAATTGCACTCCCCAGCCCCACCCACCCCCACGATTAGGGCGCACATCGGTTTTTATTAATTAGTTTTAACAACTCGGAATTGTTTTATTCGGGACGTGTGCGGCCGATTCCATGCCAAAACCATGGCAACCCTTGCCCTCGCGAGCGGGTCCAGACCTTGCTCCAAGAGTAAATATCGGGCAAAATTATGGAGCGAACCTCCCCGTAGGAGGGACAACGGAATTGATGAGAATACGTGTGAAACTGAAAAATTTAGATGTTCCGTTTTTCCTCCTATTATTGTTGATAATTTAAGCGACACGGTCTTGCAAGTTCTTAAGGTAATTTAACGGAAACGAGAGAGAAATTATTGGTGTAAATATTCCTGAACGGGGATATTGGATCGAGCCGGTTAACAGGTTTATCGTGTGGCAGGGACGGGCGGTGTTTCACCGTGAAACCATGTCCTTCTTGAAAGTATTTCTCGGCAGGCCGCCCTTCGGTTCGAGAGGAACCGGAGCACGAGCAATTCCTGCATCGGCGAGCTTCGATCCGTTCGAGGCCGTTCGGATTCGTAGACGACTCCCGGCCACGAAGGAACGACGAGCGAACTGTTTTCCGTTTTTAATCGACCAGTGACTCGGCCGTGATTCGATCCGGCTGATATGTTTTCTTTTCTTTTTTATCTCGATACCTGGCGACGACGAAAGTTCGATTTGTCACTGAGAGATAATTACACGTCGACGAGATCGACCCTCGTGCGCTCCTTCGATTTTCTGTTCGCGATTGTTCTTCTGTGAATGTTCGCTGTACATGATTATTACGTTGCAACGTGTGTCTGTGTTTAACCCCTTGCCGATTAAAACGTCTTCGTCCCCAACAATTTCGTAGAAGAGAGAAGAATATTTTTTGTATTGCTACATTGATTTTAAAATATTGTCTACGAACAAATCAAATTTTATTTCATCCAGAAAGAAAGGCGTAACGTTCGTATTTGTTTAAAATCTTCACCACGAGTCTGACTCGTTAAAAGGGGTTAATCCTGTGCACACCGGAGAACCACGCTCGCCAGAGCAAAAACACACGAATGGGAACACGAGAAAGATTAAACGTATCGTCCGCTTCGTATGCTTCAGGTTCGAGTGTACGAGATCGCGAGTGATATGTAAATTGTGACGAATGAAAATTTGCGAGACTAGTTCTGCGACGGAGGGACCGAGCGAGGATGTTTTTTAGTGCAATTGTTTTTAAGGGGAGGAGCGTACGAGGGCTGTGAACTCTCGAGAAAGGGCTTTCCCGTAATCGGAAATCGTGCGAGAGTTTCGGGATTCGCGCGCCGCCTTCCGAGGAGAGGGCCAAGCGGAGGCGAGGACGAACGCGCGTCGAGGATATTTTTCTTTCGCCGACTTGTACAAATTCTCCAAGTACAATTCCCCTTCCACCCCTCCCCACCCCCTCACCACGTTTCCGTCGCGTTGACGCGCGGCCCGGAAGCAGAATCGCGGCCTCGATTGGCTCTGGATTTCTCGCCCGTTCCCTAAAATCGATTCGGAAACCGGATGGATGGATCCTGGACGAGAGGACATCGTTTCCGGAAGCGAAGAAACATCGCCCCCGTACCTCCGTCTTTCAACGGCGAAAACCGACCGACCAAATACATAGAGAGAGAGAGAGAGAGAAAGTGTGAGAGAGTGAGAGAGAGAGAGAGAGAGAAATAAAACGTTCCGCAAGCGGAAAATGTCTCGTTCGCGAAACGCCTCGCGCGCTCGAGGCAGAATCTTTTTTCTCCCGCGAAAACCGAACGCGCGTCGATTTTCGATAGTGATGATCGTTTTTTCGCGTGCAAATCTGAAATTGATATATATATACCGATCAACATGTACACATATATATCAATTATCGTCCATTATAGTTACGATATTATTACGAATTATTATTTGTACAAATTTTATGTTGCGATATAAAATAAACGATAAAACGACAAATCCCTCCGGCGGTAGTTACTCCGAATGCTGATCGACCTTACAGATCCGCGGGATTCGTATAGAATAGTTATAGATCATCGCCCAAGTTATTTGCCTCTCGCGAGAAATCAAATTATGAGGAAAGGATTGATAACACGTTGCGTAAGTATAGATTATTTATTGTTTATTAGGTTTATAAATGAACATAGTACATGGAGCGTCTTATTATTATTACTGTTTCTTGAACCACTTTTTCGCCGTAACCACGCTTGCTACAAAAACGTTGTTCGGGATCCATTACATGATTAATTAATATATGTTACAAGATCAAAAGATAGAATGAACCCTCACGCGTGTCCATGAAAGTATACAACCCAATGTAGTTGTTAATTAGTTATTAATGATTTCTTGAAGTGAAGTTAATTTTCTCATTTTCGAACAGATGATTCTTGCCGGATTTGTCGTAAGATGCAAGGTAAAGTCCGGCAAGATTCATTTGCTCTTGCTAAACCTCCGTACAGCGCCAACTCATGCAGCGGCAAAACGCCCAAACTATTAGACGGTTAACGGAACGCTTACCGATGGAGACACCGTGATGGTAACATTACTTTAGTTCCACTACTACAGTCGGTAATGTGGAACTAGTTTGGCGTTTCTCAGAAATCTTCATTATCGACTGTCGCCACACTGTCACAGCCGGTGCCGAATGAAAGTGGCGCCACCTGGCGGAGAAAAAGCCAAACTAAAGCCTACATTACCGACTGTATTAGTGGAACTAAAGTAACGTTACCATCGCGATGTCTCTGGCGGTAAGTGTTCCGTTAACCGTCTAACAGTTTGGACGTTTTGCCGCTGCACGAATTGGCGCTGTACGCAGGTTTTGGAAGAGCAAATGAATCTTGCCGGAATTTACCTAGCATCTTATGGCAAACGCGGCAAGAATCATTTGCTAGAGTATGAGAAAATGAACAACATTTCAGAAAAACATCAATAACTAATTAATGATTGCAAGTTGGGTTCTATTCTCTTATGGGAACATGCGTGAAGGTTAATTCTATCTTCTAATATTATAACAGTGCATTTATTAAGCATGTAAATGATCCACGGAGACTCAAGGTGTATGTCAGAAGCAGCCAGATTTTATACCGTCGTCAATCTCTCAGATCTAGTCAATATTATTGTTATAAATATTTAGAATATAAGTTGTATAGATGTACAATTCAAAAATTTTATGTATGAATTTACAATTAACAAATAAAGACAATGTAATGAAAAAATGTATCTATTTATTGAACCATCCATTTTTCCCGAAAGTCCCACTTGTCTTGGTGTCATAGCGGATCTTTGAAAAATAAAAATTTTCTCCCGTCTGGCTTGTCGTTGAGTTGCACTACTGAATTTTCGAAAATTTTTCGACCGTCTGGCCTGACGTTGACTTATACTACTGAATTTTCGACCGACCTCCTTCGCTATCATGTTCTCCTAATACAAAGTTCAATTTTCAAGACTTCGAAAATGTTTCGACCGTCTGGCTTGTCGTTGACCCGTACTACTGAATTTTCGAAAAATTTTCGACCGTCTGGCCTGACGTTGACTTATACTTCTGAATTTTCGACCGACCTCCTTCGCTATCATGTTCTCCTAATACAAAGCTCAATTTTCAAGACTTCGAAAATGTTTCGACCGTCTGGCTTGTCGTTGACCTGTACTACTGAATTTTGGAAAATTTTTCGACCGTCTGGCCTGACGTTGACTTATACTACTGAATTTTCGAACGACCTCCTTCGCTATCATGTTCTCCTAATACAAAGTTCAATTTTCAAGATTTCGAAAATGTTTCGACCGTCTGGCTTGTCGTTGACCTGTACTACTGAATTTTCGAAAAAATTTTCGACCGTCTGGCCTGACGTTGACTTATACTACTGAATTTTTGAACGACCTCCTTCGCTATCATGTGCTCCTAATACAAAGTCCAATTTTCAAGACGTCAAAAATTTTTCGACCGCCTGGCTTGTCTTTGAGTTGCACTACTTTATTTTTGAAAATTTTCGACTTTCTGGCCTGTCGTTGAGTTGTATTACTGAATTTTTGAAAATTTTTTCGAGCCTCTGGCTTGTCGTTGAGTTGCACTGCTGATTTTTCGAAAAATTTTCGACTATGTGGCCTCACTTATATTTATACTACTGCACTATCATATTCTCCTCATACAAAACGAAATTTTCAGGATTTTTGAAATTTTTGGATTTCTGTTAGGGGAACATGATAGTGAAGTAGGTACTTCGATTTTTTCGTGCCACCTCCTTCGCTATCATATTCTCCTTATATAAAACTCATTTACAGGGTGAGGAAAAGAGAACACGTTAGCTGTTGTAACTATTATCCTTTATTTTTTAACAAAATTAAATTTCAATATTCCACTACTACAGTCGATAATGTTACCTGTAGTTTGGATGTTTCTCTGCTAGATGGCTGTAGATTCTCCGTACCCGTCGATAAACTGTTTCTAGTCACGTCGTTCACGTGTCTGTCGTTAACTTATCGATTAACGCAGCGAACTGACAGTTTCAGCGTGTTGCCACTGCTGGAATTGACACGAGGAAAGGAAACACATGCTACAATATAACATACTCCCCAAACATTTTATAAACAATATTATTTCCTCGATTCAGTCGTTAATTAACAAATTTACTAGAACATTTTTACGATAACAGACAACATAATTATTACACGATAATATTCCACTCTCTCTCTCTGTTCTTACATCATATATATATGTATATGTATATGAAAACACTATTACTTCGCGTGATCAATGAAATTAGAATACATCCGATGGTCCTATTAACACTTACGACTACTACGATTAATAAGCGACCTAATTGAAACATTTGGTAACGCGATACACACGTAAGTACTATTGCTCGACGTTAAACAATCTCTCCATAACATTCGGCTTGTCGCAACGATCTCTACAATACAAATTCATTTTACCGGTGCGAATACACGAGCAATCGAACCGCTGAACGACCGAAAGTCGAACGGACTGTTTGCTCGCGTCCTCGCAAATGGCTGCCCGATCGTCGGGCACAATGTTAACGTACGTCACATTCAACGTCAATTCCTTATCGTCTAACGTTTCCCACGGTGGGAAAATTTGTACTACGCTCGCGGAGTTTGATTCGATTCTGCCGATGATCTCTGGTATCGTCATGATCCTTATACGCCTAGGGTAACGACTTCCCTCCTCCGGCGGGGGTAGAAGATTGAACGGATCCTCGATCGCGACGCCTTCCAGGAATTGTCTGCTAAAGCTGCTCACGCATTTCTGCGCGTGGACGGTAACGCACGGCAAGGTCGCGTTGTTCTTCGCAGCCTGCTTCGCCCGGTGCCTCCATATCCTCAAGAAACTCGTCTTGCTGTTGATCAGCGTCTGCAGTTTCTCCGACAAGCTGCCCCTGAGAAACAAGACAAAAAATTGTAGAACCTGCGTCAAAAAAAAAAAAATCGCTCGCGACAGTGGGATCTAATGCAATTATACTTTTTTGGTTTCCTCCTCTTTTTCTTCGTCGAGTCCAACAGATCGAACCGTGTGACCGAGTCTGTTCGCATCCGCAGCGGACTGTCCACGCTGACTATCGCCCCGGACTCCGTGGACCTGTCTGCTTGTGCAAGCGTGAGCTGCGACGAGATCTGCGATATGTTCTGCGAGAGCTGCGCGACCGAGTACCCAGGTTGCTCGGCATTGGAGAAATAGGTCCTGTCGCTGTAGCTGGCCTGCGAGCTGGTGGAACCGTGAACGACAGGAACCGGAGACGAGGACCCGTCTATCTGGATCCTAGAAAGGGGGACCGCGTCTTGAGTATCCGCGTCCTCTATCCGAACGCTAAGCTCGACGTCGTCATCGGTGTGCTCTGCAAGACCATGGCTACCATCGTTGTCCTCCGGGACATCCTCTATCTCCATTCTCGAGGAGTCTCGCGCGTCTCTGGGACTCTCCTCGATGCTCATCCTCTTCTCCTGTGGATCAGGCGAGTCCTCGGAGATCTTCGAGTCACTGCAGACCCCGGCCTGTCCGGAAGCCTTCGAGTTCCCGGAAATCTTCGAGCCTCTGGAGACCGGCGAGTCTCCGCTCGAGTGGACGCTGACGACGCGCTCGGTCTCGTTCACCCGCTCCAGATAATCCTCCAGCTTCCGGACCAACGCGCGACGCTTCTGAGTGCAGACGAGGCTGCTCCCGCCTCCGGTTTCCTCCTCGCCGCGGAGGATCGTTTCACGGAGTCTCCTCCGTTTCCATTGGAAACTAGTTCTATCTAAAACGGGGGAGTTCATCGAAGAGGCTCTGCCGTCGGTGTCCGAACGTTTGTTCTCTATCCGATGCAGAGCCTTCCTCTCGCCGATGCACCGCTTCTTTCCGGGCTTGTACGGGTACCCGTCGAGCACGGGCGACTTGGCAACGTGGCAGGACTGCGCCACGTGGTCAGCCGACTCCGAGTGGAACAGATTCCTACGGACATTCTCCTTCCTGTCGTTCTTGCCGACAGATCCGCGCTTCCTGTGCTTCTCATCCACGCGGATCCCCTCTTTAACGGGACTGTCTTTTCCGCGGACTCGCTTCCTTCGGTCGCAAAGAATCGGCGATTCAACCTTCCCGCTGTGGCTCGCCTGACCCAACACCGGAGACAAGATGGCGGGCTCGCTCGCCGCGTCGGTAACTAAGGACAAGTCACGGTGAGTTTCGATCCATTTCCGCACGAACTCACCCTTCGACGTGCACGGTATCGCCGACACGTTTCGATCTATCGACAGAGCGCCATCTCGCTGGCCCTGGAACTGCCTGACCACGTGTAAGGTTAGAATCGACTGTCCGAAATTCAATCGTCTCACGTGGCTCGGCTTCTTCTGCTCGCTCGAACCCCGTCCCTTCGAACCCCACGTTCCCGTAGCTTCGTTCATGTTTAGCTGCACGTTCGGGTCCCCGCTAGGCCGCTGCAACAAGCTAATCGTTTATTATGACAGACATTTCCAACGGTCCTCGCGCGAAGACCCGCCCGACCTGTGTACCACTGCCGCCGCCATGCTCCCGTTGCCATGGCCACGGCGTCGCGCAAGCGCACCGCCAGCGCCGCGCAGCGGACAACCGAAATGTCTCGCTCGATCTCGATTATAATCGAACTGTGTTCTGGCGGGAGGGAATTAAAATCCCGTCGCTCGGCACGGTTACGGGAAATATTAATGTTGCCGTGTTTTAACCCGGCTACGCTTTAAAAAAAAGGTACTTAATAAATTGTTTTGGGTACATTTGGACCCGTATCTATTTGTTTAATGTTTGGATATAAAATGTTTTCAAATTTTTTATTTATCTGTTGTTATTAACGTAAATTACGTACTGATTAAAAATTACATTCGTAAAAGTAAATTACATACGTAATTAAATTAACTTATTCGGAGTCTCTTGTACAATAAATGCAAAGCGAGGCTCTGTGCTCTTTACAAATTAATTTTGAACAGTTGGTACAATATTTATTGGTCTCACTGCAAAAAGTACACCGTCCTTTGACCCTTTTTTATGGTAGTGCAATATCTTCAGTTCTTGTTCGTCTTATGGTCACGAATGTGGTGACCATAATAAAAACACGTATGGACCCCAAATGGACCCCTAACGCCATACGTGTAACAATTTCTATTACAAATATTTCAAAAAGGATTTTAAATATTTTTTTTTAAGTCGAAGAAAGATTTTAATAAATTATTCTCCGCCAAGAAATTTCAGACTCATCGGCCATTCCGTTTGGAAGTTACAAGCGCGCAAAGAATGCTTCGGGTCCAAATGGACCCAATAAGCGTAGCCGAGTTAACGAGTCGTGGATGAAGATTTTTAACGGAGTCTAACAAATACGAACGTCACGTCTTTGTTTCTAGATGAAAGAAAATTTGATTCTTTTGTAATCAATATTTCAGCATGAACATCAATGTAGCAATACAAAAAATATATTTTTTCTTTTCTTTCTTCGACGACACTCTTGGGGATGAAGACAGGCAAGGGGTTAATGGATTTCATGCGGTCGTGAGATTCGAATTAGCGAGACGATTAAAGTTTAGGTTATTTTGAGAATTCGGATATTTTATATTGTCGTATTAGATGTTTTCATACGAACTTTTTCATTCGAGAATAATTACTCGTATTACTACCTGCAGAATTCGGACATTTTTTATCTGATACTAAATATTTTTTACCTTTTATTCAATTTGTTCAAATAATTATTTCTTATTTCACTCCTTGTGTGTGGATAATTTTTGCAGAGAGGTTCGCAGTCTTCTAGCTTTGTTGCTTTTAATCGGTGTTTCGTGAATCTTTCACTGACCTGTTGACATTTTTCAATCAGATGTTCTGATTGATCCGCGAACGTAGCGAAATAAGAATTTACAACCACCGCACTCCAATAGTTTCGACCCTAACAGACGGACAATACGTGTGACCGACGGAAAACTACCACCGGACTTACGTCCATAAATAACACCATCGACGACCAAGACAATCCCAAAAGAAATCCTGACAGACTCCCACTCCTCAACCTAAAAATCCTTCCAATGCACTCACGTCCAATTAGCAAACGCTATTTTTTCCCACCTAAATCCCATCCTCAACCAATCACGAAAAAACCGAGATGACGACAAACCGGACACGACAATACAAAGGTCCGAATAACTCGAGTGTACACGAAAGCGAACAACCTCCTCGGGTCAACGTAATCTTAAACAAATCGCGAATCATCTTATGTACAAAGTTGAATAAAGTGTATGTATAGTTATATAGTACAGAGTTTTTTCTTAACAACCAAGGTGCTCAATATCGATTCATAGATATTGAGAGAAGGCAGTAACGATAACTAATCAGTTGCCTTCGTGTACACTGATGAATATTCAAACAACAATTTTGAACAAAAATGTAATGAATATTCAAACAACAATTTCGAACAAAAATGTAATGAATATTCAAACAACAATTTCGGACAAAAATGTAATGAATATTCAAACAACAATTGCGAACAAAAATGTGATGAATACGTCATACTGTAGACTGTGGATTCCATGCATTCATGGCAACAATGAGCAGGTGCAATTTAAAAATATAGTATGACTGAAATAATTCCAGAACATCGGTTGTATAATATTTTCCGCTTGCTAGAATTATTAAATGCTCCTGTCCCTTGATGCAGAAAATTCTGTCTATTTGCTACTACAGATTTAACGTCACAATGTCTCTATATAACAATTCTATTATCCGGACACCTTCTTCCATTGCGATTACGTCGTGGGCACGTTAATAATATAAAATATAATATAAAAATAATACAAATAATTCAAATAATGTAAAATATTATATAAAAATAATACAAATAATTCAAATAATGAAAAATATAATATAAAAATAATACAAATAATTCAAATAATGTAAAATATAATATAAAAATACTACAAATAATTCAAATAATATAAAATATAATATAAAAATAATATAAAGTATAACATAAAAATAATATAAAATATAAAACTAATACAAATAACATAAAATATAATATAAAAATATTAAAAATTCCATATTAAAAATATTAATTCCAGCTCTCGGCAAAAATGACCAACAATCCGGTGGGAAGGAGTGAAAAAAAATGTGATATCAAAAAATTCCACTGGAAAACGGTGACCACAGAGTCCGATGGGTGGCGGAGGTACTCGGGGGTGGTCCGTAGTGGAAGGGACGACGGTGGGAACACGCGGTGCGAATCGCGAAGGGGCCCGATGGTTTAAGGGAGCGGCAGAAAGAAGTCGGATGCGATCGTCCGAGGAAAAAACTCGCTCCGGGCGAGAGAAGAGAGACGGTACGACGATTCGTGGACCACCGCGCGCAATTACCGGGCGGCGAGTGTCGAGGAACCCTCTTTTATATTAATAGTCGAGATAGTAGTCGAGCGTAGCGTAGCTGCGATAGTAGAGTGGCGATCGGCGCGGGTGCCCCCTAGCCTCTCCCCCCGAGAGCTGGTCGAGGGAGCGGGTTACGAGGCTTTTACGGGCCAGAGAGAGAGAGAGAGAGTCCGATACCGGGCGACCACCGTCCGCTAGGCTGAACAGAGACAGCGTGGCCCTCCGCGGAGGGGTGGAGGAGGGGCGGGAGGTGGAGAGCGCGTTGGGGGACGTAGGCGGGGGATCAACGGAGAGTGTCCAAGGGGGACGTGTTCGAAACGATAGCTAGGAGGATGGGATACACCGTGTACGGACCCCTTGTATCCACGATTGCTTCAGTTTCAGTTCGCGATGGAGACTATTTGCTCCTTCCAGTGGTAGCTGCCGGGTTCAGTCTTCGACCGAGGGTGTCCCCGAAAGAGAGGGAGGAGACGGAAGGAGAGAGAGAGAGAGAGAGTGTGTATGTGCACGGGTGGAGAGACCAGATCAGAGAGAGAGAAGGGGTCCGGGGAAATCTCGAGGAAATCGAAACACGTCGAAGGAGGTAAACATCGGGCCGCGGTAGATCGCCGATGGATCGACCGGCAGGATCGCCGTAATCGAGGAAGCACGGGCGCTGACACGCGGAGATGATCCACCGTATCGGCACCGATCCGCTCGTTCTCGCTGGACAGTACCGTCGATCCGTGGAATATCCGAGCGGATCCGCGACGGAAACGCGGCAAACTCGAGGCGTCCCTCTTCCGGGATCTACCACGCCGATCGCGCGGCCGAGACTCGACTGACGAGTCGTTGGTGCAAGGTTTACATTATTTTTTTTTTTTGTTCGTTTTGTTTTGTTTGTCGAACGCAGTGTCGATCGATCGAGGAGTGGTGTTTAGACTTCCTATCTGTGCTCCCCGTGGGATCCTGCGAAGGATATCCGTCCGGATCCACGCGTCTCCCGGTAAGAATTCGAGAGAGAGAGAGAGGGAGAGTAGCAGAGCGTGTTGTTCCGGAAGTATATAGTAACGTAGGAACCGCGACGACGATGACGAGAGCGTGGGATCCGTCGGGATCCGGCACGCAAACGCTCGCGCGTCCGACGGAATGGAAAAGTCCGCGAGCTCTCTCGGCCGCGACGCTTGTCAAACTCCTCGTAAATCTCTCGTTTGTTTAGCTAACGGTAGCTGAATCGCCCGGCTCGTAAAACACCGAGCGATATCCCAGCGCGTGTTATCGCAGCAGCGCGAGCGCGAGAGCTCGAGCGTTCCCGCGTCTTTCGTTATCTTGTTCGGCACGGTTCCCGTAAATACAAATTGTTTAGAGAGACCGACGGGCACGTCAATCAGCCGAACCGGAACGGGAACGAGACGCTGTCGCGACGAGACGAGATGCACCGGTTGCCGAATATCCCACGGCAAACATTCTGATTCCGCGACTTCCGAAATACTGGTGTCGACCGTGTTCTTAAACAGACCGGAAAATACCGGTGAAAGAATTATTTATTTAGCCGATCTTTTTCCTCGAGCTAATTTATTGCAATTTTTTTCGTTGGGTTGCTCGGTCATTTCGTTTTCTTCGAGGAAAATGAAAACCAATTTTTTTAGTATTTAGAATGAGTTTTATGATCTTTTGCGATTTTTTAGACGACTTTGTTTTTTAGCAAAACATTGTGTTTACTTGAATGAAATTACTTTTCGAACGAGTTAATATTTTTCACGCTGAACCTACTGAGATCAAATCATCCCTTTTAGATTTTTCATTTTTCAATTGTACGAGATATAAAGTTGCCTGCGTTGCAAATTTCTTTGTCCGAGCAGACACTGTGTTAAAAGATGCACAGAATATGAATGAATAGAGCCTTGTCATTTTTGTCGCTTCTAGTGCAAAGGTAGGTTTAGTGTTAAGCTCAGAGTTTGGTACAGGTTTTATTTTATTATCGATATTGTCCTCGCAAATGCAGCGCTGTTGATTGCTATAACAAAATTGTTTAAATTACTGTGATGACTAGACTGCGGATTTATGACAAAAATGGGTGGACGTAATTTAATACAGCAAAAACATCCAGACGATTAAGAACCTCCACATGTTATTTTCAATTTACTAAAATTTTGTCGAAGATACGAAGAAATTTCCATCTGTGTCTTGTGATTGACAAAGAAAATATTTTTATTTCGCATAAAGATCCGCAGTCTAGTGATAACAATACTTTTCAAATCTTAAATATAGAACCCTGCGCAACTATTGGAAAATGTATTTAAAAAGAAAAAAAATGTTTTCCCTATCTCACACAGTAACCTGTTCTAACTTCTCGAAAAGAAAAATTGTATGATTAAAAAAAATGTTACTGTCCCTCTAAAAATTTCCAAATATTACGCGAAAAGAATGCGATACTACAATCTCCATTAGTCGACGCATCTCGTACGCGCAAGGTGCCCCGCGGCCATTGGTGTTCGAGGAACGGAACGATCGTATCGAGAAACCGAAAAAATGTTTTTTTCATTTCGATTTCGGTACGTAATATCAGTATCGAGATTACACCGGCTTCGAGTCACCGCTTCGGTACGTCTTCGCCGTGCCCCTCTCCGCGCGAAGACTCTCGATCGAACCGATCTCGATCCGATCGAGAGGAAGCAAGAGCGAGAGGCGAGAACCGGGTTGGCACGGGACGGCGTGCGAAGCGGGACGACGTTGTTTGCACTAGCATGACGTCATGTCACTGGCAATTGTGACGATAGAGAGCGAACGGACTGGCATAATGCACGCGCGTACGTCGCGGCTACGGAAAATCCGGGAACCAGGTTATACGCTGTCTCGAGACACGTCGTGAGTTACGATCGAGGCCTCTCCTCCTTGTCGTCGCGGTTCGATCGACCGTGGATCCACGACGTCCGAGGATCGCTGGAAGATTCGCTAAATCCGACTCTTCCGCGTCTTCGTACGCGACGTTCTCTCTGGACGGGGAATCGCGACGCTAAGCACGGAACACCGAACCCTTCGCGATCCAAAAAATTCTTCAGTTTATTCAAAATTGAAAAATTGTTCTCGATTGCCCGCACTTGTTAAATTACCCGAGCAGTCGAATGAGGAACCGATTAAATGGTGCCGGATTATTATTCAACGCTAAACCTACCGAGCACTGAAAGCGATTAAAATGTTTCAGTTTGTAAAAATGACGAGGCTCTATTCGGTCAGATTTTGTGCAATTTTTATCTCAACATCTGCTTGGACAAAAAAATTTATTTATCATATAATTTCAATAATTGTGAAATGAAAAATATAGAACTGGTCAATTTTTACTTTAACATCTGCTTGGATAAAAAAATGTATTCCAATCATTATAATTTCAACAATTGTAAAGTGAAAAATATAAGACTAGTGAATTTTAATCTCAACATCTGCTTGGAGAAAAAAATTTATTTAATTTACCATATAATTTCAATAATCGTAAAATGAAAAATATAGAACTAGTGAATTTTTACTTCAACATCTGCTTGGATAAAAAATGTATTCAAATCATTATAATTTCAACAATTGTAAAATGAAAAATATTAAAAACTGGTTACTTGACCCGCGATGGTAGGTTTAGCGTGAACAGCTCCTAACTGCTATGAAAATTACTGAAATCACAAAAATTGCGCAGCGACATGCACAAGCATCTTTGCAACATAAATAAAAAAAATCAGGTATTCGGTCATTCGAGTGCGAACAATTTTTCAGAATGATTTTCGTCATAAATCGCGTAAAATCCGCGAGATCACGGTTCATTCGGGACCGGGATAAAACGAGCTTCTAGCAGTCGAATTCTGTGACGGGACGGTCCAGAAATTTGCATAAACATCCGCAGTGCGTCCGGGACAAAGTCTCGGACACTGTCCAGGAAGAAGACGTTGGTTATTATCGCGAATGTGTCGTGACGATTTCAATTTGCGCCGTGCTCTCCAGAAGATTCGTGGAGAACGAGACGCAGAAGACGAGCTCTCCGACGTGCGTCGTTTCCATCGATCCCGCAGAGGATCGCGATTCTTCCAATATCGACTGCCCGCTTATCGATCCGTGCGATCTCTCGTGAAACCGACACCGTCTCTCTCTCTTGTTTGACGATCGTGTCTATTATCTCCATCTGATAATCTTCGTCTATTATCTCTGTCTCAATAATCCACTCTATTACATCTCTTAGATCAGTCGCAGCGCGGGGCTAGATCGCGAAAGTCGCGCTGGCTGTCGCGGGCTCTTTAACCCTGTGGAGCGCCCTTTACGTCGCGTACGACACATTTTCGCCCTTAGACCATATATACTAATAGACCCGGCATAGTATGTGTATAGGAAAACCGAGAATTCAGTGTCCGAAAGATGATGAGACACTGTGACGTCACAAGATAAGTCTTAAGATAATTTCAAAATACTTTTCATTGTAATACCGTAATAAAACGAATAGAATAAAAATTTCTATCTCAAATACAGTTTATATATTGATTATTTCAGGTCAACGACCATTGCCTGTCTGAAAACACCGGTTCGATCACCGAAGTAAATCGGCGTAGGGCGCGGGACGCACTAGGATGGGTGACCGCTCGGTAAAAAGCCGGGAAGTGGCCCTCTGAGTGCGTTTCACGCGTTGTTGGCAAAATAGTTCGGAACCCACCTTAATAAAAAGTAGGTCCCGCTGAAATTGGAAATTAGGCGATAGTTGAGGATTGGTAAAGGGAGAAGTGGTGGAATGGATTTGAAACCCTGAGGGGACCAAATATCATTACATACATATTGATTATTTCATGATAAAATGCCAAATTGGCGCACCCGCTGACCCCCTCTCTCCATGTAAGCCGAGCGTAGGCACTGTCGATGAACATAGCTTGTAAATCTTTCAAAAACGTCACAGTGTCTTTCAGCTGATTCATCTTTCGGACAGGGAAAATTATCTACGCCGGGTCCATAGGTACATATGGTCTAAGGTCTCGCCCTTCAGAGATCCGCCATTTTCTATTTTCAGATACCGGAAAAAAGATTCCCAACCGAATCTCATTCTATCCGTGCCCTAACTGGACTGCCATGATCCCGGGATCGGCGGGACGAGTCCGAGTCCCGGCAGGCTAGTCGATCAAGAGAGGAGAGCGTTGGTGATCTCAGGAGAATTGCCGAGCAAGAGAGAGAGAGAGAGAGAGAGAGAGGTCCGGCGATTCCTCCTGTGGCGTGGAAGTTCGAGGTGGTCGACGGGCGACGACGTCCGCGTTGACAGTGGCCGGGACGGTGGCGGCGTCGTCGACGGCGGTGGTGGTGGTGGAGGTGGTGGTGGTGGCGGTGGTGGTGGTGGTGGCGGCGGCGGTGGCGGCGGCGGCGGAGGCGGCGGCAGCGACGGAGAGGCAGAGTGACGCCGAAGACGATGCTCGAGAGGATCGGAAGAGAGGAGGTGTTTTCCGGCAATGGCTGATCGCGGTCGGCGCTATGCTCGCGGCATATAAGAACGCGCGAAGACGTGCGTTCGCCGCGCTTTACGCGATACCGAATTCGACGGTGGTGGGCTACAGCGAGAATACGCTCGCGACACGGGAGAAGACAGTGATCGGCGGGCCCGTACCGGGTCCAACAATCGCTCCCACGAGACAGCAACAACAACAACAGGATTGCGAACGTCGCGGTGAACAGTACCGTCAACAGCGTGGTCGTCGAGGCCAGGACAGTTCGGGGACTCGCGTCGCCGGACTCGCGTGAGAGAAAACTCTTCTCGCCGCGGAAAAAATAGAGAAAAATTAAACTACGACTTCTCGCGTCAGGAGGAGGCGCGTCTCGTGCGACGGACGCGTCTTTTTCGCGGACACTTGCCAGTGTGGTGGAGACGGCGTGTCGCAGCGCTGCCGGACGCCGCGCGTGGCTTCGCGACGACGGATGTTTAGTCGCGGAAACGTAGCCGTCGGAGATGAGAGACGGACACGCGTGATCGTCGGGTCCTACACGGGTACCACCGGTGGTGTCCGCAACACCCGGGTTGTTCTTTCGCGTTAACGGTTCCGTTGAGGAAGAAGCCAGTCGCCGCAACAACCGCCGCAACCGCCGCCGCCGCCAGTGGTGGGTGAGTTTCGCGGTGCGGGCAAGGAGGTGTTCGATCATCGGCGCGTCGCGATGATCCCGAGGAGGACTCGCGGCGGTCATGCCG
Organism: Lasioglossum leucozonium; assembly: GCA_028454225.1. Taxonomy (NCBI): domain Eukaryota; kingdom Metazoa; phylum Arthropoda; class Insecta; order Hymenoptera; family Halictidae; genus Lasioglossum; species Lasioglossum leucozonium. Next base: position 6,304,000 of record CM052214.1, read on the forward strand.
CGTGATTCGAGGCTGCGAGGACTATCGTCGGTGGTCACCATCGGCAACATCCTCGGCAAGAGGTACCGAACAACAGCTGCTGGTGGATCGTCAACGAGGGAAACATGAGCTCGATCGACTTCGACGAGGTGTTGGTGCACGTGGGCGAGAAGGGCAAATACCAAAACATCATGTACTACCTTCTTTGCATACCCGCCACTCTACCCGCCGCGTTCCTCGCATTCTCGCAAGTGAGTCAAACCCTCTCTATCGCCGCGCCGGGCGGGTTAGGTGCGCGTCCGTGCGCCACCACCGTGTCTTCGGGTGCGTTTACGGTGGAGCTCGGATGTAGACGAGATGTCTGCGAAGACGATCGGTGATTCCTGGTGTGGGCATCGTCGACTCGGGTTGCGTGTTTGATAATCGCGGATTTTATGCATGTTTTACGACCGAAATATGCAGAATCGACGACGACCGAGTCGTTAGGGAAATTCAAGGACGTTGTTATTGTATTTTCGACGTTTTAACGGTGAACCTACCGCTGTCAGAAAAATCGCACAGAATCTAAATAATTAGAGCCTTGTCATATTTTTATATTCTAAAACATTTTTATCGCTATTAGTGCAAAGGTAGGTTTAGCGTTAAGATAACTGAAAATAAAATGTTCACTCAACTACGGTATCTCAAAATTAATTTCTCCTTTGCATAACATTCAGTAGCGTTTCAACCTTCGCTCTGCGTATAGAATAGTGTATAATGAACTGATAAAAACGAAAAGTCGCAGAGCGAAGAACTTTCAAAATAAATGATTAAAATTATTATTTTCATTTTTAGAGAATTTTCATAGATTCGAGTAGATATTGCAATCTTTTCATCGTCAGAAAAATTCCAGAAATTGCTTTTTGAAAACGTGGGGTGTTTGCACCCCGATACAAGGTCGACGGTATACGCTGCTGTGCAAAAGAAAGAAGCACCCGGTATAATTACAAGATACAAGACGAACGATATCTTTGATCGATTTATTGATATTCTCTGAACCATTTAATTAAAACTTACTGTGTTCTTATTCGATTTTTCACGCTTTTCTGTGAAACATGGCCGAGTGGTTCTTTCTGTTCTACACAGCAGTGTGCATGTACGCTTAGCTAAGGTTAACCCTTTGCACTCGGAGTTGCATTTTAACTTCCAACATTGATATAAAATACTTAAACGTTTCGGGTAATTAATTAAACACCAACGTATTTAATAATGCAAACAATATTTTGAATTCTGTATTAATGTTTTCGGCGCTCAGGTTACTATGCTATTAAATAGTAACAATTGATCGAACCCGAGCGCCGAAAACATTAATACAGATTTTAACATTTTACGATCGACAAAAAATTGAATAACTATTTCGAATGGTGTTCAAACATTTCGAATGGTACAGCAATGTTTAGCAGCGACTCTGAGCCGAGTGCCAAGGGTTGAAATCGATCGTTTCGCGCGCAACTGATCGAATCGGGGGGCAGCGCGAGAAACAGCAAAGACGAAGTTCGACCTCCACCATAGACCCATCTCGGGGACCATGCGGCGCGCGACATCCAGGTGATTTGTTGAACAGGTGTTCGTGAGCGCGTCCCCAGATCATTGGTGCAGGGTGCCCGAGCTGGACAACATGACGGAGCTGTTGACCCTCGAAGAGAGAAAGGCGTTGTCGTTGCCTTACGAAGCGAGGACCGACGGCAAGCTCAAATACTCCAAGTGCAGTATGTACGACGTAAACTATACGGCCATCATCGAGACGTGGCTGGGTCGGGGCAGCCTCGAGAACGCGACCGTCGGCGCCGAGTACCGGTCGAGGTCGCGGCTACCCTCGCCGCCGGTCGGCAACCCTAAATGGCCGGTCAGCACGTGCCGACACGGATGGATCTACGACACCCGAGATTATGACAGCACGCTCGTCACCGAGGTAAACACGTCTTTCTCCGTTTATTCCTTCTCGCGATCCCCCACGTGCAACCATCTTTCTCCATGAAAATGATAATTAAATGCTCGTTTTCAACCCTTCGTTAAACATCTTTTTTCTAAATATTTTTTAAACAGAAAAGTAGCTGTTGTTCTATATGTATATACAGTCGGTGTAATAAGTACACTCTCAAAAAGCCGATAACTTTTTTACAATTGCACCAAACGACCTGATTTTTCTGAGCAATTAGAAGCATCGACGACCCGCAATATTTTTGAAAAAATTCCAATTGGCAGGAATTACGCGGAAAAATGAAAGAAAGACTTTTTGAAACTTTCGTCTTTGGTCCCGTAATGAAAATTTAAAACACGCGTTTTGTAGATTTTTGTCAGTCGCACGCGTGCTGAAGATTTCATCGAAATCGGTCGACGATTCTGAGCACAAGTCGCGAAAAACCACGATTTTCACCGCTGGTAGCTCCCGCGCCTGCGTGAGTCGATTCGGATGAAATTTTGTCGCGACAATTGCACCGCGACTTTCGAGCAGTGAATCCGATCCGAATGGCACCGGAGAAATGCGAGGAACGAGTAGACGAGTACCGCGTTGCGCTCGCCGAGGACCGAGTTCTTGGGCCAAGCGAAGGTTTCCGCATGGACGTCGTAAAGATCGAGACGTCGGCATGTGCACCGAGAAGCGAGAGGCTCGTTCCACGGCATTGCAGAAGACGGGTTAATTTTCGCGCGAGGGTTAATTCGCGGGGGGTTCCCCGAGACGACGAGGGCCGGGGCTCGCGAATTCCCGGCGGATTCGGTTTCGCCGGGAATGTCCGCGGTTTCTCGGAATGGGAAAACGCGGTCGCGTGCGAGTGGGTCGACGTCGACACCGTTCGTCGCGTCCGAGAGCAAACGAACGAGGAACGTTTTGCATAATCCTCCTACGCGGGTCCGTTGTCCAGCGTCTCTCGCCTCTCTTTCCGTTTCTTGCGACAGTGTGGCACTCGGCGCGAGAGAAGAGAGAGCGCGCGAGCGTGGACTAGAACGCGATGACAGGTACGCAACGGGTCGAGGAGTCGAGTTTCACAGGGGCAATTCGGCTTGGCCTCCGTCGATTAGCGGAATCGCGGGAACCACCTCGAAAGCCCTGCGGACGGAGAAGTGCTCGCGAGCCGGTCCCGGTTCGCGGAATCGGCGTCCCTCTTGTCCCCGATCGGCACGCCGCTGTTAAACTCCTCTTTCCGCTCGATAATTCTCTATTCCGTGAAAGCCTCGTCTCGATCCGCAGCGGGTCGATGTTTCCGCGCCGCGGCCGGATGTCCCACCACCGTTCGATTCCGTGGGGCTGATTATCACGCGTTCGTTTCCACGGACCCGGTGCACCTTTCACGTCCCACCGACCAATCAACGGTCGCCGCGTCATCGATCTTCGCGAGTCACCCGAAATCCCACGATCGTGCATCGTCTAGATAAAAATTGTCCGTCTGCAAACAGCAGATTCACAAACAATCGGTTTCGATAAAACTTCCGCTTCCGTTTCGATGAAAGAGCACGTGAATTATTTTTCGTTTTCGTCGCAACACCGAGGAACAATTGCGACTACGGTTTATAGTTATACAGCGGCGGAACTACGAGGGTCGGTGGAGGCCCAAAATTTTTGCGTTTTTTGTCTTAATCTAAAATTATCGCTAATTTACATTTAAATTACACTAGCAAAAAAATATACCTTTTGCGTTCATTGCATTTTTTTTAGGGGGGTTTAAAATTTATATTTTACGGAGGGGCGGAAAATTTATAGTTCCGCGCAAAAATATATACTCTGTGCCATTTATTGAATTTTTTTGGGGGCCCAGAATTTTTGAATTTATTATATTTATTTAAAATTATCGCTAATTTACATTTAAATTACTCTAACAAAAAAAATATACTTTTTGCGTTCATTGCATTTTTTTTAGGGGGGTTTAAAATTTATATTTTACGGAGGGGCTGAAAATTTATAGTTCCGCGCAAAAATATATACTTTGTGCCGTTTATTGAATTTTTTCTGGGAGCCCAGAATTTTTGAATTTGTTGTCCTTATCTAAAATCGCTGCCTGATTTAAATTACAATTACACTAGCAAAAAGAATATGCTTTGTGCGTTTATTGAATTTTTTCTGGGGGCCCAGAATTTTTGAATTTATTATCTCTATCTAAAATTATCGCCAATTTAAATTAAAATTACACTAGCAAAGAAAACATACTATTTGCGTTCAATGAATTTTTTTTTCGGAGGGTCCATAATTTATATTTTAGTGGGGGAGTGGGCCGAAAATTTCTAGTTCCGCCACTGCCGACAACCGCGGTTTTTGTTCAATCAAATTCATCTGAAATCGTCGAATTAGAATTTCCGCGTAATCCCCGCAATTGTTCAGTTATGATGCTACAGTTGTGCAACAACAGGCAATCACGATTTTTCTTCGCATGTGTCTTCATATTCGAGAAACGTCAATGAGGCTTCGCCGAGATTCGTGCTGCATTCTTTCGAGCTCTATTGCCGGACTGCGGAGTTTCATGCGAAATAGAAATTCCATAGCGACCTATCAGATTTTATCGAGCAGTTACAAATTCTTTCAGCCTCTCTACTGTCTTTTTATTTGTCTGACGAACGCATAAAAATCTCCACAGCGCGTCGATTTTTCCCAAATTTTCTCTAAGAAAAATCAACGCGACCGTTTCCCACGGTCCGGGACCGGTGGTCGTCGGTTCGTCCGAGCGCGATTTTCGCGAGAGACCGAGCGAATCGCAGACGTTCAATGGGTTCGCGGAGTCGCGGGATCGGTGCATCATCGTCGATTAGAATCGCGGGAATCGCGGAGCGAGCTTCTTCGTTGGAAACCTCGGCCGATCGTTGCGGCGCGGCGCGTGTGCGGGAATCGGAACGCGCTGGTCGCGCCAAGGTTCGTCACGTGGCAGGCCGAGCTCTGCATCAGCGGTCTCTCGGTCTCTCGCTCGCTCGCTCGGGTCCGTTAACGCGTTATTAAATTGCCGCAATTAGACAACGCGGGTAGCTGTTGTCGCAACACGAAGATCGTAACTCGCGGGGTCGAGGATCTAGGTGCCAAGCCTCTCGGTTCTCTCTTCGAATGGTCAATTCCGTCGCACGGAAATAGTCGGCCAAGGAAGACGGAACAACACCGAACGATCCCGCACTTCTACGAATCGGTGAAGGTAAACAAACGCGAAGATAACACCTGAATTGAAGATTCTCGATTTCTCGACGATCTTAAACCTACTGCCCACCATTCGATTCCAGATTTTTCATGCTTTCGTGGTGAACGATTGAATATTATAATGCGAACCGCGAGAGGTATAAACAAACTCGATCTCGTTTATAAGATAAAATCTACACTTGTGAAGATCAGTACCGTTAATAGAATTTGATGATGGAAAACAATATACTCCCGCTAATATTCGGACCTCTTAAAAAGTCGATAACTTTTTTAATATCGCACCATGCGACTCTGATTTGTTTGAGAAGTTAGAGTGGTTTGTTACGTAACGTGCAAAGAAATTTTGATGAAGATTGCAACTGGTCGGAATGGCGGAGAAATTACTAAATGTATTTTGCAACATTTTCATGTGGTCTCATCGAAATCGATCAACGAGCTACGATCGTTTAATGGCGGTAAAAATTGCAATTTTTACATCTTTCAATGACCGTCGTTTTTCCGCCGCATGAAACCTTCACGATGCATACAATTGACACGGATATCTACAGAACGTATTTTTTAAATTTTCAATATAGACCCACACAAACACGTTGCAACAGCGTTCAGTGTGTTCACTACAATCCCGCCCAATCGCAATTTTTGAAAAAATCTCTTATCCCATCATCCAGTAAACAAACCGTTCTAACTTCTCATAAAAGTTCAAATCTCGTGGTCGAATATCAAACAGGTCGTTATTTTAAGAGCGTCGGTATATCAATGGAAGTCACGGTGCGTCTCCCTAAGGTGCGTAAGGTCTCGCGGCTTCTCTCATGCCTTGGTGCTCCGAGAGCGCGGCGGAGTCGATGTTGCAAAGGACAGGACGCATGGTAGTCTATCTGTACCGACTCGTCCCGCCGTAGTACGGTTGGTCGACGACCGAAGGTGAGGACCGTTCCCGACGGCCAGGTGAACAAGATCGTGCCTTGACGAGCGACTGGCCGATAGTTTGCGGCTCCGTGGTGGCGTCAGCAATTGCCGACCAATTTACCTACCCCCGCATCCGGTCATGCGATCTGTCGCATCAAACGCCTCGTACAAACTACCGGCTCTACTCTGTGCGCTCCTACGAAGGGTATATGTCCGCCGCGCGAGCGTGCCAGCTTACCAGCTTGTCGCTCGCGTCCGCATTTCTGTCGTGACGCACAACAACCGGCTCGACCGAGTTCGATTCCCTGCTGCTGCTGGTGCCGCCCACCGCTTCTTCTCGGGCTCCTCTCGGGCCTGGACAGAGCCCGGATAGCCCGCGCGCGCTCCGCCCGAATCGCGGGGGGCAACACACAAATCGGCGAAAAATCACCATCTCTTTTTCATCCCCTTCTTCCCCCTCCTCCCTTCTCGCGGCTGTTTCTCCTAGTCTTCCCCCTCTCCTCCTCTCTCTCTCTCGTGCGTGCATGTCGTTATTCCCCTTTCGCCGTGTTCTCGTTCTCCCTCCTCCGACGGGTCGGTCTCTAGCCGCTGATCACCGGGTCCATCAGCGGCCGCTCTCGAGGGTGTGCTGCGCGCGGCCCTTGTATTTACACGCTCCGGATTTACGCAGACGCGTGACGCACGGAGCCATCGAGGCAAATCCTGTTCTTCCGTTTTCCGTTCAAGCTTCGCTCGCTTCGTCGCCGCGGCTTGGCTTTCTCTCATCCCCGATCGAGAGAGTCAGCGAGCCGCTCGCTCTGACACGCTCGCCGCCGCCGCCCGCCCGCCCGTCTCCTTCCTACCACCCAGGTATCACCCGCCGGTTCTCTGATTGCCCCGCGGGGCACTGGCCTGCCTGGCTCCTTCGGAATCGGGGCCACCGGAACCGCACGCGGCACGCAAGACACGCTGTTCGCTACAATGTTCTCTGACTTCTCTCGACGAGATTCGGTGTTTTGCCCCTCGGAGCAGACCCAGTGCCCTCAGGGGCACGGAACAGGAAATTGGGATTCGATTGTTTGAATGAATTAGTCTCGTGCTAGACACGGCGTTGACTACAACGCTTATGAAATGTATCTTATGTTGATGCGATTCGCAGTTTTGCCCTCGGAGCAAAGCTAGTGCCCCCAGGGGCACAGAACAGGAGATTGAGATTCGATTGTTTGAATGAATTAGTCTCGTGCTAGACACGGCGTTGACTACAATCTTGTGAAATGTATCTTATGTTGATGCGATTCGGAGTTTTGCCCTCGGAGCAGAGCTAGTGCCCCCAGGGGCACAGAACAGTCTTCGGAGATTGGGATTCGATTGTTTGAATGAATTAGTCTCGTGCTAGAGACGGCGTCGACTACAATCTTATAAAATGTACCTTATGTTGATGCTATTTACAGTTTTGCCCCTCGGAGCAGAGCTAGTGCCCCCGTGCTAGGGGCACGGAACAGGAGATTGGGATTCGATTGTTTGAAAGAATTAGTCTCGTGCTAGATACGGTCTTTTGGACTTTTTTTACTGGATACCGATCTGGGGTTACCGTGGGCTCCCGTTGCCCTGTGGGGCACTGCCCTGGCTCCTTCGGAATCGGGGACACTGTCTCTGCAATCTTTCAAACTTTTTAGTTTGCACTGGTTATGGAGGATAGGTCTGGGCTCCGCTTGCCCTACAGGGCATAATTTTGGCCCCGACTACGTCCAGAGCAAACGAACCAAGCCCGGACATTCTACACCGATCGTTCTCCGCTCCCATTTGTTTTAAGACGTTCTATTAAAAAATGATTGTATTTCGACAGCTCTGCGGAGCACAATATTGCTCTCTGGGGCAACTTCGGCTCCCGGCGAAAATTGTCCGGAAAGCGGGGCTCCTTCGGGACTCCTCGTTCCGACTCTTTCCGAGAGTCTGACGGAGGGTTTGCTCCGGGAGCAATCCGGGGCATCTCCGGGGCAAAGAGCGTTCGTTGGTCGCTGCGTCTAGCACGGGGGTCTCGACCGCTCTGAAACGAGAATCGAGATGACTTGGGATAGGAAGCAGAGCGGAAGCTTGGCGTTGCACGTTCGCGCAGAGCGCCGCCGCAAGACAATGACCCGTCCCCGTTCGTTCAGTAACGTCGGGACGGACGGGAACCGATCGGATCGTCGCAAATCGTCGTTCTGACGCACGACCCAGTCCTTACGAAAATCTAATTAACCGGCACCGTACGTAACCGCCGCTCTACGCGCTCTATCTTCTGACCGTGACTCTCCAGTTTCGAACGCGAATTTTTTCCTGGAAGAAATTCGATTTGAAGAATCTTCAATTCTGAAGAACGCAATTCGAATTCTGTCCGACCAATCGAAACTGATTCGCAACGACGTCGGCCACCAGCTATCGTCCAATCGCGACGACGAAGAGGGCATCGGACATTTTCGACCTTGAAGACTGCCCGGCTCCACACGATTCGTCCCAATTGAAACCGAGACAAATAGCGGTCCGAAAACGCACGGATCGGAGAACGTCGGATCGTTTCCGGCGCGGAAGTCGCCGTCGGCGAGTCTGGCAAACCGGATATCCGGTCGAAGTCTCGAGAGAACCAGCGGTGAAAAAATAGAGAAAGAAGAAACGACGACGGGGTTTCGCGGGTCAGCTCTGCTGAAACTCGCGCGACGACGTGGACGCATCAACCTAACCGCGCGCGGTCATATCAATAGATCGTTTTCGAACTGTGTCAGGGTGATAAAATCTGCACGCGTCGTTAACGTCCTGCGGGCGCGCTCGTCCGCGCGTTGCTGCCCTTGACAATAACGCGGCCGGGTGTATGCACGTACATGTATATCGCGGTGCGAGCGCGCGTTCTCTCCCGTATTTCCATGCAATTTACCTTTTGCGTTTCACGGAGACATCAAAAGTCCGTGAGTGGCAATTAGCTCGAATCAAAGTTCGTGTACGCGAACGCCCACCGGACCCAACGCGCGCGCTCTTCGCCCGCCGCCGATATTATATTTGCTCGCGCGCTGATGATCGGTGCTCGATGAAACACACTGTTCGTTTGCACGCTACGCGCTTACCGCTGCGTGTTTACCGACGCTCTTTCAGCGGGAGCGGAGCCTCGCGAACACCGCCAGTTAAACGTTCCTCGCCCGGACAAACCACCGGAAGCCGTGCGTGGGGCGCGATCATGCGAACGAACGGTCAGGATCGATGTTCAACGGTCGATCTTAAGAAAGATCGCTCTTCGCGCGGGCGTAAAGATTATTGCGTTTAACGTGCGAGAGGAGGTGTACAGAAAAGATGTCCTCTTCTCTCAGGTGGACTCTTCACCAAAGTTACCGCGGATTTGTCGTAGCAAACACACACCGCGGTAGCCAAGTGAGAAGTAGCTTTGGAGGACTCGCAATGTCAATTAGGAGACGATGTACTTACCGAACGCTTCACTTAGGCCAGCAGAGATATTTTTGTAGCAATTCTCGACAACAAAACGGATCGTTGTGAACATAGACCAACCTGACGTAGACATGTTCTTCGGCTGAACTGGCAGAGACATATTTTGTAGCAAGTTGCGACCACAAAAAGGATCATCTAGATCAGGAGGGGGATATTTTTATACTAATTCCCAAAAAGCGATCACTGTGGATCATCAAGGGTCAACCTAACGTAAACATGCTGTTCAACTAAACTAGCAGACATTTTTTGTACCAATTCTCCAAAATAAAAGGGATCATTGTGACAAAGGTCAACCTAACGTAGACATGCTCTTTTCAACTAGCAAGTTGCAAAAACAAAAGGGATTATTGTGAACAAAGATCAACCTAACGTAGGCTTCACCTAAACCAGCATAGACATTTTTTGCACCAATTCCCCAAAACAAAAGGGATCAATATAAACAAAGGTCAACGTAACTCTCCATCTAGACGAGGAGAAAGATATTTTTATACCAATTCCCAAAAACAGAGGGGGGTCACTATGGACCACAAAGGGTCAACCTAACATGCTCTTCAGCTAGACCAGCAAATAAATATTTTTACAGCAATTTCCAAAAACAAAACTGATCACTGTGGACCACAAAGGGTCGACCTAACGTTGACACGCTCTTCAGCTAAAATAGCGCAGACATTCGTTGCACAAATTTCCAAAAATAACAGTGAACCCTCTGGACCAGAAAGAGTCAACATAGACATGCTCTTCACCTAGACCAGCAGAGACATTCTCATAGCAATTCCCAAAAACGAAAGGGATCATTGTGAACCGCAAAGGGACGACCTAACGTTGACACGCTCTTCAGCTAAACGAGTGCAGACATTTTTTGCACAAATTTCCAAAAATAACAGTGATCCCTCTGGACCAGAAAGAGTCAACATAAACACGCTCTTCACCTAGAACAGCAGAGACATTCTCATAGCAATTCCCAAAAACAAAAGGGATCATTGTGAACCGCAAAGGGTCAGCCTAACGTACGTGCGCAACACCGTCGTTGAAGAGCGTGGACTCGCGTTGCTCCAGGTCCGTGCTTCGGAAAAGCCGGGTCAGCGAGATAGCTGGTTAAAAAGCGGCGCTCGATGACGTGACGTGGGAATCGCTACCGCATCATCCATCGTCCCAGTGGTGTACGTGAGCGCAATCTACTCGCCGTAGAGTGGACGTCGCTCGCGCGCGTTTGCGCGCCAAGCACGTACTTGCCCCGTACACGCGTCATTCGATTAATGAAATTCTGCCGCCGCCGTCGTCGACGACGACGACGACGGTAACGTGGACGCAAGGATCGAATTCGAGTCGGACTGAAGGTCCAAGCCTCTCGAGATCGCTAGGATAATGGGGACCCGCCATCTTGGTAGCCACGACGATTCCCTCGGCGAAGTTGTTCTGCGAAAAGCAGAAGTTTCCGTGGAGTATTTTCCCAGGTACTTGCGCCGCTCCTCTGTTCTCCGAGGTTAGGTCCTAGTGGGTATAGAAGAGCAGACTCTCGAATCGCTTAGATATCGCCTCGGTTCTTCAAATTGCCGCCATTTTCTGCGCGACACTCTTCCGCAACCTGAGACTCTACACGCTCAAACTATCAGGTAGGTTTTAAGGGACCCTCTATTTTTTGAGGGACTCGTGCCCATTTCTCTTGGCCTTCTGCAACCTAGAGCTCAAATTGCTCAGAGATCATCTAGGTTCTGCAAATTGGCCGCCATTTTCTGCGCGCCACTCTTCTGCAACCTGAGACTCTACACGCTCAAACTATCAGCTAGGTTTTAAGGGACCCTCTACTTTTTTGAGGGACTCGTGCCCGTTTCTCTTGGCCTTCTGCAACCTACAGTTCAAATTTAGAGTTCAAATTGCTCGGAGATCATCTAGGTTCTTCAAAATGGCCGCCATTTTCTGCGCGCCACTCTTCCGCAACCTGAGACTCTACATGCTCAAACTATCAGCTAGGTTTTAAGGGACCCACTATTTTTTGAGGGACTCGTGCCCGTTTCTCTTGGCCTTCTACAACCTAAATTACAAATTTAGAGTTAAAATTGCTCAGAGATCATCTAGGTTTTGCAAAATGTCCGCCATTTTCTGCGCGCCAGTCTTCCGCAACCTGAGACTCTACATGCTCAAACTATCAGCTAGGTTTTGCTAAAGGGTCCCCTCCATTTTCTGAGGTACGCATGCCCTTTGGCCTCCTGCAACCCGGGACTCGAAATGGAGATTGTCCAGGTTTTTCAATCCAATAAGGGATGACGATTAATCAGACTCGGATCGCCGACGGGGGGAGATCGTTTTTCTCTTGTCCATCGAGGATGATGGACACCTCCGGCTGTGGGAGCCCGGCGGATCCCCGTTTCCGATTTAATTGGCGGCGAGAGTCGCATGGGTAGATCTGCTCGCGATATCGACGGATCGTTTTCCACCACCGGAGCTCCGCGATCGGTAAAAGTTTGCATGTGTATCAGACCCGGAACCGTTTCTGGAACAGTTTCCGTCGCGTGTTCGTTATCGCGAGAGACGCGACGAGAGGCAAATATTGTCTCCAGATGCAACTGATCCGCGGTAGATTATTGGCCTGATTGCACCGAGAAGAATAAACACAGCCTAGAAACAATGAGGACCACACGCTACTATGTACATACATTGAACAATGCGTGCTAGAGGCTTTTGCAGAATACTAGAGCTCCTTTGTTCGTTCAACGAATATTTATACAACACCGAAATAATATATTGTTAATAACGGTGGATTAATTAATACAATAAATCGCGTTATTACAGACTCTAATACTCTGTATAATCGTATTAATTTTATATACTTTTAAAAAACTTTACCATGAGTTTTTGAGCGCGTCCCTTCTTTTTTCTATTATGTAAACATTTATGTACGAGGGCCGTTTATAATAAAATAATAATAATAATTTCAATACTGACTACTTCTCAAATTATTTGAACTATTTGCTATAAACTTGAAATTTGAATTTAAATTAACATTAACTTTTTGACTAAGGGTGTTTTCGAGATCACCCAACGTTCCAATTTTCTAGATCGCAATATCCGCTACAAGTTGACCAACCCCTTACTTCTACAACCCTAGAAAGCCCCGATAACCGTTCCGTTTGCAATGAACAATGTATACTTCGTCGCGACGACGATGACAGTGCGCGATACCGTGATCACATGATCGCCACGAGTCATCGTATCCACGTAGGACACCCGTGATCTCGCCGATCTCGTTTCGGAAAATATATAGTGTGACGTTCCCGTGACACTCCGAGATGGGTAACGGCCGCGAGGCGTTTCTAGCGTTTTAATGGCACATTCTGCATCCACATAGCTAGACTTGGTATGCGACAACAGCTGGTGGCCTTCCACCTCTACGACTTTCTTCTACGTCGGCAGCCTCTTCGGGAACGTGGTGTTCGGCTGGATCGCCGACAAATGGGGCCGAAGGACCGCGTTCTTCGCGATACTCTTCCTCGAGGTGATATTCTCGATCGCCACCAGCTTCAGCCCGAACTACGTCATCTACACCGCGATGAGGACCATCAACGGTCTCTTCTTCCCAGCTATCTATCAGATACCCTTCATACTAGGTGAGCAATAGGGGAACCCGAAATATCGGGTCGGGTCTGGTTCCCGGAAATTTCGAGATTCCCGAACGAATCGAGTTGCCCGAAGATTTCGAGAATGTGACATACGAAACTCTAAATTAAATAAGTAAAAAGTATGTATGTATGTAATGATATTTGGTCCCCTTTATCAATCCTCAACTATCGCCTAATTTCAAGCGGGACCCACTTTTTATTAAGGTGGATTCCGAACCACCTATTTTGCCAACAACACGTGAAACGCAATCAGAGAGCCACTTCCCGGCTTTTTACCGAGCGGTCACCCATCCTAGTGCGTCCCCCGCCCTACGCTGCTTAACTTCGGTGATCGAACGAGAACCGGTGTTTTCAGCGAGGCAATGGTCGTTGACAATAAGTAAAAAGTAATAGATAACATAATTTGCCGAATATTTGTAGAATAAAAAATCCGAAATCTTAAATTTATTAAATATTCCGTTATATCGCAAAAATTTTAAATAAATGATCCGTAATGTCTACAGGTTCGATCCAATTTTAACCTTTAAGCAATTTTGCAATTAGAAATTTCCCATAAATTTATTCATTGAAACGAATGTAAATGGTTAGAGTAGGTTCTCGAAATTTTCGAAAATCCCGATTCTTTCAGAAATATCGACTCGACAATAAATTCGAGAATCTCGAAATTTCGGGTGCTCGCCCCTGGTGAGCAGAGACCCGATCAACACCGATCGAATCTGCTGCGGGGTTACGATCGGCTACGGACAGTGGCTAAGAACGGGCCCGTTTCGTTTCAGCGCTGGAGATGATGGGCCCCAGGTACAGAACGTTCGCCGGTATGGTGATCTGCATGTTCTTCGCGTCGGCGATGTCTCTTCTAGCCCTACTGGTAACCAAGACTTGCGCCCCTTCGATCGGGGATCGATTCGAAGCGAGTGCTCGAAACGAGGATTTCTGTTCGCAGGGTTACCTGCTGAGACACTGGTTCGCGCTGTCGCTGGCGACCTCGGTCCCGTTCGTCCTTCTCTTCAGCTACTACTGGATCATACCGGAGTCGCCGCGGTGGTTGCTCAGCAAGAACAGGATCGACGAGGCGGAGGTGATCGTGCAGCGGATGGCGAAGATCAACGGGAAGACGGTGCCCAGCAATTTCCTCAGGAAAATGGAGGTAAAGAGTATCACAATCACATCGCCCATGTTGTAAACAATCTTTGTAGTATTTTAAATCGGACCTACCATTTTTCCCCGTATGAACGCATAAAATCCAATCCTTTCGATTGACAGACAAGCAATGAAGCGCGTGATCAATTGATCACCGATTGCGAGTCTGGACGCGTCGCCGAGTAATGACGGCGCGCGTGTATCGCGCGGAGATCGTAAATCAGCGAGCGCCTGCAAACGGTATTGATAACATTATTGTAAACAATCTAGCGCAGTTGTTACGCGTGCAGCCATTTGTCAACTTCCTTATCTAGCAGACGAAGTTCCCTCAGAAGAAGGGATCTGGGCGGCTAAGTAGACCTGTAGCAGAGCCCAGCTCCCTTGTGTCCTTGGCAATTCCTTCATCGTTCTTCACCGTTGATCTGTTCAGCTGGAGATTCTCAGGAGACAGGGTATCTCGTGCAACGGCACGAACTCCGGCGAGAACGAGACCGTCCAGGCGGAGGACAGGTCCCCGCCGCCGGCGGCGACGCCGATGGACCTTGTCCGTAACCCGAACATCCGGAAGAAGTTCTTCATCCTGGCGTTCGACTGGGTGGCGAACGCGGTCGTCTACAATGGGCTGTCGTACAACGCCACGAACCTCGGCGTCTCCGATTACCTGGCCTTCTTCATTGGTAACGGAGCTGCCTGCCTGCCGGCTCTCGCGCGTAGACCTTGGCTCCGCGACGCTCCGCGACGCCTCTCTCGTAAACATGTTTTCGACGCCAGCCGTGTAGCCGCGTGCGATCCCGTGCACCGCATACGCAATGCGCCCTGCGGGGAACGCGGAACGTCCGTGTGCGAACGCGATTCGACTCGATCCGATGCGATCGCGGCGAACTATTACGCTGCGTCCCTTCCTCCCCGCCCCCCGTAACGTCGCGCGACCCAAAACCGACGGAAATCTGCTCGACGGGCTGCTCCCTTCGGGGCTTCGAGAATTGGTCGGTCGTCTGAAGATCCGAAAGCTCCCTCCCTCTCTCTCTGTAAAGTGGGCGTGGCTTCAGTTTCGACGTGGTCGGGGCAGTGCCTCCAAGGGCTCTGCCCCCGACTCTGTACTACCGATCAGCCTTGTCGTTCTTCGGACTTCAGAAATTGATCAACTAAAATATACTCCAGTTATAATTTTCAGGGCGGGGCCTGCGCCCGAGGAATGGGCGTGGAAAACTACCGGCCCGCCCCTCGACACTCCCATTAGAGATAGAACCGTAACATTACCAAATTCTCGACGGTGTCTCTCGCGAAGCTCTCTAGGAATCTGGATGGGTCGGGCGTGACCTGTGCCCGAGAAATGGGCGTGGAAAACTACCGGCCCGCCCCTCGACACTCCCATTAGAGATAGAACCGTATCATCACCGAATTCTCGACGGTGTCTCTCGCGAAGCTCTCTAGGAATCTGCATGGGTCGGGCGTGGCCTGCGCACGGGAAATGGGCGTGGTAAACTAACGGGCCCTCGACACTCCCATTAGAGATAGAAGCGCCAGATTATAGAATTTTCTACGGGTTTCGCACGCCAGGAATCTGGGCGTTGCCAACAAACGGGCCCACCTCTCGACACTCAGAGATAAAAGCGCGAGATTACCGAATTTCTGCGACGGAGCTCGGGTCTCTCGCGAAGCTGCGCGTGCCCGCGAACACGTTTGATGTTTCCTTCGCCGGCAGGTGGCCTGGTGGAGATACCCTCGTACGTGATCACCTGGTACGCGATGGACAGACTCGGCAGAAGGTGGGTCCTGTGTCTGACCATGCTCCTGGGAGGCGTGGCCTGCGTCTCCTGCATGTTCGTCCCCGAAGGTGCGTACTTCGTTCGTTGCTCCTGCGGAAAATCTACGATCGTTAGGTGTTGAACTCACGAATGAATCTGATCTCTGTCGTAGCAGACGCCGTCTGGGTTACCGTGTGCCTGGCGATGATAGGTAAATTCGGTATCGCCGCCTCGTTCGCTGTGTTCTACGTGTTCGTCGGTGAATTGCTGCCAACCGTGCTGAGGTCCCAGGCGATGGGCATCGCCTCGTTCATCGCGGGCATCGGTTTGCTCGCGTTCCCGTACATCGTCCACCTGGCGGTCTACTCCAGGGTGCTGCCTCTCATCATCATGGGCACCCTAAGCGTCGCCGGTGCTCTCACGTCCATCTTCCTGCCGGAGACCCTCAACATCCATCTGCCACAGACCATCGAGGAGGGGGAGCTCTTCGGCGCCGACTTCAAGCTCTGGTCCTGCCCCACGCTGCCAAGGTCGGTGCCCTTTGCGATCGTTACCCCCTGATTCTGAAAAATTCAAACGTCACGACTGTTGCCATTGCTATTATTTTTTATTAAATCATTTACCACGATATGGTGGGATTAACGTCAAGAAACCTTACCGAACCTCACTTCCTGAAGAAGTCAGCTTCGACGTTCACGTGTCAAAATTAACGGTAGAACCCGGGCGAACCGTGTTTCAGAAAGAGGAAGAACCACGAGAGCAAGCGTGAATCAATGCCACTGAGATGTTCAGCGAACGGCCGACCGGGTAGCCGTTCTTCAGCGTCCAAGTCGCAGGACGAGGAGGAGGACCAGGAAGCGGCAAGCTCCTGCTTCGATCAGCTGCAAGGCGAGCAACTCGAGGAGGATCCCGCTTGGAGGGTACCGGACGGCGTCAAGGAGCTGGCGGACCTCGAAGAGGACCGTCAGAACACGACAGTGGCCGTCATCGAACGTAAACGAACGCAATGAACGACCTCGGCCAGGGACGAATACGTGTTGTGTCGTAACAGCATTCGTATCGCAGGCCGTGTTCGTTCGCGGGAACCATTTGCTACAGGGTATTAAACAATTGTCAACATTGTCGACGGTTTTTCCACGAGCCGGAAATACGCGTCCCGTTGTCGCCAAGGTGAAGCGAGCAGTCGTCTGTTTCTGTTTGCTCGAGAGACATTCCGACAGAACGCGTCGAGTGCGAGGGACCCCGAACCGGAAACCTCGTCGTCGAAAGAACTCGTCTACACTCGGCTCCATCCTCGCTGTGACCGGAGGAAAATCGTGTTCGAACCTGTCACCGTATACCAGCGCGCGGCCGAACAATGCGGGAGATCGTGCACATACAAGTCGGCCAATGCGGCAACCAGATCGGTGCCAAGGTCAGTGACAGGGAACTCTCTCGCGGTGACAAAAGGTTCTCGGTGACGCGGGAAAACTTGAAACGCGCACCGACGAGTCGCGCGAGAACGTGACGCGCGGAATCAGCTGGCTCGGTTTCGCGAGGGGATCTGCTCGTTCGGTAGACTGTCTAAGCGACCTAACCTCGAGACTGACTGTCAACGTTCCGTCAACGTTTCGTCGAAGTGCCAGTTAGAGTCAGGTTCTGTGGGGACTGGACCAGCGTCGAGGATCGGGCGACTTCCGGGTCCGGTTGGAGGTCTCTGTTTCGCTGTTCCTTGGAATTTTCATTGTACCCTATGCATTCTGTCCAATCGCTATACCGAACGGAATTCTACGAATAGGATTTCCAGTAATTACACTGTACCGGAAGGAAGATTAGAAAATTTTTTTAACTCATTTTCAAATTATCGAATCATCAATTTTATCTATTCAGTCGCTTCAGTCGAATAGGATTTCCCAGCAGTTGTACCATACCAAAAGGAAGCTTAGAAAATTTTTTTAATTTATTTTTAAATTATCACCCAATTGTCAAATTTTGATTATCAAATTATATCAATTTTTTCTATTGAATCACTGTACCTACTGGAATTCTACGAACAGGATTTCCCAGTAGTTATACCCTACCAAAAGAAAGCTTAGAAAATTCTTTAAATTTATTTTTAAATTATCACCCAATTGTCAAATTTTTATAACCAAATTATATCAATTTTTTCTATTGAATCACTATACCTACTGGAATTCTACGAACAGGATTTCCCAGTAGTTATACCATACCAAAAGAAAGCTTAGAAAATTTTTTACTCCATTCTCAAATCATCAAATATTTTTCGAAATTGTTACTTCCGTCAAAAACTCCGCTAGACTGTCTCCAGCGATGGACCTAGGGCTTTCCGAAATAATAAAACAACCGCCTTCGGTGGTGTGAAAACTTCACGTCATGCGAAAAGCGTAGAACCAGCATGAAAATGTTGAAAATCCAAAAACGGTACGCGCGGATCTCTGAACGCGAGCCTACGCGAGCCAGAGACCTCCAAAGCGAAACGGTCGCGTCGCGAACTATCGTAATCTCGAGATACCACGTGACGGTGCACGGGGATGCTAAAGAAACGTGTTCGAAACAGTTCTGGGAGGTGATATCCGACGAGCACGACATCGACCCAACCGGATCGTACCACGGGGACTGTGACCTGCAGCTGGAGAGGATCAACGTGTACTACAGCGAGGCATCGGCTGGAAAGTATGTTCCCCGGTCGATCCTGGTCGACTTGGAGCCGGGTACGATGGACGCGGTTCGTTCTGGCCCGTTCGGCCAGATCTTCAGGCCCGACAACTTCGTGTTCGGTCAGTCCGGAGCAGGGAACAACTGGGCGAAGGGACACTACACGGAGGGAGCGGAGCTGGTGGACTCGGTGTTGGACGTGGTGAGGAAGGAAGCGGAAAGCTGCGACTGTCTTCAAGGTTTCCAGCTGACCCACTCCCTGGGCGGTGGCACCGGATCAGGGATGGGCACCTTGCTGATCTCGAAGATCCGCGAGGACTATCCGGACAGGATCATGGCGACGTTCTCGGTGGTCCCGTCGCCGAAGGTGTCCGACACCGTTGTGGAGCCGTACAACGCGACGCTGTCCGTTCACCAGCTGGTGGAGAACACGGACCAGGCGTACTGCATCGACAACGAGGCCCTCTACGACATCTGCTTCCGCACCCTGAAGCTGTCCACGCCGTCTTACAGCGACCTGAATCATCTGGTGTCCGCTACCATGTCCGGAGTGACCACCTGCCTCAGGTTCCCCGGACAATTGAACGCCGACCTGAGGAAGCTCGCGGTGAACATGGTCCCGTTCCCGCGTCTCCACTTCTTCATGCCCGGGTTCGCTCCTCTGACCGCGCGGGGGAGTCAACAGTACAGAGCCCTGACGGTGCCGGAGCTCACGCAACAGATGTTCGACTCGAAGAACATGATGGCGGCCTGCGACCCGAAGCACGGCAGGTTCCTCACCGTGGCGGCCGTCTTCAGGGGCAGGATGTCGATGAAGGAGGTCGACGAGCAGATGCTCAACATCCAGAACAAGAACAGCTCGTACTTCGTCGAGTGGATACCGAACAACGTGAAGACGGCCGTCTGCGACATACCGCCCAGAGGCTTGAAGATGTCCGCCACGTTCATCGGTAACTCCACCGCCATTCAGGAACTGTTCAAGAGGATCTCCGAACAGTTCACCGCCATG
This sequence comes from Lasioglossum leucozonium, assembly GCA_028454225.1. Taxonomy (NCBI): domain Eukaryota; kingdom Metazoa; phylum Arthropoda; class Insecta; order Hymenoptera; family Halictidae; genus Lasioglossum; species Lasioglossum leucozonium. Next base: position 6,323,659 of record CM052214.1, read on the forward strand.
TTCAGGAGAAAGGCTTTCTTGCATTGGTACACCGGCGAGGGTATGGACGAGATGGAGTTCACCGAGGCGGAATCCAACATGAACGATCTGGTGTCCGAGTACCAGCAGTATCAGGAGGCTACTGTCGAGGACGAGGCGGAATACGACTAATGTGGACGACGAATTCAGAGAAGATAAGGGAGACACCCACGTTTCTAACCTACAGGGTCTCTTTTCTCTGATCTTCGGGGTCCTCGACGACACGGAAAAAATTTCTTGTGAAAAAGCTTCTTGCCGATATCCGGAAATTTTCTGGTGAAGCTTCTCGCGGGTGACCGCCACCCCAGCCGAGTCTTGTGTCAAAATGGTTGTAGTGGCTTTTTTTGCATTCGTTTATTAGCGAGTCTCAATTTTACTGATTTTTTTTTTGTTTTTTTTTCTTTTCTTACATCGATGATGTATCTTTTTAAGACCGAGTTTCAATCGATTTTTATATTTACGTAGAGGCGCAGCACTCGTACAGACACATACACACACACGCACACACAGACACCCTTGTACACACATTGCAATATGTATACCTATCTATTCTTATTCTATTATACATGTATACTTTATACCCTTATATGTGATTTAGAGAAAATGTATTGGATTTGTTGAACAATCAAAAGCGCGTTCTTTAATCTACCAAGATCCTCGCGCTCCGGTAACAGCGTAAGTATGTATGTGGTTGAATATCCCTTGTGAAAATTATTTTATAGACTGAAAATAATTTACTCGATTTTAATATATCAATTATTTATGTACAAGGCTGAGTCGCCTAACGTTTGCGTCTCAAACGTCTTTGTTGTTTTCAAAGATACGTCAAATGTTTGATGGACTCAAGGTAATTCAAGGTTACAGAAAAAATGTCTGAAAGGGGATGGTCCCGTTTAAAAAATGGTGGCGACCTTGAAATTTACAAAAACGTAACATAAAAACAAATATTCTTATGGCATCGTGTGAGCCCCATTAAACCACTCGACGACGTATCTTTAAAAAACAATAAAAATATTTGAGGTGCAAACGCTGTTCGCCTAAATGTGGCCACCTAAATATCTCCTTTATGACATAACAAATGTATTTAATGCAACATAAATGGTATCACCAGGTGAATTCTTCGCAAATCTAATTTTTTTCTCAAGCTCATTTTTTCCGGAGTGTTCGCTTTAATTTTCAAAGATCAAGTTCATTTGAAAGTCGTGTTATTATAAATATCTGAATGTATTGTTCGCTCAGCTACACGATGCAATAAAAAAAAGTAGTTACGTATCAAAAAACACCATTGACCTTGATAACTCCGAAAAAAATGACCTTGGGAAAAAATATACTTGCCAAACATTTGATCCATTGACACCATGCACATAACGTGACAAATACTTCTTGCATCACAATAACCTGAAGAGATATTTAGGTAGCCTCGCTTAAAAGGACCACCCGGTATATCAGGCTTGCACAGTCCTTGAACTCGGTGATTTTTAAATAATAATACACCTCCCCGTGCCGAATATAACAAAATAAATATAATTAATAGAGGGCCAGAAGGTGATACTAGAAAATTAGTTTAAAACCCATAATAAATTGATCCCAAGAATTCCCTAAAATTGATTAAAATCCGCCCTTAAGGAAGACTCTGTCTTTCTCAACGGACAATGTTTGCATAAAAATCCGCAGTCTAAAGGTACGCGCACACCGAGGCAACAACATCTCGTCGACGTAGCCGACGATTATGTTGACGAATACGTATGTATGTCCGACGTTTCCTCGAGAGTGCAGAAATGCGATGGGAGCACGTGTCGCGTGCCGCGTCATCGAACTCGTGCTCGTCCTTCTGGTCAACTGGGGGATTGATGAAGCCAAGACCTTGGTAAAAATTGGCGATCGTGTATTATCTCATCGGCGCACCGAGGACAAACACTTTATTATTGCGTGCCGTTGCGAATCGCTCGGAATGAACGTTAATGCGGTCTCCGTGGCCGCGTCGATCGTTCATCCGTACATATCGTTCGTTTATTTTTCCCTACAAATCAAACACACTCCACACACCCCCGGACAACACGTCATCCTTCAACCACAAAAAGGAATCCAGCCGGGACCTACCTACCGGCGAGGAGGATCCTCTTCGTGTTCGCCTCTGTCGCGAGGCCATGAAGCCGACGCGGGGGATCTCGTAATTTTTCCAGGACAAGTATCTAAATTCTTCGGCAGAGTTCATTGATCTATAGTAAAAAAATGAGGGAGATCGTGCACGTGCAGCTGGGTCAGTGCGGCAACAACGTTGGCAGGAAGGTAGTCCGTCCGTCTGTGTTCTCTAGGGGTGTGCGATTTCGAGATTCTCGAAAATTTCGAGAATAAGACGCGCGACGAAATCACAAATATATTAATTAACGCCTCGAATGCCACGCCAGTTTGACAGGGAATGCCCGTGGCGCCACGATGAATTTTCTATCATACGATACATGGGCGCGCCGGTCACTGGTGGCCCCCATGGCGCCACCGCCAAGTTGAGTGCCGGTCACCGGTGACCCCCGTGACACTCAACGTGTTAAAATGAGTATAAATGGTTAGTGGATGCTCGGAATTTTTGGGAATCCCGACTTTTTCGCCCCTGGTGTTCCGTCCGATTCGAAGGGTCTCGTTTCCAGTTCTGGGAGGTGATCACGGACGAGCACGGTTTGGACGAGAACGGCGTCTACAACGGTGAGTCGGACATGCAGCTGAACAACTTGGACGTGTACTTCAACGAAGGGCCAGGTACCGTCGGAACGATAATTATCATCTGATCACGAAGCGACGCGCAATCCCGAAAAGCCTGTAGGTTCGTTCCGCGAGCGGTCTTGATCGATCTCGATCCTTCCACCTTGCCGCCCGCGCTGACCCGGAAGTGCGGCGGACTGTTCAACCCCGAGAATTTCGTGGTCGGATGCGAGAGCGCCGGGAACAATTGGGCGAAGGGTTATTACAGCGAGGGCGCGGAGCTGGTGGAGAACGCGCTCGACGTCATCCGCAGGGAAGCCGACGCCTGCGACATGATGCAAGGTGACAAACAGTGCTTTGAGACGCGCGAGGGCAGCAAAGCCACGCCCACCGTGGTGAGACGAGGAGGTCCCTCCGGGCAAGACACGTGTCCCCACTCTACCCTCCCCCTCTACGACGCTAACCCCTCCGCCGGTCACGTGGACGCGTTTCGTCTCCGCCTCGCATGTGTCCGGTAGAGGGGGGGTAACCTATTCCCCTCTATTCGTGCTCCCTCCCCTCATCTGGCGACACTGCCGCCAGGGACCTTCTTGTCATGTCACCGCAATTTAAAGAGCAAGCTAGAGGTAGAATCTAAACGCAACTGCCCCAGATACCGCGGAGACGTCTTAGAGACGTCTCAAAGATGTCTTTGATCAGGTTTAAAAAAAAGTAGACCTATGCCGGGCGTGACTATCAGCAGGTCCACAGTCGAACACCTAACGCGATGACCCATTCAGATGCAACGCGCTGACGCAGTAGAAATACTAATCGAGCTGATTTCACTTTTAAATTTTTCCTATGAGATGTTCAAGGTTTATCAGCGCCCAATAGACTTATCGAATAATTAGAACGTAACAATCTCAAGGTTAGTTGAATTTTTCGCGCAGAAAACGTGTCGATAAAATCGATTCTTATTCTTTTTAACTGCTAGGCCGCGGACTTAAAAATCTGAGAAATATTCATAAACGATACTTATAACTAGACAGCGGATCTTTATGCATTTATAGAAAAATTAAGTAAATGAAATTCAAAATTATTGGAAAATTAAAAAAATTGAAGTTGTCAATTTCTTCTGTATTAAAACCGTTAAATAACATTCAATTTGGTTTCTATTTCTTGCAAGCGATGTAGACAATTTTCATTTTGCATAAAGATCCACTGTCTACTTATAACAATGTATCGATATTGTAAAAAACTAGAGATTGTCACTCTAGAACTTCCATGCGAAATCTGTATCATAAGACGTCTTATTTCGCCTAAACTGCTAATTATGGTTGTTAAAATTTTCGGAGACTCTACGGACACAGGTATCCAGATGGTCCGCTCCCTGGGCGGCGGTACAGGGTCAGGAGTCGGTTCGCTGCTGATGACCAAGCTGAGGGACGAGTATCCCGACAGAATGATCAAATGCTACAGCGTGATGCCCTCCTCGAAGATGTCGGACGTCGTGGTGGAACCCTACAACGCGGTCCTAGGCCTCTGCACGTCCATAGACTGCACCAACCTGAGCATCTGCGTGGACAACCACGCGCTGCATCGGATCTGCACGAAGCTTCAGCGAATCTGCACGCCCACGTACGCGGACACGAATCACCTGATCTCGGCCTGCATGGCCGGCGTCACCTGCTGCTTCAGATTCCCCGGACAACCGACCACCGATCTCGGGAAGATGCACGTCAACCTGGTGCCGTTCCCCAGGTTGCACTTCTTCATCGCTGGATACGCCCCCCTCACCTCCAGGAGCGCCGCCCAATACAAAGTCGCGTCTGTGCCCGAGCTGTCGAGAGAGCTGTTCGATCCGAAAAACGCGCTCGCCGATTACGATCCGATGCTCGGGAGAATGATCGCTGTCGCTGTGATTTTCCGCGGCGAAGCCTCCAGCAAGGTTCGAAATTTCAGTTAACGACAGAGTATCTATCGGCGAGATTTTACAGTTTTTTTACAGGGTGAGACACCCCTAACGTTTGCACATAAAATATTTTTGTTGTTTTTAAGGACACGTCCATGAAATAAAATAACTGTATTAATATTTCTCTTTTTTTTAGAGATCTCAAGGTCACCTCTGTTGTCTGTCTGTGACTTTGAATACCTTTGAGTAATTATAATCACTGTATTCCTAACGAAAGCGACTGTCCTCGCAGGTGTTTAAGGGATGATCCCATTTTTAAAAAATGAAGATGACCTTGAGATTTCTAAAACAAAAATGAATATTTTTGTAGCATCGTTTGGGCCTCATTGGACCATTTGTCCTTCAAACATTTGACGTATCTTTGAAAACAACACAGATAATTTAGGTGCAAACGTTAGGTGACACCTTGTATAACAGAGGATTTTTTAGTTTCTCAGAGATACCTATTGTAATAGACTTCCGGTAGATAAAGTGTTAAAGTGTACTGCGCCGAGATGACAAGACGGTCCCCTTCCCCTTCTGTGACGCTATTCCTAACGCTTCTACCGGTCACGTGACGCGCCCTCTCTGCTGGCACCTCTTTTCCCCCTTTGCCCTCTCTTCCCTCCCCTCATCAGGGGTCCTTAATGCCAGGCACCTTCTTGTCATCTCACCACAATAAACAGCTCATAAGTACGCGCCTCGTAAGCAGGCACCTCGTAAGTGGACGGTGCTTCTTACACGTGTTATTCGTTCCAGCGCGTGGAGGAGCAAATGAGCAATCTGCAGAGCAAGAACAGCTCGAGTTTCGTCGAGTGGATCGCGGACAACGTGCAGAGCGCGATCTGCAAAGTTGCTCCGCGCGGAGTCTCGATGAACGCCACCCTGGTATCGAACACGACAGCGTTTCAAGACCCTTTGAAGAAGCTGATGTCCGGGTTCGACGACATGCTGGCGAAGAAGGCTTACACGCATTGGTACACGGCGGAGGGGATGGACGAGACGGAGTTCGAGGAGGCCCGGACAAAAATGCGCGATCTCATCGCCGAGTACCAACAGCAAGCTAACCGTTGAGCGCTGCTGACCTGTCTGCGAAACAAAAATATTCTCACGTCGATCATCGTGAACGGTTAGGAACTCTTAAGATCCCCTGGGAACTCTTAAGACCCCTGGGAACTCTTGGAAACTTTTAAGGGTTTTTAGGAGTCCTAGGAACTCTTAGGAACTCTGAGAAAGTCTTAGGAACTCTTAGAAACTCTTAGGAATTCTCAGGAACTCTTAGAAACTCTTAAGAGTCCCTAGAAACTCTTAAGAGTCCCTAGGAACTCTTAAGAGTCCCTAGGAACTCTTATGGAACTCTTAAGAGTCCCTAGGAACTCTTAGGGAACTCTTATGGAACTCTTAAGAGTCCCTAGGAACTCTTAGGGAACTCTTCAGAGTCCCTAGGAACTCTTAGGGAACTCTTAAGAGCCCCTGGGAACTCTTACCGTTGAACATAGCTGACCTGCCTGCGAAACAAAAATATTCTCACGTCGATCACCGTATACGGTTACATTTTTTTCATAAATATTTTTGCCAATTGTCTCGTGACACTATTCCGATAACAAAATGAATATCCGAAACTTGTATACTCGAAAAAATTTGTTATATTTTCGTAAGGAACAAACTTTGCGCTACCGTTAAACGCGTGCCACGATTATACTCTTATAATAATGAATAATGTTTGCGGGTATAACAGAGAAGGCAGATTTTTGGTTGCGGTGCTTTGGCGTTTGGTCTTCGAGGATTGTCTCTTTGTCTACCCCCGTCCTCTCTATCCTCCTCCCGGTTCCCGACACGTTATTTCCCAAGGCCACCCGGGTGGTCGTCAAAAACCTTCACGAAGCCGAGAAAGACGCTCTGTTGCGTATAAAAGTACAAAAAAGCGAACTGCCTGTCTGCCTGTTTGGGCCTCGGTAACAGTTCTAAAAATACAGAAAAGAGAGACAGACGAGAGGGTTTTGCGTCGGACACGTCCTGGAGGATCATCTACTCCGGATCGCAGGTCTCGAAGTCGTCGGCGCACTCCTCGGCCTCGAAGTCCTCTTCAGCGGTGGCCTCCTGGTACTGCTGGTACTCGGACACCAGGTCGTTCATGTTCGATTCCGCCTCGGTGAACTCCATCTCGTCCATTCCCTCGCCGGTGTACCAGTGCAGGAACGCCTTCCTTCTGAACATGGCGGTGAACTGCTCCGAGATCCTCTTGAACAGCTCCTGAATGGCGGTGGTGTTCCCGATGAACGTCGAGGACATCTTCAGGCCCTTCGGAGGTATGTCGCAGACGGCCGTCTTCACGTTGTTCGGTATCCATTCGACGAAGTACGAGCTGTTCTTGTTCTGCACGCTGAGCATCTGCTCGTCGACCTCCTTCATCGACATCCTGCCACGGAACACCGCGGCCACCGTGAGGTACCTCCCGTGTCTGGGGTCGCACGCGGCCATCATGTTCTTCGCGTCGAACATCTGCTGAGTGAGCTCCGGCACGGACAGCGCGGAGTACTGTTGCATGGACCTGGAGGTCAGCGGGGCGAACCCGGGCATGAAGAAGTGGAGACGCGGGAACGGGACCATGTTCACCGCCAGCTTCCTCAGGTCGGCGTTCAATTGTCCGGGGAACCTGAGGCAGGTGGTCACTCCGGACATGGTCAGCGAGACCAGGTGGTTCAGGTCCCCGTAGCTGGGATTCGACACCTTCAGCGTGCGGAAACAGATATCGTAAAGGGCTTCGTTGTCGATGCAGTAGGTCTCGTCCGTGTTCTCCACCAGCTGGTGTACCGACAAAGTGGCGTTGTACGGTTCGACCACGGTGTCCGACACCTTCGGGGACGGCATCACCGAGTAGGTGTTCATGATCCTGTCGGGATACTCTTCGCGGATCTTCGAAATCAGCAAGGTACCCATTCCTGACCCGGTGCCACCGCCCAGCGAGTGGGTCAGCTGGAAACCTTGGAGACAGTCGCAGTTCTCGCATTCTTTCCGTACTACGTCCAGCACAGAGTCCACCAACTCAGCGCCCTCGGTGTAATGACCTTTCGCCCAGTTGTTCCCTGCTCCGGACTGACCGAACACGAAGTTGTCGGGCCTGAACAGCTTCCCATAGTCCCCGGAACGAACCGCGTCCATCGTCCCCGGCTCCAGGTCCAGCAGGATCGCTCTGGGCACATACTTGCCCCCGTTCGTCGACGTGGCCACTGCAACAACGGTTCAACGTGAGCTAAGCTGTACGATTCTTTTGATAAAGTGTCATTTGACAAGTGGCTCTCTATTTTTTTAATTAAATGGCTGATAGGTGGCTCTCTATTGTTTAATAAAATGGCTGACAGGTGGCTCTCTATTTTTTTTAATAAAATGGCTCTCTGTTTTTTAATAACATAGCTGACAAGTGGATCTCTATTTTCTTTTGGTGAAATGGCTGACAAGTGGATCTCTATTTTCTTTTGGTGAAATGGCTGACCAGTGGCTCTCTATTTTTTTAATAAAATGGCTGACAAGTGGCTCTCTATTTTTTTTTAATAAAATGGCTGACAAGTGGATCTCTATTTTATTTTGGTGAAATGGCTGACCAGTGGCTCTCTATTTTTTTAATTAAATGGCTGATAGGTGGCTCTCTATTGTTTAATAAAATGGCTGACCAGTGGCTCTCTATTTTTTTTAATAAAATGGCTGACAGATGGCTCTCTATTTTTTAATAAAATGACTGACAAGTGGATCTCTACTTTCTTTCAACCCTTTCACTCGGTGCTGTATTTTCACTTGAAAATGAAACATTTCTTCCAATCTAGAATAGTTCCATTCTATATTTTTTTCTTCATTTTATGGATATGAAATTAATGTAAAATACTTAAACATTTAGTAATTGATTAGATACCAACTTATTTGAAAACATAAACAATATTTTGAATTATGGTACAGCAATTTGACTCTGAGTCGCCACTCGAGTGCTAAGGGTTAATAAAATCGCCGACAAGTGGCTCTCTATTTTCTTTTAATAAAACGTCTCGGCAAAAGTTCACCATCGCTCCGTTTCGCAGGAAAGATAATACTCCTCGAGCATGTCGGCGCTGTAGCCGTGCGAGTTAGCAAATTAGGGGACGACGCGCGACGGAGGGTTACAAACGACTTGAAAGAAGGCACGCGCTGCCTCGGCTTGCCCATATTAATCGGGTTTCGGAGTTATTGTCATTCCGGCTGAAAACTCGCCGTGACAATGGTGTCCGCGCGCCGACGGAAACGCGTGTCTTTATACGGCTTCTCGGGTGACGCGTTCCCGTGGCCGTTGCCTGTACGGCTTGCAAATTAGCTGCGCCTGTTCGGCCAATTTCGTTTCGGAAACGGCGAGACCGAAACCGTGCAAAAACCGTTCGCGGCGAACGGGGACACGAGGCACCGGCGAAAACTTGGGCGGATCCGGTCGGTCGTTCGCGCGCGCGTCCACTCGGGTAAAAGCCAGGGGTGAAACACACTGTTGCTATTTCCAGCCTAAACGCGGTCCTTGCTTGTCGTTCTTACTGCTCCTTTTTCCTGGCGTTCCTCCTATCGCGACCGGGACCACAGAAAAAGAGAGAGAGATAGATAGAGAGAGAGTCAGCGGCTTCTATTTTGGAGCGTGCAAGGAATTCTCGCGAGAGCGCTCGACGACAACCGATCCATGATAAAAGTCGACGAACCTCGTCCTCGTCGGTCTAGCTAATTTTTCGATCGTTGGTAAAACTTTTGCTTACCGGAAGCCTCGTTGTAGTAGACGGAGATCCGTTCCAATTGAAGATCGCTGTCACCGTGATAGATCCCGGACTGATCGATCCCGTGCTCCTCGGAGATCACCTCCCAGAACTGCAACAACGAGAAGAAAAAAATTGTTCGAAATCTCCGTCTCTCTCTGATCAGCTTAAAAATAGCAACTTATTGTTCGCCGATCCGACGCGAAAGGATAAAACGAAGGAGAAAAATAGAGAGAGTGTCGAGAGAATAAGGCGATGCTGCTATAAATAGACACGCACGAAATTAACGCGGCCTCTGCCCCCTGGCTCGTGGAGACCACCCTCTCTACCTCGACCTGTGTGTCGTTCGTCTTCCACATTCGTCGCGCTTTCACTATTTTCTCGGGCGCTATTAATAGGCCACGTCGGTGTTCGAGACGGTTCTGGATTGCCCCCTCGTACGCGGACCTATCCGGACCTCCGGGAACCTCTGCTGACCTCCGGGAATCTCTAGGAGCCCGCAAGGGACCTCGCCGAAACTCTCGGGAAATCTAGGGAACTCTTAAGGGCGTCTAGAAGATCTTGGAAATTCTTCGAAACAGCTAGGAACTCTTGGGAACTCTTAAAGGTTTCTACGAGTTCTCAGAACTCTTAGCAACTCTGAGTAACTCTTAGGAACTCTTGGGAACTCTTAGGAATTCTTACAAACGCTTAAGATCCCCTAGGAATAGTTAAGGAACTTTCAAGATTCCCTAGGAACAATTGGGTAATTTCTTAAGAGCTCCTAGGAACTCTTAGGAATTCTTCGAAACTTTTAAAATCCCTTAGATACTCTTAGGAACTCTTAGAAAAACTCTTAAGATCCTCTAGGAACTCTTAAGAGTCCCTAGGAAGTCTTAGGAACTCTTATGATCCCCTAGGAAGTCTTAGGAACTCTTATGATTCCCTAGGAACTATGAGGAACTCTCAAGAGCCCCTAGGAACTCTGAGGAACTCTTGAAATCACCTAAGAATTCTTAGGAACTTTTAACATCCCCTAGGAACTTTTATAAGTTCTTAAAAGCCCCTAGAAACTCTTAAGAACATTGATGAAGCCCTAGGAAGCTCTTGGGAACTCTTGGCACCTTTAGACATCTTTAGGGACCTTTAGGGACCTCGCGAAGACTTTTCGGCGCTCGTAGGAACTGTTAGGAAGTTCAACTCGAACTATCAGAAACTCCGAGGACCTTATAGAAGCTAAACAACGAACAGAACACAGACGTCGTCTTTTTTCCTCGTCACCGAGTCGGCCGCGGCCCAAAAAACCACCTCAGGTTAACGAATCGACTCTCGCGAAAGACAACGGGCCGAGCAACATACATTATAAGCAAAAAGAAATAGACTGTCGTTCTCCTTGTCACCGAGTCAGCTGCTACACAAAACAAATATGTAAACGCAACGCGTGCAAATCGATCAGGTTATCGAACGTACGACCGCGAAGACAAAGGTCCTGCGTCTCTCCCCGCTCCACCGCGAATGGGGTATTATAAATATTTAACGCGCGACACGGAACGTCTAGATTGAAAAGAACAGCCAATTATACGCGCGATCATAAAATTATCTTTTGTTAGATTTCACAAAGTCAACGGAACAAAGAATTTTCGTTCGTACTTTTGTTCAACCTCTTCCGGCGGACTTCCACTCATTGCGGATAATAATTTGAACAGCCCAATTGAAACCCCTTGACATATAACGACGTGTCTGGGAGAAGTTATTGTTTTATAATGTTACATTAACATTATACATCGACCTGATCAAATGTTTATATGGCAATGCAAATTTCAAAATAAAATGTTTCGTTTCTAAGGCTTACGCGTAACTGTTCAGTCGAGCCGAATTAACCCTACGATTTATTTCACGGTTTCAGTGATTAGAACTTTCTTGCGGTAATTTCCTAAAAAAGGAGAAAATTTATATCTATTCTCTGCCTATATTCTCCAACAGCTGTACATCAACAAAACCAAAGTAGAATTTTATGTCGGTTTAAAGGAAATCAATAACATACATATTTATTAGACTCTGCTCAAAATCATCACGACGAGTCTGACACGATATCGTAGGGCAAGAAAAAATTCCGTTTTATTCCGATGTCGACGGATTAAAACCCCGAAGAACCGATCAGCGTATCGCGAAAACAACGCCTATCCCGATCGATACAGATCCGTTGGTCGTTCCACAAACCGCGCGCGCGCGTGGCATCCTCCGAAGACAATCTCTCTCGCGCGAAGAAACCCTTCACTTCGCCGGTTTTCGAAATTCATAAACAATCGGAGCGTCGCCGGAGTAATTACACTCGTTCTCTCTCCGGGGTCCAATTAGCCGGAGGGTCCACCAACCCGTTCTTCCCGAAGAGAACGAGCGGTCCCCCTCCCCCGGCCCCCCTTTTGTATTCGATTCACGGTCGGGTGGATCGGCCCGCGGTCGTTTTCCACATGGAAGAGCTTCAGGATCGGAAACATCGGGAACCGATCGCCGAGAGTCCGCGAGGAATCCGGTCGCGATATCTTAATTGCGATTCGCGAAAATCACCGCGAGGCGGCCGTCGTTTCTCTTGCACGATGCTCCACCGGTCCGTCCGTCCGCCGGTTGCATGATTCACGGAGCTGGTTCCGAAAGCAGCAGCGCGCAACGCCGAGAACAATGACTGGCGTCCATTTACGACCGGCGCGCGCGTTTTACTTTCGTACGAATTTCCATCCGGCGGCGACACAACACCGCGTGCGAATACATACGCGCAGTTTATCGGAGAAAATTCTTGATACGGCCGAACGCGAATAATTTTCACCGGCTCGCTGCCGACATTCCCGGACGACGAGAGGATCGCGAGACGACCGGACGCGCCGACAGCCTCTCTTCTCGCTCACCAAATTGCTCCTCATTGCCGAGCACCGTCTTATCTTTAATTCGATTACCAGCTCGAATTCTTCGGAGACTATCTCCCCATCTCGGCCCACGAAACTACCGCTTTCCTGAGGCCGCGTCCACACTGCGGCAACCTCTTCTTGCCCTCTGCTCCCTTTATTAACCCTTTAACCGCGAGCGTGGTTTATAAAGTATAAAATTATAACCGGAGGCGCGTGTAAACATGGTGATTTTTGCTGACAAATAGCGGCTTGTAATACAATGCAAATAAAAGTAAAAGAAATACGATAAAAAAGAATCTTGTAAAATATAATAGAATACCACTTCAAAATGTACATGGTCGTTTTCATTTTACTTTTTCTTATCGTTGAGTCGGCGTGCTTTTATTTCTTTTTTTTTTTATTCCATTTAGAGCGATCCGCTGCGCTAGAAGTACCCGAAGTTAAAGGGTTAAGAGAAGCTTTAGAACCGGACAACGCTTGAACTATCCTCGGATAATGTTACCCGGGTCCCTACTGACCCTTTCACCTGACAATTTCTGGGCTGAATCTTTTTCAAAAAAAATATATTGAATTGCAGCAAAACCAAGATTAAAGTGTTATTTATTGGGATCTTTCGAATCCGTGGTACGCTTAGGGCGTACAAAATATGTACTTAATTATAAACAAAAGGTACAGGTGTCGCACGAAATGTTCTCTAGGCGGCCCAGCTATCCGTAAAGAAAAACTTGTCACGCAGTTGACCCTCAGCTCTCCGATATCGCGTCTCCCTCTCACACACACACGCTACATTCGATTGCACACATAATCAGTTCATATTCGAATTTTGCCCGTCGTCGTCGCGTGCCGTCGCTGGCTACGTGTTGAACGCTCGTTCAAACACTCAACGACAACGCTCAACGAGCAAACGAATCTTTTGAATTACGCGATCCTACATTTTCTTTTCCGTAAAATAACTGACTGGTGCAACAATGCACGATAATGGAATTAATTTTCAGTAGCAGCATCATCGTAACTACAACGCTCGAGAAACGTCGGGAAAAGAATTCCTAAAGAACACGGAACTGCTACACCCTCGACAGTAAAGTTCGAGTTGGCGGAGGGAAAGCCACCCCCTATCGACTAGACCCGATGCTCCCATAAAGATTTCAAAACCCCTATACCACCCTCTACGGAGCGTAGCGGGAAAAATTCCTGTTTTTATGCGATAAAATTTTACAAGAAATGCTGCCAGTTTTTACGAACGACGTCGACGAGAAGTACTTTCTATGTCTAAGATTAATTTACATTTGAGACGTCGAGATCGTACCGGTATAATCTAATGTAGCAGATATTGGTTATCGACCTAAGGGTTAAACTTTAACCGTTAAAGCGTAAAACAAACCTGATATAATTTTTATTTAAATAAAATAAGAAGGGATTTATTATTTCTTGTATAGTAAGTAGACCGCGGATCTTTGTGAAAAATTAAATATTTTCTGTATAAATCGCGAGCGTAAATAACTAAATAGAAGGGTCTCTCTTTTTTTAATGATTCTAAAGGGTTGAAAATAATGTATTGACTAAATGCTTGTAATTGTTCCTCTAAATTGCACTCCAATTTTCTCGTAATTGCATAAAATCCGCTAACAATAACTGATAATAAATAGCTAATAGATGTAATAAGTGAGACCTTGATGAAGAGAGGAACAATCGACTGCGGACCTTAACGCAATTATAATTAAATTGTGGAAAAATTTTGAAAATTGACGATGTCGATCATCAATTAAAATTATCATTCTACGTAATTTCTATTCCCTGCAATCGACGCAGATAATTCTTGCACAAAGATCCGCAGTCGAATGATGACAAAGAATGATCAAGAATAGTGGACGTTCAAACAGTGATTTAAAACGACGTTCTACGAACATTGAACCTAAAGGAGCAAGCTGTTCGATATCGACCAGAACCACCCATAAAAATGGTCAACCCTTAAAGAAACTATCCTCCGATAAAAAGACACAGCTTACCTTGGCGCCGATTTGGTTCCCGCATTGGCCGGCCTGTAGATGCACGATCTCCCTCATCCTGGTGTGTGCAAGAGCCGAGAGAAACGAACTGTCGTCCACGTAGAAGAAACAGCTGATCCCTGGAAGGTGTCCGGTGTGTGACTGGAGGCGCGGGTAGAGAAGCGGCGGGTAGCGAAGCAGCGGGTAGAGTGCAGCGAAGCGGGTGCTACCGTCGTGTCGCGCAGGAGTGGACTGAAGCGGAGCGGTGTTGAGCCTGCGGAGCAATGCTGACGAGCTGAGACCACGCTCGTGTCGGTGTCCTCAGGGCGACTCGTCTCGACTCGTCTCGACTCGTTTCGTTTCGTATCGTCCCGCCTCGATTATCCCGTGAAAGCAGAGGGGAGAGGACTACGACTCTCCGACGACGATTCAGGAGAGCGGACAACGAGAGCCTCTTTCGACGCACAACTATCATCCACGATCATCGGACACTCGGTACCGGGAACGGAAAATTCGACGAACACATTCTTTGCCGAATCACTACACGAGACTGACCGCCGCTCCCCGTTTTCAAAGAGATAGCGCCCATCCCCCCCCCTCCCGTTCGATACCACCCCCAAAAATACTAGTTTCAGTATGTAACGTTTGTTTTTTTCACCTTTGGCGGGCCGGAGATTTTTTTTATTCCATCGATCGCTTGAGACCGTTTGCGCGTAAACATACCGATTGCCGTAATTAATCCTAACCATCGTCCTTAAACAAAAAAACAGGCCCACGAACCGGTCCCTTACCTTTTACCTTACAAGTCATAAATAGGCTGGGGATTTTCGTGCAAAATAAAAACGTTCTCGTCGATTTCAATATACAGAAGCTACCCTTCTTTTAATTATTCAACAGCAACTAACAAGCGATTTTATTAAATTTTTTGCACAAAATCCGCCGATCTAAATATAACGCGGACAACTCGTTGACAGAATATGTTCGTTCAGAACAATACTTAACTCTGACCCGAAAATTAATTCGGAGGATTATGTTCGTTGAACGTTACTGTTAAAAATCGAACGTGTCGTGCGCAACAACCCGTGCCAATCGCTTGTAGTGCTCGGTAGGTGTAGCGTTCGCTTGGCTCTGACAAAAAGGAAATGCCAACAGGATTTCCTGTTGGATGGACTCTCGAGGAGCACTCGACGGAAGTGTCACTCGAGCATGAACGTCTTTCGGGACGACCTTGCGGTTCCAGAAATCGTTCAGTCGATCTCCGAGGAACATTTCTACGGTTTCCTACGTACTTACAGCGTGAGCTGTCCAGACCACGGGAACAGAGGTCTGGCGCCTGTGCCGCGGCTGACTCATTTCTCGACGATAACCGAGACGAAGTTTTGTCTCCAGCTGCGCGGCCACGATCCCCTGCCGCTGTAAAAACCCTTCTTCTATTATTGTAAACCCGTCCCTATCTCCCAGCCACCCCCGTTACTCTTTCCGACCCGGTGCTTCTCGTTTTCCTCTCTTCCAGAAAACGGGTATCGCCGCTAACGGCAATTCTGTTATCGTCAGCCCGCATTTCTTCTAATCCTGGTGCGCATTGTCGTTTCCATGACAAGTGCTCGTGTGTCGCACTTGCTCCAGACACGATCCAAGCACCGTTTTTAGCCATAATTATCGTCAAGTTTGTTGCTGCGGGTAACGAAGGGCAATTAACCCTGCCTCGCGTGCTTCCAGTCGTTTTGATCCATCTAAGATTTCCATTTCTTCGACCTGGCATTAAAAGTGTAACGATTAGTGGATGTTATCTTACAACGTCGAGGAGATTTAGTACGTTTAGACTTCTTACGGGTTTTATTATGACGTGTATGCTTCGGTAACTCCTCTTTCTCGTTATTGATGAACATCAGTTTTAGTTTGCACGAAGACCCACAGTCTAGTAATTAGGAGCAGCCTAGTTTGGACCAGCATCTAGGTTGAACCATCTGTAAGAAAAAATGGTGAGAATATGTTAGTAAAGTGGTTGTAATTGGTTATGAATCATCGGGTCCATTTGGGGATTTGTGAATTTGTAAATTTGTAGATTTATATACATGTATGTAGATTTGTATATTTATAAATATACAGGTTCACGAATTTGTAAGTCTGTAATCTGTAGATTTATAAATCCGTAGATCTGTAAATTTATAAATCTGTAGATCTGTAGATTTATAAATCCGTAGATCTGTAAATTTATAAATCTGTAGATCTGTAGATTTATAAATTTGTCAATTTGTAAATCTATAAGTTTGTTAATTCGTAAATTTGTAGATTTATAAATTTGTAGATTTTAAATTTGTAAATTTGTAAATCAGTACATCTGTAAGTTTGTAGATTTGTAAATTTATAAATTTGTAAATCTGTAAGTTTGTAAATTTGTAAATAAGTAAATCTGTAAGTTTGTAAATCCGTAAATCTGTAAGTTTGTAAATTTGTAAGTTTGTAGATTTGTAAATTTATAAATTTGTAAATTTGTAAATCCGTAAATCTGTAAGTTTGTAAATTTGTAAATTTGTAAATCAGTAAATCTGCAAATCTGTATATCTGTAAACCTGTGTATTTGTAAATTTGTAAATTGGTCTGTCCTCTCCAATTCTCAAAATTGTTGTTGAGACATTTGTTCTCTTTTCGCGGACAATGAAACGTATAGTTTAACCGAGGACCAGTGTAATGGAAGGGCTGACGCGCCTCGAAGTACAATACACTTTGCAATTAGTATGTGGCGTCTCGGAGTGGATCGAATTTGCGGAGCGAGACGACGAGCCGCACGCAGCCACGTATAGCCGGACGATGAGTCATGCTGATGACTCCTTGTCCGAGACTTTGTCAAACAGAAACCGCCCCAACTCATTCCATTTATTTATCCAGCGATTTATTTATCTAACGAGACATCTAGAACACGCGACACACAAACTTTTCCGTGTTGCAGCCAGACAGGATTCAATTATAATCCTGATTGCAGTTCTGTGTCATTTGAGCAAATTTTATCTTGTTTCGCCCTTTTATTTATTACAATTTTTCGTTTGTTCGTTTAATGTGTTTTTTTGCAGCATGCTCTCAATAATATAATAAACATTGGAACACTCTTTCAATGCTTTGAAAAATGAGGGGTGGTTTTAGGGTTGATTCAACCCTCGAATCGATGTCGAGATTTCTTATACTGTGCCTTCTATAGAACAACCACAATCGCTCTTCTATCAATATGTGCGTCATACACAGCAAGTTCTATCTGCTCTTACCGCTAATGAAAATATTCTCCACGCAACGTGAGTACACGAATAATTACATTAACTACGTTTCGTTACTTTTTAGGGTAGTACATATTAATGTTGCGGGGAATTCTAAAATGAGAGGGAATTTGAGAACTTTAATTAGGTTAATGTGAGTAATTTCATCGAGATAGCCGTTTGTTATCTGCTATGGGGTTAAAATGCTAATCTTGAGGGGTTGATCATACTTTCAGATTAATGATAACTGGACTACAGATTCTACGCATCTGTGATAGAGATTAGTAGCTGAAATAAGACCGAAACGTCGAAGTTAAATATGTTGCAAATTTGCTGTTAGTCATTAATAATTGATCGAACCCGTGCGCTGATAACATTAATACAGTTTTTATCAACAATTTACGATCGATATAAATAAAATATTGATTAGTAGCTGAAACGTAAAATAGAAAAAAACGTTTAATTAATTAAAAAATGCTGTACTATTTTCATCTGATTATAATTATAAAGAAAATAAATAAATTTTAGCTTCTGTGGCTTGCGATTCACGCGGACAATTTTTATTTTGCATAAAAGTCTGCAGACAACTCTGCGAGTATCACAGTTCTTTACTGTATATGAAATAAAAGGAGGAAGTTTTTCATTAGAGGAACAATAAAGATGCTCGGAGGGATTGTCAGCCGTTCTAATTTGCGCATCGGCGAGCGACTTTGCCGATCCAAATCGATGCCACGGACTTAACTGTACCACATTAGCCCGTTATTTGGTCAACTGATAGGCTGCGGTTAGAATTCCGACGAAACATCGCGCAGCAATCTACGCGAAACCGCAAAACCGTTTGCATCCTGCTGCAAGTGTTCCGACATTGAAACGAGATTGCGATAAGCCTCCTCATTAAATAATTCGCTAACTACGATGCACCGTCGATGCTTTTTGCAATGGCTAATAAACCCGGTATCTACGAAAAATTCGTACCCGTAAAGCGGGTATTTTGTTCACGTTCCTCTTCGACAGATGGCGACACGATACAAATTAATTGCGCAACGATTCGCTTTCAAATTAACTCATCCCGTGTTTCCGAAATATGACTCTAGCAAGCTCCCGACTAGATTGTTTAAATTAATCATTAGGTCCGAATGATTCCGTAAACAACAAAACCGCGAGACCGGACACAAAACAACGTTTAATTGGTATTCGTGGTATTGAATGATCCAGTTTATTCAGATCTACAATGGTACTTTCATAAATACAAAACCAATCGTCTGATGCGTTCACTTATAAGGCTAGTATAAATTTGGGGTTCTTATAAAACATACGCTTATATCATAATAATTTATTTATAAACGGTGGTGACCGCGTCAGCGGTTATACACTGGATACAGAGAGACGCACCTCGCAAACAGTAAAAATCGAAAGAGAAACGTAGAAAGAGACGAAAAATAGGGGGGACAGAGGACACGAGGGGGAGGGCTCTGCTGCATAGATAATAATTAAATCTCTCCAATAATTCAGCGATTACTGAAATTAATCGATCGGGGTCGAGGTAATAAGGTGCGCCTTGAAATTGCCATAGTGGAAAGAACAGTTCTGTAAAAAAGAAATAAAAAATACCGGGGGGGCGAGATAGGGTTCGGGTAAAACGCAGAGTTAAGAAGCATCATGAGTGTAGAAAGAGAAGATAACGAGGGGGGTGGGTGGGGGACTGTGGCAGCAAGTCATTTTGGATCTTAGGTCTGTTTAGTTCTCGTCGACCTCGCCTTCTTGCTCCTCGTCGAACTCCGCGTCCTCGTCCGCGGTGGCTTCCTGGTATTGCTGGTATTCTGAGACCAGATCGTTCATGTTCGACTCGGCCTCGGTGAATTCCATCTCGTCCATGCCCTCGCCGGTGTACCAATGCAAGAAAGCCTTTCTCCTGAACATGGCGGTGAACTGCTCGGAGATTCGCTTGAACAGCTCTTGGATGGCGGTCGAGTTGCCGATGAACGTCGCGGACATCTTGAGACCGCGCGGTGGAATGTCGCAGACGGCCGTCTTCACGTTGTTCGGGATCCATTCGACGAAGTACGAGCTGTTCTTGTTCTGGATGTTGAGCATCTGCTCGTCGACCTCCTTCATCGACATTCTGCCACGGAAGATCGCGGCGACGGTGAGATACCTTCCGTGTCTGGGATCGCATGCGGCCATCATGTTCTTCGCGTCGAACATCTGTTGGGTGAGCTCCGGTACAGAGAGGGCTCTGTATTGTTGGCTGCCGCGGGACGTCAAAGGTGCGAATCCTGGCATGAAGAAGTGGAGACGCGGGAACGGTACCATGTTTACGGCGAGCTTTCTCAAGTCGGCGTTCAGCTGACCGGGGAACCTGAGGCAGGTGGTAACGCCGGACATTGTGAGGGATACGAGATGGTTCAGGTCGCCGTAGGTGGGTGTCGACAGTTTCAGAGTGCGGAAGCAAATATCGTAGAGGGCCTCGTTGTCGATGCAGTAGGTTTCGTCGGTGTTCTCGACGAGCTGGTGAACGGAGAGGGTGGCGTTGTACGGTTCGACGACGGTGTCCGATACTTTTGGTGACGGTACGACGGAGTATGTGTTCATGATTCTGTCGGGGTATTCCTCGCGGATCTTCGAGATCAACAGAGTACCCATACCGGACCCGGTACCACCGCCAAGGGAGTGGGTCAGCTGGAATCCTTGCAGACAGTCGCAGCTCTCCGCCTCCTTTCTCACCACGTCGAGCACGGAGTCTACCAATTCGGCGCCCTCGGTGTAGTGACCCTTCGCCCAGTTGTTACCAGCGCCGGACTGGCCGAACACGAAGTTGTCGGGTCTGAAGATCTGTCCGAACGGTCCCGAGCGAACAGAGTCCATGGTGCCTGGCTCCAAGTCGACGAGGATGGCGCGTGGCACGTATTTACCGCCGGATGCCTCGTTGTAGTACACGTTGATGCGCTCCAATTGCAGGTCCGAGTCACCATGGTAGGTGCCAGTCGGGTCGATGCCATGCTCGTCGCTGATTATTTCCCAAAACTGCAAAACAATTAGTTCGTTAATACACAGAACTCCAGGAAACCAGACTATTATATATTAACACTTCCAGTACTCGGGTGGGGGGGACTTGGACTGGTTGCTAGACAAATCAACGGACTATGCGAATTGATTCTTGACATCGGGTTGTAAGGAATGATTCTGGTTGACCCTGCGAGCCCCACCCGTGCACCGGGAGCGTTAATGATAATTACCCGTGGGAGAGGCAAGGCAATGATCCTCGCTAAGTGTCCATTTTATAACGGTACTGGGCCACGGGGACAATTCGGTTGGCATTGGGATCGGGAATGTGCAGGGAAGCAGAACGATGGATATGATGATTCCCGTACATGCGCGTGTGTCGACGCGACGCTTTCTCTTTGCGATTATCCTCGCATCCGTTTCCAGTCTTCCGTGGTATCGACCGAGGAACGCGGTTCGACGACCTCGCACGTTGAATAGCTCGCGTGTAATTACTCGTAATACGCACACGTTCATTAAGACCTCTCTTTCTCTCTCGCGCGCGCGCGGGATGGAACAAGAGAGCTTGTTCCTTCCTCTTTCCTGACCACGTTCGGCGTCTAGTCTGCATTCTTTCTCTATCGTGCGCGAGACGGACGGCGGCGACCAAGCTCGAACGAGATTAATTATATCAAACACGCGCGTTTCGTTTCACCACGGTACACACCCCTCTCTCCTCTCGAGGTTTATACCTCGACGCGAACGAACGCATAGCACGAAAATGCAGCGAAGCAGCGCGCTATGCACCAAGACAAGAGTATACACACTCTCTTCGCTTTTGTAGTTCAAAGACCCGTCGTCCGAGTGTGTATTTCTGGATATCACGCGGACGAATACCGCGAACGTGCGGAGAGCTCTATCAACCAGGTAGCCTAAACTCGCGCGAGCGCACACGTTTAATTATTTTTATTTCAAAGTAATTAAACGGAAGAGTCCGAACAGCTGTTAGACGGGCAGAGCTAAGTTTGCATCCGGCTGAATTATTTTTAGAATCGGCCAGACGGATTCGATTGAACGCGAGAGAGCTGGATATACCCTCTCTGTCTTCTAATTGGCTGACTAATTGTGCGCTCGAATTTTAATTAATTTTCTTCCACGGCGAAACCGCGAGACGAATTTTACGTAACGTGGCCGCAATCGTTCGGCGAACGAGAAAGATCTGATTAAATGGTCTCGGGAACATCTAATTGCTCGTTAATTATTTTCATATAGGAAATACGTTCGGAACAGCTGGGTCCGTTATCTCGTTACATCTCGATTACTCAACACGTGCGACGTTATCATAGGTCGAAACGCCGAGACTGTGACAGTCTCTGCTGCTATCGATAGACTGAATCTATATACAGGGTGTTCCCTACTTTTCCGGCAAGATTTTAGGAGCACGGTCTGCAAGTCAAAATAATTGTTTATGAACGCTTTGTCACAATATCATAGGCAAATATTGAATGTAACAGCAGATTTATTTATTAATTCTCTAATTAATTCTTTAATTATTCAGCTTTAAATCTGCTGTTCCGTACCTATTCAGCCTACGTTCAATATTTGCCAATAATATTGTAACAAAGCGTTTATAAACAAACGTCATATAACATTTTTTTCTTATTTTCACTCATGCTCCCACAATCTTGCCGGAACAGTATGGAACCACCGAGTGTATCGACGGGACATATTCTGCTCGCTCGACCGCTATTGGCACACGTTGGGTAATTGCTCGATCCGGAGAATTTGGCCGAACGCGATCGCGATCGCGAACGCCTACGTGATCCACGGCGACGTCCTACATGGAAACGACGACGCCTGTATCGAGCCGTGTGACCATATATGAATATCGTTAGTGGGAAGCTAAGATCGCCCAGCCCTGTTACCTCCCACCATTCCCTACCTGTACACGCAATGTACATGTATTGCTGTAGCGAGATATGAGTCACCAATGTCATCGCTATATATAGAAACGAAGAGACTAACACACGCCGAGAACCCGGCGCAATTACCATAACACAATCTCGAACCGATTCATGCACTTTCCTGCCCTTGTTTACCCGCCGGAGAAATTGAGGGGGGGGGGGCGTCTTGGACACTTATGCGAAACCGTAGGCGCCACGTTAAGGGCCATACTTTTCCGGTTGTTATTGCAAAATTTTGGAATATTTTTAATTCACCGTGTATCATCGAGAAAATTGATAAAAATCTGGATAGACTGATTATTTTTATAAACTTAGTTGATTTCTTGTACTAGAATTAAGTAAAAATTAAATAAAAAAAAAATTAATTAGCAGAGCGCAGCATTGCGCGAACGCCGCGGCGGGCGACGATGAGCGAGGAATCTGCTGGAAAAGCAACAAAATGGCGGCGCCACTAGTTAGTAACGGAACTACAATTTGCTTTCCCCTAGCAGCTGCTCTACGACTCTTTTCTTTGCGACCCTCCCGAACGATCTATCTGGCAGATGGCTCTCCGGACAGATGTTGACTCGTATACGTTCATCGATGAAGTACTGTGTCGACGCATTCCGTATACCCGCGGTCCTACGAAGCGCAACAATGTTGTTCGCGAGCTATTCGAAAACTCTGCAACGTATATAACCAGGCCGAGGCGAGACGAAGAGGATATATCGTCTTTCTTTATTTGGATGCGTTTCGCTCGCTGTGTCACGCAAGACCCGATGTCCTTGGACCCCAGGATCCCTGAATGGACAGAGAGCTTGTAATCGTTGCACAACGTCGAGCTCTCTTTCCAGTTCTTACTGGCAAGATAGAACGGTGAGAAACGTCCGCCACGGATTGAAAATCGATATCGCGACAACGGACGAAGAAGCAGCTAACCAGAAGAGAGACGCGGACGTTGACTCAATGAAGCAACCTTGAAAACTATGAGAGCGTGACTGCAGACATCGGATCGTACCCGAGCCAGTTCCCCTGATAATTGTCTATATTATATAATATCGTGGTATGACCGTACGAGCCGGATGATACCGTGCGATAACTATGCCGACTGCATAGTTTCTCGTTAGCAACTGCAACGCGGTGCACCTGGATCCGCGAAATTTCCAAAATTTTTTCGATATTAGAATTCTTCGGTTGAGTTTACAAGATTTTTTTTTACAGACTCCCAGGTGTAAAATTTTCGGAATTTTATGCGGCAGAAGAGATTTAAATTTATATCTATCGACTGAATCTAAATTGAAATTTAGCCTGATTGACCTTAATTAACTCGACCGAAACGTCGTTAATTATATTGCAAACATGCTATTAAATAGTAACAATTGATCGAACCCGAGCTCCGGAAACATTGATTTCAACATTTTACGATTGATAAAAAATTGAATACTTAATTAACTAGATCAATTTTATATTCTAACACAAAACTTCCGAAAATACATTAACAATAACAACATCGCTCAAGATGGCCGACCGCGGGCCTCAAATGGCCGACTACTGGACCAATCCATCGAATATTTATTCTAAATTACTCTGCAGATTTATTTATCTATCGACCGATTCCTCTGTAAAACCGCTGTGAAACAAATGTCCGCCGTTCGCAGTATTAGGAATGCACCTGTGCGATGAATCATCGACCGTAATACCATTTTTCCGTCACGCCGAGGTCCGTCCTCGTAAACGTCAATCAGGGACGAAAAAGGGAAAAAGCAAAAGAAAAAAATACGGTCATTCAGAATAGCCAGCGAGAATAAACGGTGAGAATGTCTGCGAGAGAGTCTCTGCAGGAAAAACGCAGAACGACGGTCGCTGGCGAGCAGCAAGAGAAACAGAGAGAAAGAAAAAAGAACAGAGCCGCGAGAGGAAAGGAGAAAGAGGAACGCGCAGAGGCGAATGCGCGCGCAATCGTTCGATTCCAGTGCCGCATGAACCGGGTGGTATTTCGACGCCCGGAGACAGCCACACCCAGCGGCGGGGAATCGCTCGATGGAAATAATTTTCCGGATTTTCCCGTGGGAACGCGCCGCGGAAATGGCTCGTTCGAAATTTCGAATGGAAATAACGCGCAAGGGCGTAGAACGTACCGCTTGACGACAACGCCACGTTCGCACGGACGGCGCGCGCCTCTCGCCGGAAAAAAACCGTTAGAGCATACTCGCCGGCCGGCGTAGTTCTGTCGCCATGACAGGTCTTCGACCGAGCTCTCTTTTTACCCCGAACACGATCGTCGAGTTCTTTGTGCGGCTGTCCCGCGCCCCTTTCCCCTCGGCGAACACTGCGAGTTGCGAACAGATAAGGAACGCCCGGTGCCGAGAAGGTCTTGTTCGAACACGACTCGGCAAGATGGCGTGTGGCCGCGGTCTAACGATATCTCCTGATAATTCCCGATCACCCCACCCACCCGCACCTCTGCGTGCGATCGACGAAAATCTCGAATTGAACGTTCGGCGAATAAACGATTCGACGAGGATTACGGGAGGAGAGGGGAGGGTTGGAACAAAAGGTTTTCGCGATATCTCGGACGGCGTTCACACGTTTGCACGAGGCAGTTCCGCGACGTAGATAGGACGTCTCGGAATTAATTCGCACTCACCTTTGCGCCAATTTGGTTTCCGCACTGGCCGGCTTGGATGTGGACGATTTCCCTCATGTTTGCTGGCTGTCGGTTCGTCGGTTTGACCGGTTTCTCGAAACTCGCTGGTGATTCTACTGAACGAACAACGGGACGCACGCTGACTCGTCACGAGAGCCCAGAAACGAATATGCCCTGGCACCGGCGTCCGTTACAGATTTTCAAGCTTCGACCGGACCGCGGCGGGGCGAGGAGGGGAGAGCGCCGCGAGGAATCCGATTGGTCGGCGCACCACCATCGTTCCAACGGGCCGGCGCGCCGCGGCGTCCGCAGCGTTGCCAACTGCTCCCACGGCTACCGCGACCAATCGACGCGACATTGTTGAAAATTTTCGATCCGCCGAAACACCGACGACGACGAGACGATCGCGAATCCTCGGCCCACGAACGCCGACCTCTTTTTATGTTCTTTCTTTTCTCTCTTTCCGTCGATGTAACCCGACCACACGACGATAACATTGATTTAAACACGGCCGCCGTCGGCACCGTTCCACGGCAAGCATCGTCGATGATGCACGGATCATTATCATTGCGCAGAGACATTGTTGCTAGACTTGGACCCGTCCCGGCCCGGCCCGGCTCGAACTGTCATCGATTTGCGGGCGTGGTTGCTCGCACGGACTCTCCAGCACCCTGTTTGCGGAAGAAATCATCGCTCTCCCTGGAATCGTTGATGATTCCTGATGATTCCAGAGGTTGGCGACGATGGTGCACCGAGAAATCGATGGGTCAGGCTGCGGAGCCTCTGCTACCGGAGAGAATCGATTCCTTTGGAAGCGGTCTTGGCAGTCTGGGTCGATTCGGACCCTGGCAGCTTTCTTGATGATAAATTGCTTGAATAACCACTGACTCCTAGATTTAACCCTTTTAGTGCCAGGCGAGAAAGAGGTGCCTATGCGAGAATAACCGGCCGAATTTCACGGTTTTACTAGGGTTTGAGAAAATGCTCATAAAAACCAAACAAGAAACAATATTTACATGATTCAAAAAGCAGTATATTAAGGACGAAATAGAGAACAATACAATGACACTAGTTTTTCTATATTCATTGAAAATTATATAAATAACAAAGGTATAAAAGATCATAAAGAAAGTAAAAGTTGAGTTCTTTCGTACAAAACGTACTTGCACATACAAAAAGTCATCTTTTCATCATAATTTTATATAGACCATTTATTACAAAGTATATATGTACTTTGCATTTCCAATATATTTTGTAACAAGATAAATAATATTACATAACAAAAATAAAAAATAACTCGAAGGTACATGGTGTTTATGTTAGATTTCGTTAGGTTCAAGCGATAGGAAAAAGTCGTCATCCACAAAGAGTTAAAACGAAAAACTATTTTTTTTAATTCTCTCGTAATGAAATTAGACCATTTATAACGTATTATAAATTTATTTTGAGATAGAGTTCTCCCGCAATGCGAATAGTAAAGCACTACAAGGCGCGGGCCGATATATCGGCCTCCGGCACTAAAAGGGTTAAATAAATTTTGAAAGATGGTCAGGTTATCCTCTAGTTCCGATTGAACGTCTACATATCAGAAATTTAGAAAATAGTGTATGCTCATGACGGGGGAGTTCTATGCAAAATCAAAAATTTTCTACTCGGATCGTAAGACTGAACTAAAATTTTCTGTCTCGACGCGTTCAGCTTGAATATGACGTAACAGTACTCTTTAAATTCTTCTGTTTTCAATTATACCTACTCATTTTTGTCAGTAATGTCACTGTCTGCTGACTACGGAAATTGCTGGGATAATTAGCTAACTGGATTTTATGCATTTATGACAAAAAACCCCTCGCCAAGGGGTTAAATAGATAAATTGAGCTAACAGCATGGAAAATTGTTAGAGGAAACGTGGCAAATGCGCGTGTCCGGTGTCTACGCGAGGGTTAACACGTTAATGACTAGACCGTGAATTTTACGCATTCGAGTCAAGAGTAAATTGTTAAAAGAGACATATTTAATGTTTTCGCAAATCTTCTCTGATAAATTAGAGATTTAGAATTAACGATCATCGTACGAGTTTCGTAGGATTATGAAAAAGCAAGGTTCGCAAAATATTTGCGACTTGCGTGCGGTGTACAATTGGTTACCTCATTGCGGTCTTTTCCTCCCTAACCTACGGCTCGCCTTAAACCCACCCCCGCCTATCCCTACCTGTCCGGAAGAAAAGTCGATACGTGAGTCACTGTTGTACACGCCCACCCAAATATTGCGGGTTTAATCGAGAGCATCTTACAGCAGACGGGACGCGAGCTTCTTTGCGAAACCACCCCTTACAGTCGGCTTATTTTACAAACGTTCTCGAGAAAAAATTGCTGCTTTGCAAAAGTCGCCTCAGAGAGAATTGTAATAGAATATTTTAGAGAAATTGCAATGGACGAAATGGAATATACCGGAGCACAAATTATTTGATTTCACTGAGTACTCAACTAAAAAAATAGAGGCCTTTCCAAAAGAGGAGCAGAAAATATTTTAGAGAAATTGTAATGGACGAAATGGAATATACCGGAGCACAAATTATTTGATTTCACTGAGTACTGAACTAAAAAAAGAGGCCTTTCCAAAAGAGGAGCAGAAAATATTTTAGAGAAGTTGTAATGGACGAAATGGAATATACCGGAGCACAAATTATTTGATTTCACTGAGTACTCAACTAAAAAAATAGAGGCTATTCCAAAAGAGGAATAGAAAATACAAAATGCTTTAGAAAAATGGCGATGGACGAAATGGGATATATTGGACCACAAATTATTTTATTTCCCATCAATGAGTGCTCAACTAACAAACGTGGCCTCACCAAAAAAGGAATGGAAAATATTTTCGAAAAATTGTTATGGACGAAACCGGACAAAACAAAGCACAAATTATTTTATCTCAATGAGTACTCAACTAACAGAAGAGACTTTGGCAAAAGCGGAATAGAAAATATTTTATAATAACTGTAATGTACGAAGTGGGGTATAAAGGAGCAAAAATGATTTTATTTTCTATCAATGAGTACTCAATTAACAGAAGAGACTTTGCCAAAACCGTAATAGAAAATATTTTATAAAAATTGTAATGTACGAAGTGGGGTATAAACGAGCAAAAATTATTTTATTTCCTATCAATGAGTACTCAACTAACAGAAGAGACTTTGCCAAAACCGTAATAGAAAATATTTTATAAAAATTGTAATGTACAAAGTGGGGTATAAAGGAGCAAAAATGATTTTATTTTCTATCAATGAGTGCTCAATTAACAGAAGAGACTTTGCCAAAACCGTAATAGAAAATATTTTATAAAAACTGTAATGTACCAAGTGGGGTATAAACGAGCAAAAATTATCTTCCGTCAGCGAGTGTTCAACTAACGAGGCCTTCCGAAAAGAGAAATAGAAAAATGACCGAACCACGGAGGAAAAGGTTCGCTGCGTGGATCACCTAATACCAAGCAGTAGAATTCGGGATCAGGTCATTTAAAAACCGCAGGATTTCCCGTGGCCAGTGATCTGGCTGCGAAACTGCGCTTATTAACCGGCAGTCGGGGCGGATATACAGATGCAGTCTGTATGCAGCGAGAGAGAGAGGTGTGTGCATGCATGCGGTTGAACACGAGCCTGGCAGGACGTGTTCAGGTAAGCGGGCACGGCTCGCGAACGAGTCTCGGGACAGGAGTGCACAGGTAGGGTGGATTACGGATTGCAACGTGTAAGCCAGTCTTCTCGCCCGTTACCATGTATGGATCACTCACTCTCTTCGTCCCGAAAAAAAAGAACACACACACGCGCGCAGGAGGAAAAAGCAAAAAAAAAAAAGAGCCGGTCGCGATCGTGTGAAACGCCCGCGCGCTCATCTACGCTTATGGTCGCGCACCTACACACAGCCGAGCACCAGTCTCGGGCTGATAGACACAAGGTAGGCGCGGGTAACGGGCCCGCCGTAACCGGGGATCGGGATTATTATCGACGTGAATTACATTTCAGAGAAGAACAGAGAGTACTCGGACCCGGAGGTGAACAATCCCGGTCGGTCAGTCGCGCGATCGAACAGCACTGCATGCGGCTGTTTCGCTCGTTGTACACCGGAACCGGCTTGCATACTTTCGGGGACACCGGGCCCCATTTCGTTCTCGGAGTACATTGGACTCGCATGCAGAATGTACAAGTGACGATATTGATTTTGATCAAATCTGCAAAAGAAAAATAATTGGAAACTGTTATCACCGAATCATCGGTGAGAATTATAGGTTTCCGAGGATTTTTGGGAATTAACACTGAACCTAAAAGTGATTAAAATGTTTTAGCGTATGAAAACTACAGACTCTGCTTGTGTAGATTTTGTGCAATTTTTATTGAGTAAAAGAAAAATTTGTCGAATCAATGTAAGTAACTTTGTAATTTCAATAATCGTGAAATGAAAAATAAAAAAACATCGTTGATAATCTTTTCTAAAAGCATCGCTGATAATCTTTTCGAGTCCTTGACGTTTTCAACAAATTTGTCTTCGATAATATCGCTCGCAACAGCGACCGCACGGTCGACGCGTATTTCAAGTTTGCCGTGGTTCGCGGCCCATGCGGATCGGTTTCAACGACGAATAAAGGATAGAGGCCTCTACGTGGCACGGTATCGATTCAAGAGGACACGCTCGACTAGATTAGCTCTACTCTCATTGTCCTTCGTTGGCAGCGCCATTAAACGACTCCGCGAGTGTATAAACGCTCGGTGACATCACGGCCAATTTAGACGGAGACGTCGAGCGTGTTCCTGCGACCTAAAGGAAAAAAAGGCACGTCTCGTTGATATCTAGCAATGATGCCGATCGACGATCGATATAGAATCCCAGGGGATCGTTGGGCGATCGCTCAACCGTGCGGATTTTTTTCAGATAAAGATTATCCGACACTGTTGAACGCTCTGATACTAGAGAATCTTTGATACTCTTCGATTTTTCCAATCTTTGTACTCCCTTGAACGACCGCGACCACTCATTTTTGCTATAAATCTGTGATCGCGAAATTGCTCCAGATCTTTAAATATCGAGCTTTAAATATCGAACCATCCCAGTCGGACTGGAGATTAGGCGATTATCGATCAGTGTAGATTGTAAACAGTCAATCTACGCAGTGAAACGTATTCGTGCCCACATCGAGCACATCCAGCAGCTATTAATGGCTATTAACATCAAACCTACCAATACCAAAATGACCGATTCCAGAATTTTGATTTTACAAATGATTGAAATAACATCTGTGAGGAAAAACGCCGAACGTCACGATTTCGAAAAATTTGAGTTTATGCATTAATTGAACTTCAGTGAGAACAAAGTTCAAATTCGAAAGGCTCGATAAACAGAAAAATAATAATAATGCAACTTAACCGATGTCCTATACGAGAAATATTATTGCTTTTACAACCTATATCTTTAGTAGGCGACGTATTACATAATAAAATCGATCTTGTCATTTAAATAAAGGAATAAGTACCAGTTGCTTCTAAGGCTCGGCAGCGTTATCGCGCGATCTATTAAGAAATCAAGGATCTATCAAGAAATCCTTAGTCACAGACTTTCCGAAAATTCCGGAGAAATGGAGATAACGCGTTAATAATCATTCGGTGTAACAACAGAACGGCGAAATCTCGCGATCGCCTGCCAGGTTATCTTGTAAATCGGTCGCTATCAGCTTTGTTATAGCGATAAGGGCGAGTATCGTGGTCGCGTCGCGTCGTCACCGATCGAATTTCTGCAGCTCTACACTCTATATCCGCACTCGACGATTCTGCTGGCGTCGACGAGGCTCGGAACCGTCGCGCCGACGTCGACGTCGCCGGACAAGGGGGAATATTTAACATCGTCGCGTCGTGCTTTCGATACGAAAATTCGTCAGCCCCGTCGATTACCGGGGATCGACAGTGGGCGTTGGCTACCGGAAACGAACGCAACATAGTCCACGCATGTCAGGACGGGGTGTTGCAAAGTCGCGATGTTATCGACTTTCACGGGGGAACACGGTGATTTTGCGACGAGCCGAATCGCGCGGCAAAGTCTAGTTACCACCGTGAAATCGCGGCTCGATCGTCGTAGTACGCAGGGAAACGACGAATTCTGGGGAACGACGATTCCCGGCTAGGTGGTCCCCGTTCTCATCGATCGCACGCGTGCGTATCGATCGTTAGGGGCGAACGAAAGTGGCGTGCGTGTGTGTGCAGATCGTTTTGAAGCTGGCCGTCAACGTCGAGTCGGGAGAACCGAGTCGGAACGACGAGCCAGCCAGGCAGGCAGGCCTTGCCCCGCCTCTCAACTTTTATTGATCCCGAGGATGTCGTGCTCGCCGGATACGTCTAAATATTTTCGCGAGCGCGTGTACAACGTCTCGGTTGCTGCCGAAACCTGGCCCCAAGGTGGCCGGTCCCACGCGATCAGCGTGTTCGCGCCTCCCCGATGGCAAACGCGATGCCAGTCAAAATTGATCCCGATGTGGATGCCGCTTTATTACAGAAAACTCTGCGATGAACGTTCGTGTGCCCCTTTAATAGCTATTGTCACGAACAAGATTGATCCCGGGGACGTCGTGCGCGTGCAAATATTTTTGCAAGCGCGTGTACGTCGCTGTTGACGCGTCTTAATTGCGGAGAGCTGGAGCTGGCACACAGGGTTGCACGCTGGTCCAACCTATCAGCCTCGGCTAAACGACACGCTGAATTCTGGCTGGAAGCCGGGTCTTGTTGTTCTGTAATGATTCCTCTTGTTCTAGATTACCGAGGCTAGAATACTCTTCCACGACGACCAAACAATACGATCGCCTCTGCAATCCCCTTGTTCGGCGACGTAATGCGCTTTAGGGGATCCGGATGACCGGCTCGCTCACGCTCTCCGGCGCGTGTAAGGGCTGGATATCGAGGCCAAGATTTTGACGCGCGGCCACTTTCTCGAACGATCTCGCCGCGATACAGAATCGAAAACGATCAACAACGGAGGCGCGCAAGCTACCGTAAATGGTGTCGTTTTCTACTCGAGAGGACAACGGGCCGGGGGATACGTCGTCGCCGTCGCGTCGCGTCGCGTCGCGGAGCGGAGCGGAGCGGAGCTGTGGCCAAAGAGGATCAAGTCGATAACGGTAGGCTCGAAATCTGATTGTGAGTCATCGCGCGCTGCTCCTTCGTTCTTCTGGATCTTCTGGGTCCGTTCTCGCTGGTTCCTTCATCGGTCCTCGATCACCTGAACAAAATCATCAATTAAATCATTGTCGTATATATTCGGGAGAATGAATCGCGGCCGCGTCGACGAATTTCGTAGTCTGGATATTAAGTAACATCTCGGGAATGATGTCATCGCGCGCACGCCATCGTTGCAGCTCCATAACGGGACGAGCATTTGCATACCGGCGCGTCGCGGTTCGACCGAAAGAAAATTCTCGCGCGATCGCCGCTGCTTACGGAGAACGTGCGCGGCGTGTGTTTGTTTGGGGAAATTGTCTACCGATGATGGGGCCCCCCGGTAGACTGGGTCAGTCGATGATGGAGAAAGGATCCGTCCTTTTCGCCGGGGGTACACGCGTCACGTACGATCGCGTATGTGGGTACGCATAAATATGTATATTTCTGCGCGGCGCGGTGCGGCGACTCTCGCATCGCTCCGGATTCTCGTCCGGCTCATTAAACGCGGTCGCGTTGCTCTTGTTTCTGGAACAATTCGGCTTTCTACGGGATTCGTGCAGGGATAAAGGTTACCGTTGCGGTGTCGCAAAGCAGCCTCGCGACGCATCCACCGCCGTAGAGAGAGAAAGAGCTATCGTGGAAAGGAGCCGAAAGAATAAGGACAGGTCCACGTGATCGAATCGCGAAGTAGTCTGGCCATATTTGGCCACACCCGACGCATTATATACACGTTATCCTTCTTTTTCTGTCTCGGCCGTTCGCGTACGACGGATTAGCCAATTCCGTTGTAAAATTTCGCAGACATCTTCGCTCTCTGTCGCGGCCGATCCGAACAGATAAGGCCCGCCGAACGGAGGTTCCCCCTTTGCGCAACACCGTCCGTCGTTATCGCGACAGGGACACGCGTCTCGAGGGTTACACGGGGTTATTATGTACAGACGACTGTCACGGCTCTTCCACATTTCGTGGGTGACGCAATGTCGCCGTTCGGTACGCATTCTAAACGATCATCTCGTACCGAGAACGCGAGAACGGGAGTTTACAAGATGCTCGCATAACAAGTGGCACAAGACAACTTTCTATCGGGCTCTTTTCGCGAGGTCTCGTTCCTTTCTTCAGCGTCTTCCTTACACGCTAACCCTCGGCCCGCCGGTATTGATCCGACGGATATTCATCCCATACTAATTCGAAACCAACGCTCTGCAAACGCGGCGCCTCTTCAGTCACGGTCTAACCGAAGTTTAATGCGTATAGTTGATCGAATATACGGACCACAACGTGTTGAAATTGTTGTTCGCGTTTGTTAATTATTATTCGTTTGAAGAGTAAAGTCTCCTCATTAATGTACAATAACACGCGACTGCTACCGAGATGGTTACAACGATTTTTTGTTATTATTGACGCATAGACTCCGTCACAAGATTATACTTAATCGGTACCGAGGGGCGCCGTTTTTATCTTGATTCTTTAACGCGACGCTACCAACTCGCCGCGTCCGATGAAGTATTCAAATGGAGCCAATTAAACCGCAAAGCGTCGACGTTTTTCGAATTCATTTGCAGTTTCCGAAGAGCATTCTCTTCTGGAGGTTTACGAGCGAAATATGCAGGGTTTTATTACGCGTTCTTTCGTGTCCTGGCAAAGCTTTCGGGGCGTAGCCAGCGCCGGGGGAGCGGATCGATTTTCGTTCGAAGCGCATTGCGGATATTTCGGATGGGCGGTCCTTGACGTCCGCGTAGATCGCACTATTTTACAGTCGAGTCGCCGTTTCCCCTAATCAGCCTGAAACAGGACTATCCGCATCGGCGTGGCCAGTTTACCGGACGCAGTCCGCGTAGAATCAGTGTGACATTCTGTGTCGAGGAAGAACGCATGCGTTTATTGTCGAGGAGGAACATTTTCGGGAGAGGTGTCGCCGAGTAAAGCGAAAAGACTCGATCTCGCCCACGTGGCTCCTTTCTCCGGCTTGATTCCGGTATCTTTAACCCACGTGTGTCCTCTCCATGCTGCGTCATGCATTCTTACAAACGAGCATCGCTTGTTGTTTTCCTGTCGAGAAATCCTCGGCTGACTTTTATCACGGTTTACGAAAAGAACGCACAGTACTAGCATTTCTGTATATATATGTATGTATATTTCTCGTGAATCAATGATTACTCGGCGATGAGATCGTTGAACTTCTTACGGTACCGCGAGTGTACAGTCTTGATGCAGCGTTATGCGTTCAGTATTCTTACAAACGAGCACTGCCTGGACATTTCCTAAAATACTCAGTCGATTAATCGTTAAGAGCTAATTGACCCAATATACATATACAAAAACATTTCTCGTAGATCAGTGATTACTCGGTCAAAAATTCGGTGACGAGATCGTTGAATTCCTTGGGGTACCGCAGGTGCAAATTATGTGCTCCCTTCTCGAAGATCTTCAACCTGGAAACAACGACCGTGTTAAAAATTATGTAATAGATCGGATTGAATAGGAATGACGAAGTATGTACTTGGCGCCAAGGATGTGCTCCTTCAGGTATAGAGGATGCTCGGGGAGGACCATCGGGTCCTTGCTCCCTTGAACGATCAAAGTAGGGCACCGAATTTTTGGAAGCAGGTCCTTGCACAAATCGCCGTTCTGTTTCTTCGCGATCCTGATGACAGCGTCCACCCAGTCAGTCCATATCTTTCGGAAATAGTCCGCCCCATAAACCGCTATCAGTGGCGCCCGCATCTTCTCCGACCAACTATCGATGTCCCGGAATTCTGTAAAACTTCTGGTTTACACAATGGTCGGTATACTTTATAGGAAATAGAAAGTGTCTGCATCAATTGCAAGAAACAGCAGCCATATGCTTCACGTTTCCTTTAAGAATTTTAATAACCTTGGGAACGATGTATTTTTAAATCCTTCAAATATTTGCATTGTATTCAACTTTTTAAGATCAATGAAGAGAGGAAACGATTTACAAACGACTGCCAAGTCTCGATACAGACAATTTTTACTTCGCCTAAAGTTTCGCAATCTAGTGATCAGGCTGATCTTTACTGTTGTAAATCTCGACTTCCTGTGGAGTGACGTAGGCGTTCGCCGCGACGGCCACCATCTTTCGAACATCCTCGGGGTACGTCCCGGCGAGGATCAACGAAGTTATGCCACCGTCGCTCCATCCTACTAAGGAGAACTTCGGGAATCCGAGTAGCTTCATCAAATTGCGAGCATCGGTCGCGTCGCGTTTGAAAAAGTCATCCGGGAAGGTTCTGTCCGGTGGTCTCGATTTCCCATAGCCCGCTGGGTCCCATGCCACTATGGTGAACTTTTCTCGGTCGAGACCCTCTATCTGAGGCTTGAAGTCGGTCCAGTTCGAACCTGCGACACCATAGCTTCCATATTTATTGGAAAACTTGCGACTGAAATTTATGATTAGACAGTGAATTTTTATGAAAAATAATAATTTATTGCCACAATTGCAAAGTACTAAAATTAAATAAATATTAATTGCTTTCTCGAATAATTTTTGTGAATTTATGTACATTAACATGCCCTGAAAAATATTTGGATATTAATTGTGTGTGTATTCTTTCTGAATAGCATGAGACTGTTTACTCCGTCCAGATTAGTCTGGACAATTAAGTGATAACATGAAACCGAGCCACGTCGATCAATAATCACGTGTTCAACGTGTTCACTGAATTTGTTTCGTGATTTTTTCTCACCTGCTGCACCAGGAAGAAGCAAAACGGGGTGGTCGCCGGTTCCAACTTTCACATAATTGATATCGACACCTTCCACGTTGACTTTCTGCTCCTGTTGGACAACGTACCGGTGTCTGTAATCTCTGTTAATCTCACCACCCGGTATATGACACATACCTGTACATTTTGATCACCGGACGTCGACGACAATCGCTTCCATGCATTATAGGATGCTGCGGATGGATCAACACGTTGAAAGATCGATATCTTCTGCGTAAAATTTCTGCACAGTTTGGCTAGCATGGCTGACGGCTTTCTTGTCAATGTCTTAGTCATTGTCCCTCCTCCTGTTATCACAGTGAGATTACAGTTTTACATAATTTCGTCGTTGAGCAATTTCGTATCCCACTAGAACTAGAAGCATAACTTTAAAGTTTACGAAAAAATGTAATCAAATCGAAAAAATGTCACAGTCTCGCCAACATGGCTGACGGCTATCTTGCCATTCTGATACTGACAATGACTCACTGATTTATATCCCCTCCTCCCGTTTACCTAAGTGAGAAATAGATACATACACACACACAAATCGTGAAATTATTCGAGTGTACTTCCGAAGGCGACAACCCTTTGATTTTACTCAAATTTTTGCCAAAGCTTATCCTTGATTAGAAAACAAAGTCCCTAAAAGGACATTTGGTGAAAAAGCCTCGTTTGCCCCTCAGACCCCTTCAAAGTTTTGATAGTTCTTACTAAATATTTTCGAAAATATTGATTTTAGAGAAAAAAGTTTCGAACAAAAAAGGAAGCTCACAAAAAGCTCTACAAAAAAGGTTGTATACATTTTTTACTAAAACCTATTATTTTGGCTGCTATGACCAATAATATCTCGGCGGGGGTCAAATTAACCCCGTCAAACATTTTTTTAAATTTTTGTTTCATTAAATTTTTTCAGCGCTCTGATGCGGCAACCCGACCAGCAACGGTATACACCGCGTACGTCACAGAGACAAATGCATGCTTACCTTGGTTCTCATTTTGGCTCTCAACCAGTTGGAAATGTTTAACAAATTGGTCGTTGCACGAGATTGAACCTGCCTACTCGTTAAAATCCACAAGGGCATTCTTAATATTCGCCCTATAAAATTATCACCATGTTCATCAATTTATTAAAAATTTCCACCTCGCTGAGGACCACAATGAGAACTAAGGTAAGCATGAATTTGTCACATGATACGTGGCTGTCGCGTGCCTTTTTGTGTCGTGTTTTTTAATTTGTTAATAACTAAATACTGCAGCTAAATTCGCAAATTTTTTTATTTTTCATTTTACTCGGTCAAAAAATCGGTGATAAGATGGTTGAATTCCTTGGGATACCGCATGTGCAAATTGTGCCCTCCGCGCTCAAAGATCTTCAACCTGGAAGCAACGAACGTGTTGAAAATTATGTAATAGATCAGATTGAATAGGAATGACGAAGTATGTACTTGGCGCCAAGGATGTGCTCCTTCAGGTAAAGAGGATGCTCCGCGACGACCAGCGGATCATTGTTCGCTTGAACGATCAAAGTAGGGCATCGAATTTTCGGGAGTAGATCCTTGCACAAATCGCCGTTCTGTTTCTTCGCAATACTACTCATAGCGTTTATACAGTCAATCCAAGTTTTTTGGGAATAGTCCGCCCCATAAAACGCTACCAGTGGCGCCCGCACCTTCTCCGACCAATTATCGATGTACCGGAGTTCTGTAAAACTTCTGGTTTAGACAGTGATCGGTATACATTATAGGAAATAGAAATTGTCTGCATCAATTGCAAGAGACAGCAGTCATATGCTTCACTTTTCCTGTAATAATTTTAATAGCCTTAGGAACGATGTATTTTTAAATCCTTCAAATATTTGCATTATATTCAACTTTTTAGGAGCAATGAAGAGAGGATACGATTTACGAACGACTGCCAAGTCTCGATACAGACAATTTTTATTTTGCCTAAAGCTCCGCAATCTAGTGATCAGGCTGATCTTTACTGTTGTAAATCTCGAGTTCCTGTGGCGTCACGTAGGCTTTCACGGCGATGGCCACCATCTTTCGAACGTCCTCGGGGTACATCCCAGCGAGGATCAACGCAGCTATGCCACCGTCGCACCATCCCACTAACGAGAACTTCGGGAATCCGATGACCTTCATCAAATTGCGAGCATGGTCTGCGTCGCGTTTGTGATAGTCATCTGGGTAGGTTCTGTCCGGAGGTCTCGATTTCCCAAATCCCGCCGGGTCGCATGCCACTATGGTGAACTTTTCTCGGTCGAGACCCTCTATCTGGGGCGTGAAGTCCAACCAGCTAAAACCTGCGACACCATAGCTTCCATATTTATTGCGAAATCTGCGTCTGAAAGTTACAATTAGACGGTGAGTTTTTATGAAAAATAACAATTTATTGCTACAATTGCAAGGTACTAAAACCAAATAAATATTAATTTCTTCCTCTAATAATGTTTGTGAATTGATGTACATTAACATGTCCTGAAAAATATTTTGAAATTAATTGTGGCTGTTTACTCCGTCCAGAATAGTCTAGACGATCAAATGATAACACAAAGCCGAACCCTGTCAGTTAAAGATCACACGTCCAACGTGTATGGATTTTGTTAGTAATTTGTCCTCACCTAGTGCAGCAGGTAGAAACAAAACAGGATGGTCACCAGTTCCAACCTTCACATAATTAATATCGACACCGTCCACGTTGACTTTCCGCTCCTGTTAGACAATGTACCGGTTTCTATAATCTCTGTTGATCTCACTACCCGGTATATAACACATACCTGTACATTTTGATCACCGGACGTCGACGACAATCGCTTCCATGCATTATAGGATGCTCCGCAAGGATCAACACGTTGAAAGATCGATATCTTCTGCGTAAAATTTCTGCACAGTTTGGCTAGCATGGTTGACGGCTTTCTTGTCAATTTATTACTCATTGTCCCTCCTTCCGTTATCATAGTGAGATTATAGTTTTACATAATTTCGTCGTTTAGCAAGGCCGTGTCCCATATTGTTGTACTAGAAACATACCTTTAAGTTTTACGAAGAAATGTAATCACCCTCTCGTCTATTCATCTCTGTCTCTCAATTAAAATCCTTCGGGCGTGTATCGCTCTATATTACACAACACAGCGCATAATTTCATAGGGCGAATATTAGAAATGCCCTTGTAGATTTTAACGAGTAGAAAGGTTCAATCTCATGCAACGAACAATTTGTTAATCCTGTTCAATAATTTACTAAACAATTCCACCCCACTGAGGGCTACAATGAGAAGCAAGGTAAGCATAAATTTGTCTCTTGATACGTGGCCGTCGCGTGCCTTCGCGACGTCCGCGGCGTATAAACTTGTTGGTCGGGTTGCCGAATTTTAGACGTTTTTTTAATTGTTAATCACTAAATAACGAAGCCGAATTCGCAAACGTTTTTATTTTTCATTTTACTCGGTCAAAAATTCGGCGACAAGATCGTTCAATTCCTTGGGATACTGCAGCTGCAAATGGTGCGATCCGTTCTCAAAGATCTTCAACCTGGAAGCAACAACCGTGTTAAAAATTATGTAATAGATCAGATTGAATAGGAATCACGAAGCATGTACTTAGCGCCAATGATGTGCTCCTTCAGGTAAAGAGGATGCTCGGGGCGAGTCAGCGGGTCCTTGCTCCCTTGAACGATCAAAGTAGGACATCGAATTTTCGGGAGTAGATCCTTGCACAAATCGCCGTTCTGTTCCTTCGCAATCCTACTCATAGCGTTTATACAGTCAATACATATTTTTCGGAAATAGTCCAAGCCATAAAACGCTATCAGTGGCGCCCGCATCTTCTCCGACCAATTATCGATGTCCCGCAACCCTATAAAACCTCTGGTTTACACAGTGATCGGTATACCTTATAGGAAATAGAAATTGTCTGCATCAATTGCAAGAAACAGCAGCCATATGCTTCTCTTTTTCTTTAATAATTTTAATAAGCTTGGGGACGATGTATTTTTAAATCCTTTAAATTTTTGCATTATCTTCAACTTTTTAGGATCAATGAAGAGAGGAAACGCTTTACAAACGACTGTTAAGTCTCCATACAGACAATTTTTATTTTGCCTAAAGCTCCGCAATCTAATGATCAGGCTGATCTTTACAGTTGTAAATCTCGATTTCCTGTGGCGTCACGTAGGATCTCGTGGCGATGGCCACCATCTTTCGAACGTCATCGGGGTACATCCCAGCGAGGATCAACGCAGTTGTACCACCGTCGCACCATCCCACTAACGAGAACTTCGGGAATCCGAGTACCTTCATCAAATTGCGAGCATCGATCGCGTCGCGTTTGAAAAAGTCATCTGGAAAGGTTCTGTCCGGTGGTCTCGATTTCCCACAGCCCACTGGGTCCCATGCCACTATGGTAAACTTTTCTCGGTCGAGACCCTCTATCTGAGGCTTGAAGTCCAACCAGCTAAAACCTGCGACACCATAGCTTTATTGCGAAATTTCCGTATGAAAGTTACAATTAGGCGGTGAATTTTTATGAAAAATAACAATTTATTGCCATAATTGCAGGGTACTAAAACCAAATAAATATTAATTTCTTCCTCTAATCATTTTTGTGAATTGATGTACATTAACATGTCCCGAAAAATATTTTGAAATTAATTGTGCCTGTTTACTCCGTCCAGAGTACATAGTCTAGACGATCAAATGGTGACCCGTCAGTTAAAGATCACTCGTCCAAGTTGTATGGATTTCGTTCGTGATTTTTCCTCACCTAGTGCACCAGCAAGAAGCAAAACGGGGTGTTCGCCGGTTCCAACTTTCACATAATTGATATCGACACCTTCCACGTTGACTTTCCGCTCCTGTTGGACAATGTACCGGTTTCTATAATCTCTGTTGATCTCACCACCCGGTATATAACACATACCTGTACATTTTGATCACCGGACGTCGACGACAATCGCTTCCATGCATTATAGGATGCTGCGGAAGGATCAACACGTTGAAAGATCGATATCTTCTGCGTAAAATTTCTGCACAGTTTGGCTAGCATGGCTGACAGCTTTCTTGTCAATTTATTACTCATTGTCCCTCCTTCCGTTATCATAGTGAGATTATAGTTTTACATAATTTCGACGTTTAGTAAGTTTGTGTCGCATATTGTTGTACTAGAAACATACCTTTAAGTTTTACGAAGAAATGTAATCACCCTCTCGTCTATTCATCTCTCTTTCTCTCAATTCAAATCCATCGGGCGCGTATCGCTCTATGTTTACAGTTTACACAACACAGCGCGAAATGAATAAACATATCCGCGGCACGAACTTATGAGACGACCTAATACATATGTACATACACAATTTGCGAAATTATTCAAACGACTTTTAAATTTCCTGATTACAACGGAGTCGAATAATCGAAAGACCAGCACTTTAATTAACTAAGCAATTAATCATGCTTGTTCGTACGAAATCGTTGCAGCAAAGTTAATTGAAGGGAAACCAATTTTTTTAAACTCT
Organism: Lasioglossum leucozonium; assembly: GCA_028454225.1. Taxonomy (NCBI): domain Eukaryota; kingdom Metazoa; phylum Arthropoda; class Insecta; order Hymenoptera; family Halictidae; genus Lasioglossum; species Lasioglossum leucozonium. The sequence continues at coordinate 6,365,178 of CM052214.1, forward strand.
ACAATTTTATGAAGATCTTGAGAGTCGATTTAGTAAGCTAAAAATGAGTCTAGTAAAATGTTGACAAAATTTCGCTAAGTTAATGTTGAGATGGCGGTAGTAAATTTGCTAACTCGATTGAAATACTGATTAATTATAGCGAACGGCGTGGCATTTAATATAAAGGGGTTTTTCGTGGTGGTGGAGACTAATTAACAGTGACGAACCGAATATTTCGATAATTGAATGTAGGAGCATGAATGTTTAAAATATTTATTTTCGAATTATACAATAATGATAAATGACGCAATATCGAGTATAGCTAATACGTATGAAATACTCTAAAATGTATAGAAAAGTCAAAATATATTACTAAAAGTAAATAATAAATAAAAGTTTCTGATACAAATTGATGATGTAAAAGTGTTTAATCCGCATATACAGTCTTAAAATCATGATACAAATTTCTATCCGCCCGCCGGACGATTCTAATGAAACCAAGCAACGAAAGAATGGCATGTAATGAACGATATAAAAATGGTTTTAGTCCCTCTCTTTGCGCGATACATTCACATCGACGTGAAAACAAAAAGAGAAAAGAAAATAGAAGACTGAACTGTTTTATAATATAAGTTCATAAGTTTGGTGCAGCAGGTCAATTGTATGCCTTAAACCTAATAATAACGCTGACGGAAATCGAAATATTAACTCAGCCAAGATGATTATAAGAATGGACTTATCATGAGTCTTGTTGGTCACGAATCAAAGCTCTATTGTACTCTTCCGTCAAGTGTTTCTTGTACTTTGTCTGATCGCTCCACAGTTTGGCTGCTTGAGAATTAAGTGGGCTCTCATTGTTAGGTTCTATGAAAGCAAAAACAACCAATATTTTCAGGAGCTCGTGAACGCCCTCGGATATAAGACCGAAACCTCTTAGAATTGCTTACCGCTAAGAAGAGACTGTATAGATAACAATATTGTACGAACATCGTATAAAGCACTCCATTTATCTTTCAGTATGTCCAAACAAATGTTACCTCCTGCGTCTACGTTTGGATGAAAACATGGCGTTGCGAAACGCACTATCGGAGCACTGTACGGATAACTGTGAGGAAATTCCAAAGTCAACTTGTATGTAAGGCCTGCGTAAACCTACAGCAACACCAAGAACAACAACAGAGACACAGTGATCAAAGAATCCCTAATACGTTCATCGATATATTATGCAAGACGAAGATATAATTACCGTGTCCCTTGGTCCTGTGATCGTTCCAATCCATTTGAACAAATTTTCACCGTCAGGAAAAGCTGAGACCCCTTTCTCCGTGCACATCATCAAAACCATAAGTTCCTTCTGCAGTCTGGGGCAGGGAACAAAGATTATTTTCAAGTAATCCTACGTATCAAAACATCTGCGAATACAGTCGGACCGTGGTAACTCGAGTCTCGAAATCTTATAGAGGCTTTGCACGATGCTCGATACGAACAGAGAGCATTGTTATTTCGCGTAAGTGCGACTGTATCTGCTAGGGTCGATCCAATTTCGAAATTTTCGCCCAAAACGGTAGGTTATAGCCGACGGATGTGATGTTTGGAAAATGCTCGTCACAGGACGTCGTAACGAAAGGATCGGATAAGGACGAGAAACAGCGTTCATGCGAGATTGGATTCGCTGTATAATTTCAACGGGAAACCGCGGATCAGAGTGTACGTACCGTTTACTAACTGCATGGTTATCTTTCGGTATACTCTGTTTTTCCTCGGTCGCTTTGTTCGGCGCGTTCTGAGACGAATAAAACGGATTTATGTTCTGCGCCATTCTGGCCTGGAAAACTGCGCTCGCTGGGCCCAAGGAGTTTCGTTTTCCTCACGCGAAATTTTCAAAGCTTCGTCTCGAGGCACAACAGTCACTGTGGAAATTTGAATGCTGGTACCGCTATAAACCCTGTTGAAAACATTCGACTTCAAACAGCTGTTGAAGGTGAAGCTGTGCTTGTTTATTTGAGCGGTGGAAAGTATGAACTCGACTTCAGCCCTGAGTAAACAACAAGAAGAAACGCTACGGTTCCGGGTCGCAAAACATTCTCGTGTTTAACATTACATACGCTTGACAGCCTTACCATTGATTTAGGATCGTGTAGCTCCACCGGCGAGCGAATCGTCGGTAACTGACAGTTGCGTCACGAAAACACGGGAACAGACTTGACATCGTGCGCGTTTTCCCATCTCCGACCTCTGCGTTATCAACTGGGCTGCTGTTCGGTTTGGGGATCACAGATTATGGAATTCCTTTTTTTAATACTCCCGTAGGTTTTCACGAGAGAATGCTGAAAATCCCAGTTTCAATCGTAGGAATTCAGTAGCTCGAAAGTTACGCGCGTTGAAATTTGGCCATACCAAAATGGCGGCGCCCGTATCTGTCAAGAACGCTTGAAATTTAAACTCTGAACACGCATAACTTTCGAACCACTGAATTCCTAGGATCGAAACTTGGTTGTTGGCGTTTTCTCGTCAAAATCTACGAAATTATGTAAAAAAAAGTTCAAAATTCGTGGTCCCCCAAATCATTAACTGACTGACGAATGGTCGAATATGACGTTAGAATTACACTGTCCAACAGCCAAAATATGTTTCGATTCTCACTATGAAATTCTTCTAGAGTTTTTTGCGCTGATTCCGAATCTGATTTTCCGCTGGATCCTTTTTTTTGAGATAAATTCAAAAATATCGTCAAAAATTGCTGCAAAAATGGTGTCTCTCCGTCTTTAATGATCGTTTAAACATGTTTAAACAATCATAATGTATTAATATTGGATATCGCTGTATTCGGGAAAGTCTAAGGAATCTTCTGCTGTAAAAATCAATTCAATATCTTTCATAATAACATCACAATATTTGTTCAAAGTTGAAAAATAGGTCTCTTTTTCAAACTCAAATTTCTCAAAAACTGTGCATCTAGGAGAAAAATTAAGGTCACATTCGGAATCAGCGCAAAAAACTCTATAAGAATTTCATAGTGAGAATCGAAATCCTAAAAAGAAGTTGAAATTTGTTGGACAGTGTTATTTCTATACTTCAAAGAAAAATCAAGTATAGAGTCCAAAATTCTCGTAGAGAATAATTTATAGTACAGGACATTTTACTCAAACGGGATATTTGATTCTTGTCGAAATTACGGCAAATGATTATTAACTTCGGAATTGTACAAATTCAAAGTTTGAAAATTTTCAGATCGATAAAGTAGCTGGCGATGCCACGAGAAACTGTAGAGCGCACGATCTATTCTTGTACTTCGTGACAATGTTTGGTGTGCTCGGTTTTATGGATTCGATTCTGTTCGACGGTTAATTTGTTATGACGTCGCGTTAATACAAGTGTCGTTTATCGGTAATCAGTACCATGCGTGTGACGACTGTAACGAAAGCTTATCGGGAAATTGTGGTCACATTAGAATGGAGGACAACGATGGCAGTTGACAACAATGACATTACGCGAGGATAAGTAAATACTATTAATTGTTAAGTTACGAGGATAATCAAGATTTAAGAAAATGGCAACTGCACAAGGCACACCGGAATCGGATACCGGGAGCTTCGAATGCTTCCAAAATTATACAGCACCGGAAGTATTTATACAGGGTTTGGCTGGCATCGTCGATCAACAGGACGTAGAGTCCATGATTAGAGCTCAGAAGCAGATGTGAGAATGTTTATTAATTTTTTTGAATGATATTACTATTTCCTTAATTCGCGTTTCTTCATATTTTTATTGTATTACAGGCTGCAGAGATTCGAGAAGACCAACGAGATGCTGACCAACTGCAACCAGTTGTCCATAAACCGATTAAAGACCGCTGGATTGGAGTTTAAGAAGCACACTGCGCTGTTGGTCGAGATGAAGAAGGATCTGGATTATATTTTCAAAAGGATTCGCATCGTGAAGAACAAATTGAGTCAGCAGTATCCTCAAGCGTTCAACGGTAGATAAATAAATATCTCTCGCTGCTGGTGTATTAACGTGGTTAGCTTATTTGTATTTTATGGATTTGCACGCAGAGGCTGTAAGAAGCAGCTTGGCGGAAGAAGTAATAGTCGAGGACGTGGACTGCTCTGTAAAACCACTGGAACCCGAAATAGTTCCATTACCGACCACACCTCAAAACATAACCGATCGAGATCCAGATTCTGATGGTAACCAAACTTGATCTACAAGTAATCGTACTACCATACGATAAACGTGCTTGAATCGCGGACAGATCGTTCGTCGTTGAAGTATTCACGTTTCTTTAACTGCCTCTATCGTTACCGATTGTTCCGTTGTTTCGAGAACCGTTTTACGAATAGGATCGTTTTGTCGAGCATAACGAGATGTTACTGAGAATTCTATATTTTTATAGTAACGGATTTTCTCCTTTTTGTTTAACTGAAGTACCTGCTGATGTAATTACGAACGGACCGAGTGGTTGTTAATAGTCAATTTATCTCTCTATCTATCTAACTATCTATCTATCTATCTATCTATTTATCTATCTATCTTTCTCGAATCTACTTACTTCTCACGCATAAGTTGAGCCATGGAGCCATTCTTTCACCGTAAGAAACAATGATAAATTATAAACCCGGTTGTGCGTGCACGCATGCAGCGTTGATCGAGAAGCATGCAAGTACAGAGATCTTAGCGGAGCTCAGAAGCGAGCACCAGAAGAGTTTTAAGAAACTGTTATGACAACGATGATCCGTTCGATACGCTTCTTGCGTATCGCCCGAGAGAGCAGAGCTACGGTTACGTTACTGCGCGTCGTGTTACGTTAGAAACTAAGAGTAACCTCATGTACATGTTACAGCCATGGTACGCGATCCAACAAAGATCCATCAGATCGAGACTGTCGTACAGTACGGTTCACCTACCGTGGCTGCAACGTAAGGAGTCACACTGTAATGGAATGAAATGAAAAAAAAAAAAAAAAGAAAACAAGCTTCGGTACAGCTCAATGAAATATAGATGTTTATCGTTCTGATCCCGCTAGACGCAGTTGCTTCGTTTTATTTCCCGATCGTTTCGGGAGATGCGATCGTCCCCTGTTCCCCCACCCCTCGGAAAATAAAAAAGAAAAAAAATCGAAACGAACACAAAATTAAAAACCGATCGGTTAGGCGAGAAAAACTAATGACCACTTCAATTGTTGGTATACAGTGCCGGTCGAGGAGTTTCAGTTTGCAAAGCTGCGGAAGCGACGAATAAAGAGCAACGATAGTTCGTCGACGGAGAGCAACAACGATCACAGTAACGCCGAAACGTCCGACACCTGCACGTCCGACACCGGTTAGAGTACGCGATCCAGAGACGTACTGAAAATCAGTGAGATCAACGAAGACGGGGAAATCGTCTGAAGAAAGTCCGAGTAATCGACTATGCTTTGATACCGCCGCGAGTATAATAATCGTTAAACGATGTTCCTCACGTTCGGACGACCCCCGAAAGTCCAAAGCTAAAGCAAAACGAGCTGTAATCGTATTGCTGTAAGTACGCACCGCGAGAGCCTGTGAATGATATCATTGTCGAATAACGAATAAAGCTGTTTATATACCACGTAGAGCAGAGTTGATCATTCCGTAGCGGTAAGTACGGTCGGATAGATCTAGATGTGGGCAGAGCTAGATTTTTCATTCTTGAAAAAAAATATCGATTTAAATTACATTACATCCCCGTAAAATTTCATATATTCTGGAGCAAAGGGCGCGGACATTTAAATTTAAGATCGCAGCTAGGAGGAACCCATAGCGCCATCTAGCGGAGCATCGAGGAAGATCGGTAGCGCCAGACGGTATGCAACCAACGTGCTTCCGTGTCGAGAGTGTTACCGCTGGCTTGCAATATCGCCCGAAGGTATGCAACCCCCAAGCTTCCGTGTTCATCGCGTTGCGATATTAATCCAGCTAGAGGTTTCGTATCGTTTGCAGATAGACAGGAAATCTTTGAAATAATTCGAATGGTGACATATTCGAATCCGATCGATGGATGCGAAATTGAAATGCGGTCACTTGGGCGAGCAGGATCGCGTGACCAGGTACAATTCGACACCGGAAGTCACGCGGGCAGCGTTTCAACGGGTGTTTCTTCGGTCGCTGCGAGCGGTCCCGAGGATTTGTTCGTCGCGTTTGTTATTCTCTCTCCTCTGAAAACGTTTTTTAAGAATCGATCTCGATTCTGCTTTCTACCACGGCCTCTACTGTACACACACGTCAGCCGCGCGCATATACATATACACGTGTCCCGCGCGTGGAAGACGCCAGCCGTCGCGGTGCCAGAAACCAGCTGCGCCTCAGCTGTTTTCTATCCGTTCCATCCTGTGTTCGGTTCGGTTCCTTCGCCTCCGGGAGAGATAAAGTTTCGAAATAAAACCGTGGATAAACGCGAATCCGGTCTTGTTCTACAGCTGTGATTTCAGCGTCCGAAGACCTCGGTTTAGGCTGGCCGTAAACGTTTACGGACCTGGTTCCGAGGAGAATCGTTCCGGGAAGATTTCGGGAAGACCCGCGACAATACCGGAAGCGACGGGGCTAAACCGGACTCGCGCGGTAACACGCGGAAACAGCTGTTTAATCTTATCCGGCTCACCTGTTCAATTCGATGGCCAGTCGTCTGGTTGTTTTGCGGCTGCACTTGCGGTCGTCCGATAGCCGCCACGATCCCCGAACAACGATTCTTTTGTCATGCACAAACCAGTTCCCGACTTTACCCGTTGCTCCTGCTTTCCGCGTCAACGCTCGTCCAACGGGAATTGAGACATTCTCCGGACGACGCTGGATCGGTTGGCGCTCGATTCTGAAAAAATTAATTAATCAGACGAGCCACATTGTCCGCGCGTTGTTCAACAAATGCCCGGAGTTCGGTATCGATGATAGTCGACTCGGGGTGGTTTAAGAAAATATTCGGTACAGTCGTTCGGATCGAGGTAAGAGGTGGAGAATGATAAAACGCTGGCAACACGCTCGAGTAATCCAGCAATATGGAAGAACGGTTGCGAAAAGAAAGTTTCTGCCGGATGCTCTCCGCGATCTCTCATATGGCCAAATCGATCGTGGGAAGTCGCGGCGGCGTGCGCGTGTTCTCGCGAGATCGTTGATCGCGCGAGTGCTCGCTCGAAAAAGCATTGATCGAGGGGAAAGGGGTGTTTCGCCGTTTTTCCAGGTCGGTTTCCGCGGGAGAGAGCGCTGTAAAATCGGCTGACGCGCGGTTTCTCCCCTTGCGAGAGGAGAGGAGTGACTTCGTGCTATTGACATCCGCTCCTCGTGGTATCGACATCCCGGTACAAGCCAGCCCACGCCGAGAGCACGATTTTGCGTCGCTTCCACACAGGGGGCGAAAGCGGAGAGAGGATAAAGAGGACGGAGGACAGAGGACGGGTTGATAGAGAAAGAGCGAGGTTACGAAGGTGAGAGGGTGGAGAACGATGGGAAGGAGAGAACCATCCGAGTCTCTCTCTCTCTCTTTCTCTCTGTTACTCTGGTAGGACGAGGAGAGATGGAATTTCGTTGGACGAGCACGGGCCGCATCGGTATAATTTTCACAAGCGCGAAAATTACCCCGAGAGCATGGGCCGATAAGTCGTAAATTACGAGTGCGCGCGAAAGTACGCGCCGCTCTATCATCGTCGTGTAAAACGTGCCATCGGATCGTCTGCCGGTGACGCATGACGGCGTCATCCGTCGGAGCTGGTCCTCCCGCGAGCTGTCCCCCGCCCCAACCCGAATTTCGCGTGCGAATAATCACGAAATCCTCCAACGTTATTTTCTGAACGCGAACAATACGGAATTTTACACGATCGTGCCAATGATCATAAATAATTTGCGATTGTTTCATAGGAATTAAACGAGATTCGCGTCTGCGTGACACCGAGCCGTTGAGGCGCGAAAATATGCTCGAATGAAAATCTTGAGGGATGCGACGTAGGCGATTTCTGGCGGGTCCGGAGCGACCCGTCGATCGCCGAGAGGTCCGTGTCTTGATCGTCAAAGAATCGAAGGCGGATTATCGGGGAATCCCAGAACGTGGATGCGCTTGCCAACACAGAGGAGTGTGCGTGGCGTTGACAGGCACGTGACGGAGTGCTAATAATACCTATAATAGGCCGGTGGGCCGGCTCGCGTGGTCGCCCGTGAATTTGTGCCAATAAGCGGAGACGCGATGGCGAAAAGGGTGGCGAGAGGAGGTGGAGGAGGAGGAGCAGGGGGATAGACGGGTAACTAGAACAGAGCGGAGAAATTCCCGCGTGTTTCGGAACCTCGTGTTTTCGATGACGGAAGAGCGTTTCCGTCGACTCGACTAGCTGCGGTCCGCGAAACTATTGTTAGCGCGAACGAGGACCTAGATGCTGCACGCATCCTCCGATGAATCGATACCGAACTTCGAACCGGTTAGCATCCCTCTGTTCGTTTGGAACGACCGCTTGGATTGGTAGCAACTTTTGAAGAATGATGGGATTCTTGATCCAGTGATAGTCGAGTACCTTGGCATTTCCATCTGGGGGCGTTTCTGTTCCGAGTAGGCGTGGTCTCGGTGCTTCAAATATTACCCCACAGGGCCGTCTTCCTTCACATCCCTGAAAAATTCAATTCCAGTAGTGTCTATTCATTTCGAGCTCTTTCAATCTTAAAAAAAAGAAAATTTCAGAATACTGTGTCGTTATAATGTCAAGAATCCGAGGTTAATCGATTCGCGAGGAATTTGTTTGTTTTCCCCCAGGTAGGCGTGGCTTTCTGCGTGGTCCAACGCGTGCCTGACCTAGACACCGCGAAACTGTGTCGTTCGTCCGTGTTTTCCAGTCTTCTTTCTCCGCGGACCAACTTGAACTTGTCCAATTTCCTGCGAGCAACGATCCCCACAGTCTGGAAATTCGAAATCGTTCGGAGGGACAAGGCCGCGCGGGTTGTACACGTCGCGGGGGCCGAGAGAGGAGGGTACAGGACGGCTGGGTAAAAGGTGGCAAGCTATTTCTCAGCTTCAGCGGCAGAGGCTTTCTTCGCGGGAATATATCGACGCGTCAAAAGCACACCGGCCCGTTTACAATATCCCCGCAGAGCGCGGCGCGCGTCCGCGTTTGTCTATATTTCGGCGGCCTTGTCGCGTTGTTCGTTGACGCGCGAATCCTTACCGGGTCCATCCTACGGTCATCCACGCGTTTAGATCCTCCAGCAGGATCAGGCTGCTGCCCTGGAAATCCACGAGACCTCCTCGATTTCCTACCGATTCGTACACCTCGTTACCCTCTTTATCGAAAAAGATATCAAAATTCTACGTTACATTCGGGCTGGTACCTTCCAGTTCGAGAATAGAAAATGTTAGTAATTTCAATTTTTAGTAATTTCAGTCGTCCATCGATGTACCCGTAAATAACAGCGAATAACTCAGCGATTTTTCAACATTTTGTTCTGAAAAAAATTGAGATTACAGTTAAGAGTTGTGTAAATATCACTGTGAAACTGCGGAATTTTTCACTAACCAGTTATCCTTGAAAAAATTCCCGAAAACTATATTTCCGGATAGCTGGTCTACCCTCCTGATTCGAAATGAACGTATGCAAGAGAACGGTGCGGGTTGCGAAGCCAGGGTTGCGTGGTGGAGGTTGCGAACCACCACCTCTCTCGTCCTCATCCTCCACCGGCTGATATCGTTCTTCCCATTCTCCGGCGAGACGTTCAGTCGGCTGCCGACAGCCGTCCGTGCCACGCGGTTGTTCGTGTCGCTCGGCCCCAGTTTAGTCAGCCACATCGTCGAGTCTTCTTGGATCTATTCCCTCTAGATCCCTTGTTCCCCACCCCCGTACTCTTCGCCGATCCATCCGCTGATTCGATCCCGGATCCGAGATCGCGTTTCCCGCCGAGAGGAGCATCGACGAGCGTGTTCTCGCGAGTGCACCATGAGACGCGTCGTCCAGAAACAGTTCCCGTAGGATCGTCCGCAGCTTTGGATTTTTCTCGCTCGTGAGATCGAATCGACAAGGATTCATCGAGTAGGAGGTAGGAGATCGATCAAAATAAAAAAATCTCTCTGCGCTGTCCAGGCACTAAATTTGTCGAATTAACGAGCCCGTTGGCGAGTTAGGCTCGAAGTTAGGACACAAGGGGAAAAACTGTGGCTTTCGAAGAGGGATTTTGGTTTGGTTAGATTCAGCTGTGGGTCGTGCTCGGCAGGTCTCAATGTGGGTTTTTAGTTCGTTTCGCCCGTAGCACTTGTTAGATCGATTTATACGTGACTTGGTAACTTTCTAGATGAGGCCATCATAATTTCTGGGACACTAGGTGGCCACTATCGAACGAAACCTTTCAGATCCGTTAACGATCGAGATGCTTCGATCGAGGCGATTGGCGATCGCGAACGCACGTGTGCCGAACGCCGGAGAAAACCAGCACCGAAACCACTGAACAAACGTTCGTCGGAAACACTCGCGTTTTCGTCAAGAGGTCGGACAGAATGAGCCCTTTAACGCGTAACGAAAGATAGATCGCTTTCAGCAATAGGTAACAATAGGTTTGCATAAGGCATTACAATGTCTCTTTCTCTGTTAATTTGCACCGAAGTTTTCCACGAGATCCACAATTTTTATTTTCTCGTCACCGCCGTGCAATATTTTTTGACCTAGTTAAGTCTACGCTAGTGTTGCAAATAATTCTACGAAGCCAAAAGTTTACGATTCCGTCTTTTAACTTGTCCACCGACAATTGTGGAAAATTCTACGAAAATTGCAGCCTACGTGCTCGGTCCCTAACACTATAACTCGAGTAGCTGAATGCATAGCTGAACCGAGGACCAGGCTCGAGTACAGTACTTTTCGACATGCGAACAGCACACGATCGGCACTCGAACGGTTAAGGGGCAAAGTACGAAAACCGTCAGGTGGCCAGTTTCGCACGGTGTTCGCCGATAACCTGGTTCCATGGAAAGGTGGGCTCATTCGCGATTAGCCATCGGCTTCTACTTCTTCTTCTTCCTATCTCGTGTTGGTCGTCGTTCTAATCGATCTCCCGTTGTAACGAGATTCCGCCGTGGTGGTCGAGTGCTCGCGGTTCGCTGATTTTCGCGATCGAAGCTCGCACCGATCGGCGCGCCCGCCCCGGCTTCGTTTACATCGAACGGCGCGTATGCAAATATTAGTCCGACAGCTAACCGGCGCAAATATTGGCTCTCGCGATGCTCGAAAACTCTGGACGAGGCCTCGGAGGTGGGGGGAGTGTGAGAAAACAGCAGGTGGCACCAGACGAGGATGAAATAATACCTTTCTACGAACCCGCTGTTCTTTCCTTGCGGAAATCGCGGCCGGTGACGCAAACGCTCGCGAGTCCCGCGGGCCCCCCGAGACCGACCCCCAGCCGTCGTTGTCCAAGAATTCAGAATCCTTTGCGATCATCGGTTACAGTAAAGTGTTAACACTAAATCTGCCGAGCTTCTACAAGCACGTGTTGCCTTATAAAAATAACAAGATTAAATTTATTTGAACTTCGTGCGGTTCGTATTATAATATCTGCTCTACTGAATCTATCTATTTAATCGTTTACCACAAAAGCATCTTCGTAATTTAAATAATTCTGAAATAAAATATCCGAAACCGGACATTTGACCGGTGGTGGTAGATTTAGTGTTAAAAATCAGAACGCCGGGAGACATAATGCATCGATTAGGATCGCAGGACCATGTCGACCGCGTGCCAGTTCTTGCAGCGTCGTGCGAGCGCGTCGAACAAGTATGCGTGTATGCACGCGCCGCCGTTGCTTCGCTCTATCCGAGTGTTATATCGATTAACTGTTGGCAACAGAAGAGTTCCAGAGCGAAGCTGGTCGGAGGGTAGCGCGGCTTCGGCTTTGCCTTTGGCTTTCCTATATTATTAATCTTTCTATCTCTGCTGCGCCCGATTTCCATCCGTCTTCGTCTCCTCCCGTTCTCTCTGCAGCTCGTTAGCCCTCGGTACCGAGGGGGTTAACGGACGCGTTCGTCGCTCGTTGTCTTCTCAATCGCCGAAAACAGAGTGACGAAGATCGAGAATGATCGCGGGAAACCTGTGCAAGCTGACGCGGGCCTGCTGCTCTTCGGGATCGTTTATCCGATTCAATCTTCGAATTATTCGATGGTGAAATCCTCTTCGTTGTGGATGTCCAATGTACACCGTCCATTTCACCCGGAGAACAAAGATCGTCGTCTCACTGCTCAGCTTTCGATAGACTGCGAATCTAGAAAAGAAAAATTGTCTGTATTAGTATCAATCCACAGGAGCACCATTGAAATTGTTCAGAAATCCACAGTCTACTGATAGACAACTGTAATCGCCACCTGTTCGGTCTATTCTAATAGTCCGTCTGCTACTGACGTGAATAGGAAAAATAGATGACCTTGTAAATGATTTCGTCAACTATAGGGTGTCTCAGAATCACCTGACCTTTTCATTTTAATACAAAGTACAAAATGGCCGCCTCGTCCCTGTTTGCAAAGGTTCACTATTTTTACGAAATTTTCAATAATGTCTTGGCAATTCCTTGAGCTCTGGAATGGCATGTGGATCATTGGCATACACTTTTCCTTTCAGAAAATCTCAAAGAAAGAAGTCTAATGGCGTCGAATCGCACGATCTTGGTGGCCAATTGACATCGTCGCGGCGTCAGACAACACGACCATGAAACTTGGTTTGCAATAAAAAATAATTGACAATTTATATGCGTTGCTCGATCGTGTGATTCTCCACGAGGAAACTGCAATACTTCCTGACGTCAGTTGTCAAAGATTAGTACTTTATGTGTACCAAAAAAAAATGGCGCGCCATTTAAACTGTCAGGTCATTTTGAAACACCCTGTAGGTAGCTACGAGATCAGTCCTCCGGTTCGGGGGGGATCGGGATCAGAGAACATCGAACACTGACAGCTCGGATGCAACCTGGCCACGTGGACAGCCAGCTTCGCGAATCGCGTACACGACCAGCACACACGCGCACACTTGCATACGACGTCTCGGGTCAGATTGAGCGTTGATCGATTGGAAAGTCGAAACAGGCTTGGGAACGCGCGAGATTATGGAACGGATAGGTAGCTTTGCTACCGATAAAGTTCTCTGCTGGTGTGTTTCGGTGTCGCGATCGAGTCGCGATTTTCCGCGGCGAATAGAGAACGATGAAGAGACAAAGAGAGAGGGGGGGGGCGGTGGGGTCGTCAAAGGCCGGTGCGAGCAAGAAGACACACACACACGCGCGCGCGCGGTGGAGCTGTGCGTGACATTTTTGTAATGAAAGCAAGCTAAACGTACGTCGCGCTCTCTCGCTAGTCACAGTACGGCAGACATCTGGTCCGGCTTGCCTGGTTGGCTTGCCTGGCTTGCCGCCTGGCTCTCGCCTGGCCGTTCTAATATTGGAAATTGCGTCTCCACCCGCGCAACCTCCTGTCCGACAGGCACCGTACCATGTGCAGGACATATGTATAAACATAAGCTCACAGTCTGGCACGATGGCGAAGCCGTTTCCTTCGAAACGTGCCCGCGATCGATCCATACCGTTGCTCGAGGCTTTTTTGTCCTCTCGCGCGGTTCGTTCGCGCCGCGCTCCGAGCTGTTCCCTTCGTCCGCGTACACGATCGCGAATCTGCTCCCATCCGATCCAAACAAGTCGCCCGAACCGGTCACGAGTTCGACGCGTTCCCGCCCTCGACTCCCTTTCTCCGACGAATGGCGAGCGCTACCCTCCGCGGAACAAGCCGAATCGCTCCCCCGCTTTGCCCCGGGGACCGCCTCGGGAGCTCCTGGGAGCTTGCCCCCCTCCCCCCGGGGCAAACAGAGTTACAGAATGGGGACATACGTAAAGCGATATCGCCACCGGGATGTTTGGTTCGCTCTGTTTTCGTTGCGTTGTTGCTTTTCCGATTACTCGCTTGTGACGCGACTCTGTCAGGATTTTGTGCTCCCCGGGGCAACCTTTGCTTCTACCCTTAAAAATCTAGGATCGTTATGATTCTCTCTACCGAATCCTGGGACTATGTACAACCCTGACAGCAAACACGCTTGCCTCGAACGCCACCAAACTCTCCGAAGGTAGGCGTGGCTTGATCGCTCCGGAGAGTGGCCCTCGGAGCAATCCTCGCCGTTCCCTGTCCGGCGCGCGAGCCAAAAAAAGTCGCGCGCGCGTGAGTTCGCGTTTATATCCGTGCGCGTTTCACAGCTGCGCGCAATTACCGGCTGGAGAGCCGTGGATTTTCTGCCGTGGCACGTATTATATCGTTTGCCAACAACTCCGCTCTTGTTTGCTTAACTAAGCATCTTAACGAATTGCCGCGGACGCGCGCGTCTGCCGACCCCACCCCCGCTCTCGCTCCCCGCCGCCAGCCCCACCTCCGCCGACCCAATCGATCCTAAAGAGCGTGGAAGTCGTTCGCTATCGTTTCGCGCAATCAACGTTCGATCAGCTTTCGATCCCGGCTGTCGGAAACGTGCGTACATACGTATTATCGTCCAACGAGTCGAGTCGGTGTTCGAGAGTTACATTGTTCGGATAGTCAACGCACGTTCGCTGTTGGTCACCTGTTAGCAGAGCTTCGTTTTTTTTTTCTAGTCGCATCACGTCGTCGGTGTGGTCGCTGTGGATTTCATTTGTTTATCTAATAGGGAGCACCGCGTGAAACACGCGTTGCGTTGTTCCGTTTATCTGTAGCGACTCGCCCTCGTCGGACGCGCAGAGCTGCAGCGCGGTGTCGCACTTGCGAGACAAATTGGGTCGCGCGCGAATTCCAGACATGCGTAACAACGCGACCAGAAGAAAACGAGTCGGGTGACGGCAATTAAAACGATCGCGGGCATCTGTTATAATAAAACGCGGCCGGTGGTCCGGCGCGGTGCGGTGATGTCGCTCGCGAACGCGTGTAAACCTGACGTTTTTATCGCGTCCGCGTCGAGATTCGGCGAGAGGATTGATCGATGGCCGATCATCGTTGCGCGCCGGAGAGCGATGGGAACTGACGTGCCTGACCGGCAGGAATTGTTTCAACGTGTCCCCTCTCACGACCAGACAGAGAGAGAAAGAGAGAGAGAGGGAGAGAGCGAGCTCTCTCGCGCGCACCTAGCGTAGAGGTTGACGGGCCGCTCTAATTGGAAATTCGTTTCCGAAGGAGCACCCGGGTACGTCGGGTTTAGGACTGGTTGCGGTGTCTACAATTATCCGCGCGTAAAGCTGTACACGGGACCCGCCTCGTTCCCATTAACGCAAATTAATCCGGATAATTGGTTTCCTTGGACGTCTGGCAAGTCGGGAACCTGCCTAGCTCATTCTCTCTCTCTCTCTCTCTCGCTCTCGCTCGCGCTCTCCCGTTGTTCGCGTTAATTCCGATGAAATTATGTGTCGTTAAAGCCGCGCTTGCCGCGGGCGATCGACGGATTCCTATAATTTAGAGCCCGGCGGACTCTGGCTCGCTTTGTTCGGCCCGGGTAGGTAAATGTTTTTACAGGCCGAGACTCTCTCCGTAAGAGCGCGAACGAACGAGCAAGCGAGCGTGCGACGTTACCGTACAACGTTTATCGTGGCCGTTAAAATACGACGACATTCGGCGATGCAATTTTGCAGTAAAAATTATGGCGAGCCCGGTCCGTCGACGTTCGCCGTTTCTTGGACGAAACGAAGGGCTCGTTTGCATTTCACGTTAATAACGAGACCATGTGGCACCCCTGAGGAGAGAGGGGCGGAGGCCGCGCGCGCGCGGCTGCGCGTCAATAAAATAAAATTCTGCCAGCAGAAGCTGTGCGCGCCACGTGGATCTCGAAGATTACTTCCCGCTTTCGTTCCATTTAATTCTCTTTCCAGGGGTGGCGCGACACCCCCCTCTTCCCTCCCTCGCGCGTCACGATATTACCTGTTTCCGATGTTTTCCAACAACCGAGATCGGGAAAGAGAGAGAGACGGACTCGATCGAATGCTCATTCCCAGATTCGAAATCCCAAGATTCCACACCGTGGACGCTCGATCAATTGATTAACCGTTGTTACCGCCTCTCTCGCTGCCGATTCGTGTTTTACGATCGTTCGTTCACGATTTTTCTCGCACTCGTTTCGCATAATCGATTGACACTGTACTCATCACTGGACGGTGAATCTCTACGCGTTTATAGCATGCATACGTTTTTCAAATACAAAGCTTGGACGTAGCTGAAGAAAATTCTGATCGATCCGGAACGGCTAATTTGTTTCGCAGGATCAATCGGCGAGGCCGGACGCGGCGCGGACATTATTCGAAATTCGTTCGTTCGGTTATTTACGTATTCGAAGTGAGTCGTCGAACGTCGAGACGCGTCCTTGTTGGTTTGTAAAATTGCCGCAGGCAGGCTCGTCCCATTAAAATCAGTCATCGGTATGCACGCCGGGATGCTGCACGCCGGGCACGTAGACGAGACGAAACACGCAGGAGCCGCGGTGCAATACTGCAAACTGCAATCCGCCGCGATCCAATCGATCAAACGCGAGAATGATAACGCGCACGCAGACCGCCGCTGCTGACCCTTCGACAACGCCGCAATAGTCAATTTGGGAACGTGGACGAAATCGAGAAGAACCACGCCTTCTGCTCTCTGCAATAATAATTAAACTCATTAGCAGACTGCGGGATTCGTTTCATTTCGAACGCGTCGAAATTGTTCCGAGCAGAACGAAATTTTTATGAACAGTGGAGCTTCGGTTATTAATTAATTAGAACGATAAAATTACAAACGAACAGGACCTCTCACTAGCCATTCGATTTTAGTTGTATAACCAGCATGTTTACGGACGCAAGTCTGAACGATGGAAATCTGTTGAACAGGGAAGAAGTGGTAGAGCCGAGCATGAAAGTGGAGGGCGGAGTGGCGACCACGACGATCCTCCACAAGGTCAAGGTGAAGGAAGAGGCGAAGGAATGCTGCGGTTATCAGCAGTTGTCGTCGACGACGTCGACGCCGACGGTCACCGCGACCGTCGCAACGGCACCGGCTACTGCACCGAGCACGAGCGTCGTGACCACCGTCGACGGCAACCCCAGCAACAATGTCAATGCCAACGGCAACGGGAACGGTGTCCCGGTCCCGACCACCGCTCCATCCTCGAATGATAGCCCCGCAACCGCTGCTATTATCTGCCATCCGTCGACCCCAGCATCCTCCGTCACCGTCACCGTCACCGCGAACGCCGAGCCCTTCCCCGTCGATCTCGACCTGAAAGCCAAGGCAAAGGGTGCGTTCAATTTTTCTCACTGTCATTCTTCTCGAGAGCCCGCGCTTGATTCGATCGCACGCTGACGCGCCGTTTGCTCGGGAAACCTCGCCGAATTCAATTTATACAGTGATTTTATACAAAATTCTTTTTTCAGTTGCTTGATTATCCGACGGTTGCAAAAATTCGATTTGACAATACAAGCTTCGGAGAAAAAATTAGTTAATAGTCAGTCAGATATGAATATAGAAAAAAAGAATTAAAAAAGATTCTCGTTCTAATAATCAACCGGTGAGAAGTGTTTTTTTGAGAATACCGGGACCTCGTTCAGGTTTATACAGAATCAAAATGCTGTGTGATTTCGAGCGTTTTCCAGATGGGTTGGGGGAGGGGTGAAGAAAAGTTTCCACGTGAAAAGAAGAGTGTTTCCGCGTCGGGAACGGTGCGCGGCGGGTTCGGCTGTGGGCACGTCGCGCATTAGTTTGGAATATTGCATAGGGGTACCCGTATAACCGTCGCGCGGGTACGCTCTCTCGTCCGAATCGTACATTTAGACCTCTCGCCCCGGTTATCTAGACGGGCAGGAGCCCGCAGCTACCTTGGAAATGGCTCAGGGAAAAAAGGCCGTCTCTCTCGTCAAAGCCCCGTCACCGTGTCCGAGCGGCGCACCAACCGTTCCTCGTCCGATCGATTGGTTTTCGTTAACGCGACGCCGCGCAGCGGCTTCGAACCTCGCAAAAACAATTTGTCCAATATGTTATATCAAATTCCCCCATCCGGATCTCATACACTACAATAGTCACTGTACAATCAATTGTCGCGATAACAATTTTCCGCGGAATGTTTATTAACCGTTCGCACTCGGGGAGCTGTTTTCCATCGAAAGAACGAGCTTCCGACCTGAAATATTTTCATTCGATTTCTTCGTTTTTTCATGTTTTTAGCACCATAGACATTTCGAAATTGCACAGGTCGAACCGACTGGGCCCTGGCGCTGCGGACTTCTCGCTGAATTCTTCGATCAGGATTGTCGACGGGGAATAGCGTTTCTCGCCAGCGGATTACGCTCTCCCGCGACGACTTTCGAGCTGCGCCACGAACGAGAACGGTTTTTATCGGTTCGGACGCGGGGGTCGGGAAATTTAGCCAAAGGCTCGTAAAAAATTTACGCGGGCTGCTCGCGAGCAGAGGTTCGGCGTGGACAGATGGCCGGGCCATCAGAGACACGCGGCTTTCTTTCAAAGTCCCTCGTAAGTCGCCTTATCGCGCAGCTCGCGATCTCTATCCGCCGCGCTGTGTCCAAATGTGTACACGGGATTATTTCCCTAAGTATCGGAATTCCCAAGCATCCTTACGATCGACTCGAACAGCGAAGAGAACGGTTCGTTTCGCAGCCATCCATCCGGCTTCTATAGTCTCCGAGATATTCCACTGAATGTAACTGGTGTTCGAATCAGTTCGCATAAGCGAGGTGCTACTGTATCGTGGATTAAACGAGTAAACGGGATTCGAACTGGGTCGTGTTTGGTATCGTTGCAATCGGAAAGACGTCACGGATGCATCGTCGAGTATCTGAAAACGAAAAAATCATCGTTTAAATAAACTACCCTTTGGGATCTTGAAATAATTGATCGGAGAGGTTCGGGGGATCTTTGCTGGTTGGTGAAATAATCGTTTAAATCGCGAGCACACAGTGGTCGACGATCTGTTCCGTTCCAAGGGACCGAGGGCCGGGGAAAATGGAAAGAGACTAGGACATGAGGGTGAAGGGGAGGGAAAGTGCATAGTGCACGGGTACACACGGGTACCCGGGTACCCGTTAGCGGGAAACGCGTTCGCGGAACATTCTCTCCGTGGGGGGTGCGGGGGCGTGGAAGGGGACGAGTGAAACTCCTGCGAGCAGTCAGTCAAGCCGGTTGGTTGGCCTCGGTTCTGTGTTGGTTAGGTCGGTTCGTGCTCTGGCTGACTGCCTGGACCAGACGCGATAAGGCACGTCCAACGCTTCCACCGGGATTCTGCTCGAGGCTGATATCATATCCGGTACACCGTCGGCATCCCCGACGTTGCCGTTCGAGGTATTTTGCGATAGTCGCGTCCGTGCTGCTCGCACGCCAGCTCGCTCGCTCTCCTCTCTTCGCCTCTCTCGCACACACACACACACCACTACCACCCACCTTCTTCTCAGGATATGCTTACGACGTAGAACGCGGGAATGAGCTCCACGGGAAACACCATCCGTCCTCCTTTCCGTCGCGGCCCGCCTCCAATTTAACCGCGGCCGAGTTTTAAACGCCCCACCCCCCATGATCTCTTGAAAGGTGGGCCCCGACCACCCCGAAAACTTTATTAGGATCACCGCCGACTGCAATTCCAAGGAATGGGTCTTAGACCGACGACGTCGACGCCGCCGCCGCGGGATATTAAACCGCCCCGACCGCAAATCCCACCGAATCGCGCGGTATCTGCGGTTCGACTGCGTGCGGCAGCTGATATTTTACACCTTTATCGAGAGGCTGCTAGCTGGCAGAAAGCTGCCGGAAAATTGGCGAATCGTGAAATTCCCAACCGCGTCACGCTCGCCGGTCATTAGGATCTTCATGTTGGACTTGATTAATCAACTTTCAAGAAATGGGTAGTCGGACTCGCTGAAATGCTGGGTCGAGATAGACCCGCCGGACCTCGTCGTCGTCGCTTCGGCATGGTTAATTGGTTCTCGTTCAGCAACCACCATTGATTCGATTGTGAAAGCTACATGCATACGCAACGCGACATGTGTTTCTACATTTGCGCCATTAAACCGTGCTTAATAGGCAAGCCGAACTTTTATAGCGCGTCGCACGTGCGAGAACAATGTTCCTTACCATAGGCTGCCCGTTGTACATGCATTGCTTCCGGGAGGGGGGACGAAGATACATCTCGATACGATAATTTCTGACGGGACCTAACTCGAAACCGCAAAGTAAGCGGAACTGTTTGTTTCAAACGATTTTTAAGCGAAGCTTTCGCCAACGCGTTCGCGACACTCTGCCGATTAAAACGAGTACAAGCATGACACAGTTCGGATTGTCCCAGCTAATCGGTGGCGACCCTTTAGAAGCTAGATCGTGGATATGCTACGAATAGTGTCATGTTTGGGCTCGTATTAATCAGAAAAATATCGCGAACGTTTCACCGAAGGTCTCATCGCCTATAAATCGGAACGTTTTCTCGAGGGGACATCGAGAATCGGCCGAAAGCTTTTCCGATCAGAAATCCACGTCATGGAGGAGTCGGCGGAGGTTGAATAAAAAATGATGGTGACATCGCGAGACGAGGAAGGATGGAAGAAGAAGAAGAAGAAGTAGCAGCGGGAAGAAGTACGCTGGAAAGAGTAGGGAGAACCGTGGAGAATAGAGAAGGGCGAAGAGCGGAGAGAAAGGAAACGAAGGGAGGAAGAGATGGCTGGGAAGGGATTGCGATCAAAGCCATCTGTTGCATTGTCCCGGCAATTAGGAGGCGACAGCTGAGTCCCAGCGTACTTACTTCCACCCAGGGACTCTCAGCCGAGTGGAGCACGTGCGCTTTATCGATCTCTGTTCGCGCTCGGTGGAACGTCGTCTACGAGGACAACGAGCCGCTTCTACGTTGCTCCCGGTGTGCTCCAGGTGCGCGTCAAAACCACTGGCGCAGCATCGCGATTCACGGACCCGGGGAGTTTCTCTCTGTGTGTCGCTCTCGCTCTCGGAAATTCGCCGAGGCAACGGCCGGGGCCGGGGCCGCAGCTAATCGAGTTCCCGTCGAATATTTCCTGCGCCGGCGAACTAATCGTTTTTCAATCTCGCCGGGCTCGCCCCTCCCTCCGATCCACGGAGCCGATCCGGCGTTCCATCCTTAACGTCGCGACCCTCGCGAAACTGGGCCGCGCGACGCACTCCGAGATTCCGTTGTACCTTAAAAAAAAAAATGTTAAATCAATTTTGCTGGCATTTGGTAATTCCAGGAAACGAACGATATTTAACTGACCGGGTCACGGGTCCTAACAGAAACACCAGTTTGAGATCGAGAGGTTGAGAATCGTGGCGCGCGATGACAGCAGCAACAACGGTCGCCAGCAGTGCTCGATCAAGCAATCACCAGGCCACCGGGAGATTCTCGCTGAAAAAGCGCGAATGTCTGTTCGCGCGGAGATAAATCGCGGTCGGATTCGACGCGCGCGCGTTTCTTCGCGGGTCCGCGCGTAAAAAGGCTTGATAACGAGGTTGCTGGGCGGGGCATGAACTTGATTCTCAATCGGAGCGCGAGCCGGGGAGCGTAAGTTGCGTTCAAGGTAGTTTAGTTTGCCGAGAGTTCAGGTACAGGTAATTACCTCTTGGCTACCGGCGTCAGGTGGCAGTGACACGGCAGCGCCGACCCTGCCGCCTCCTCCGCCTCCGCCTCGTGCTGCCGCTACTGCCGCCGTTGCCTCTCGGCTCCTTCTATGCTCGGCTATGTTGCGAATTTAACGCGGCATCTCGCGAAAACACTCGTTCTCCCGCGAGCTTGTCGGATCGTCGGCTTTTTCCGGATCCAAATCGACGATCCTCTTTTATCTGGCCGCTGCTCCATAATTGGACCTAGAAGAAGTGAAACAGTTAGTCGAATACGTACAATTTTCTAATAATCTATCCTAAAGATTACGCCTTGAACTAATTTAAATGTGGTACACATCTCGCCGAAGGCAATTGTGCGACGAACAAAATGAAACTTCGAGGGAAGTGGTACATAGATGAAGCGAAGTGGAGAAAATAAAAATGTTGCGGCGGTCGCGCCACCGAGAGGCTGATGAAGAGATTGGGCCGAAACGGGGAGATGAAACGCATGATTAATCGAGACCGGTGGCACGTGAAAGGAACGAGACGAAACTTATCGTCTGTCGCTCGGCTCGCGGACGAATCGCGGCGTGTAACGTTTCGTTATCGACATACATATTCCCGTGACGGCGCGGCGTTTCGCCACGCACGGCCATCGCGCTGGAGGCATTCCGCGAGATAACGCGCGCGGAACACACAGAACGGGAACAAGACAAGGTGGATGACACGGCCCGTAATTGCATGTTATCCGCTGCGCCCACGCACCCCCGGAGTACACGGCCGACGCGCATCCGTGTGCTCGTGTGCCTTTATCAGCGTGTTTGTAAACGAGTGGCCGATTCGCCTGCCCGTTTCACGTGCCCCGTGGTTGACGGCTACCCCGGATGTGCCGAGCACAAAGGACGTTTTGCGGCGACGTTGTCCTTTGTGCGTTGTGAAACGCTCTTTCGACTCTTGCCGAGATAAATCGTATATTTTTACATTGACGCGTATCTCTCTCGGCTACGATGTTCGCTCCTGTCGCTTCCGGAACCAACGCGGAAAGCGTGTCGGTTTTTCTCTCCGTACTGTCGCGTCCATCGAACGTCTGAAACCAGTGGAAACGTGTCTCAATATCAAACTTATGAACCCAATAGTCGTTTATATACATATGCTTACACTGTTCCTTGACCACTTACTGATATAGCGTCGACGTCATCTTCTCGGCGAGATAATGTTCATTACACGATTAAACTTTCTTTTGTCTATGATTATTTGCTTGCGGAACTTTCGTCGACGCATTCGCGACGTTTCTCCGATCGAAACGAGTCCAAACATGACATTATTCGCAGCAAACTTGCTCGTTTCAGTCGACACGATGCAGCAGCGAGTGTTCTCATAATCGAGGTCCGACTATACGAATGATGACTCTGGAAAAAAGAGGAAGAAAAAAATTGTCATTTGATTGCAGCGGGCTCGGCAACGCGGGAGAAGTCCTCGCGGGAAGACGGTCAGCCGGAGGTGCACTCTCCGAGCTCTCACCATCAAAGGGTCTCGGTGCCGGCCGGTCAACAAAAGCAGAGCAATGGTCCGCGATCCGAGTACAAAGGGGCAACCGGTTGCTCTGGATCTTCGGACAACGACAGCAGCCCTTTATCCTCGCTCACCCTGAAGCCCGAATTCGAGGATGGAATTGGTTCTGGTGGAGGTGGTAGCGGCGGCGGTAGCGGTAACGGTGGTGCTAGCGGCGGCGGCAGTGGCCCAGCTCCTGCCAACTGCAGAACGGAAGAGCAGAACGATGTAGCCCCGCTGTCGAATGGCACCGCCGGCACCAGATGCATCGCCGGTGTTTTCGCCGGCCACGGCATGTTCAAGAGGCTGCTGGGCACTCTCGTGCAGTTCGCTACGGATATCTCCCCGGACACCGGTGACACCGTGCGAACGCTGGTCCTGGCGCTTCTGGTAAATCCGTCGTGTCCTATTTTTCTCTTGCTGCTCCTTTTCTCTTCGAGCTAGCTCTCCAAACTCGTCTCCCCGCCTCGTTATCGGCCCAGCGAGACTGTGCCACGAGTTCCCGCGACCTGGCCTAGCCGATTCCTAATTTCCCGAGTTTTCCCAAGGGTCGGTGCTGGCCTGGCTCTCGCATGTTCACGCATCTGGTAGCCAGATTCGCGCGGGCCCGGTAGTTTTCCATTTGGCGAAAACGAACCTTTTTCCGCCCTTCTCTATTATAGCCCTCGAAAAATACGGACCCCGGCTTCTACCTTTCTGTCGAATGACTCGTTGGTCCTTTTTACCGAACGCTGGTCCTCGGGACAGGATCAGCAGGCCGATTAACGAAGAATCTACGCGCGGTGAAGCAAGCAAGTACATTCGAGTTACGTCGCGCGTGCATCGACATTGCATGCGACCCGTGACATCTGGCAGCCGCCGCGCCGCGCCGTTAACCGTAAAACGATCGCGGCACGTGACAGAGGATGCCGAGATCGTGTTCGCGCACGCGTTCGTGTCCGTGTCCGTTCTTCAAGAAGGGTTGAAATCGAATCCGTCTGGTGAAGTTATCTCCGGTAACTTTCCGCCGGGTACAAAGAGGTAACGGAGGACAGGTAGGGGAGCGAACGCCGTGCCGTTAATCGAGCGGAATCCTCTCGTTTGTCGTTGCAGAGCGGGAGCATGGCCGCGGAGGAGTTCCACCAGGCACTGCAGGAAGCTACCAACTATCGTCTCCGTGGTTTCGTGTTACCGTACCTGAAGCACACTCTGCCGTCACTCCAGAGGGACCTGAGCAACGCGGCCAGAGCGAACAACCAGGTGAGATCCCCGGAAACGATCGATCGGACTCCTGGTCCCGATGCAGATCGGAGTTACGCGAACAACGACCATCCAGGAAAGGAAACAATGCGTCTGTGGCGGTGGACGGGGAATGGAGGGTTAACGAGTAAAATCAACAGAGCTTGAACTGACCGGCTGCCGGTTTGTTTTAATTTCCCAGGCTACTTCGCGATCGTGGGTGGGAGCGCGACAGACGTTTCAGGAGCGAATCGCATCGCGGCGAGGCTTCTTCGACGTCCCGGACAACTTTTTGCCTCAAACGGTTTTCACCGGGGAACCAATCGCTCTGTTTTTTAACCTTTTAACCGATCGCACCTCGACGTATTTCGTTCCAACGTGGCGAGTCTCTTGCTGTCTCTCGTCCGGCTACCCGCATCATTTCGTCCTCGAGATGTTGGTCCGGGGATCCGAGGAAACGGAGCTACGGAACACGAAGAAGCATTAGAAACTCGTTGTCTACTTATTTGTTTTGTCGAACGGTTGAAATATAAAGTTGTTATTTGTGGTAGTGGAATGATCAATCAAGGTCGTGCAAGGTCAACCTTGATCGATCATTTAGAATAGTGGGTCGGGACTCGGGAGAAGGTGTCTGATCGCGACGATCATCGCGTCGGGAGCGTTGATCATCGTGGCAACGGTGTCTGTCGACGGGAATTCGTAATGGCGTCGAGAACGAACAAAGTCGTAGCTCCCGGAATTAATAGAGACTTTCCGGTTACGACACAGCTTCCAGCTGCCGCCGCCTGTCTCGAAAAAGAACGCGAAGGAAGACAGACGAAAGAACGAACCCCGGGAACCGACAAAGACCGCGCGAGAGACCGAGCAAAGGCAAACGCAGGAAAAGCAGAAAGGAGAGTGTGGAGGGGCGACGAGGAGGAGGAGGAGTCGGGCGACGGTAGCGAATTGCAAATTAATTGCAACGATTTACATTTCTCGAGGCAGCCAACGGCAAACGATCGGGAAAGAGAAAGAGAGAGCGGCGTTTTCTTTCTGTTTCGTTCTTATTCGAATTCAGGGGCTGGGGACGAATTCTTCGCGGCCGGTGAAACGGAAAGAGAGCGAATCGATCGATCGGCGGTTGTACACGCGTACGCGCCTGACCCCGCCGATCGACGTGATCGTTAATTGGGAATTGCGAACGCGGTAAGGCGTGACAACGTTGCCAACCGCGGCGAAACGAAGACGGCGAGGGGACGGGAGGTGAGATCCCGATATTGAATTAGAAGCGATAAATCCCACACTGCCAAGCAGACTGCCGAGGGGGCACGGGTTCGAAAGTTTCAACGAAAAGGTGCCGGCCGTAAAGAAGCCGACGAGCGAATATTAAAAATCGAAGCTGATTGGGAGCTGTCGCGCTGACCTGACCCGCGGGACTGCCTGCCTCGCGCCAATGGAACGACTTTCTCGGGAAACGAGACGCTACGGGGACACGGTGAGGAATTCGGTATCCGTTCTAACTGGGGATGCTCCACGGAGACAGCAGAATTCATTGTCCCATCCGGAAATCTTGATGTCCTGATCTTGATGTCCTCTGACCTGAAAACAGTAGATTTGCAAATCAGAAAACTAATATAAATATAAAGAGTACATTTATCAATCAAAAATAAATGAAGTCGCAAAAACCCAGGAACGTCCAGAGGCGTTTCTAGCTGATTGAACATGAACGACGCAGGGAAATGTGATGAATGTTTGATTTCGACAGAGTGCGGCGCAGTTCCTGCGATCGAACGAGACGGCGGTCTTAGAGGCTGTAGGCTTGGTGTCCTCGGGCGAGCCGGTGGAGATATTCGGGGAGCAAGCCGGCAACGGTTTAGGTGGCGGTAACGGAAACAGCGGTAATCAGTGCTCCGCTCATTATGGCATGCGGTCCAATTCGAATCCCGGCGTTGGGGGCATTCAGCACACGGTCAACGCCGCGACCGGTCTGCATCATTACTCTAGGAACGAGGCACACGCGCCGAAGCGTCGCGCATCCGACACACCGTAAGTGAACGTCCACACTTTCGATCGTCTATTACACCATTCGACATTTTATTCTAGCTGAAAATCGGGAGAGAGTCCTCGATTTGATCCTCCATAATTCATTGTTACGCGCTTACAATGAAAACCCTCGCGGCTACACGCGACTGCGTATAAATTGCGGACAAGGGGCGTGATTCTTCCTTGTAATAATTCAAGCAACGAGAGCCACGCACCTGCGAGTACACGGCACGCATAGCACCATTTGCCAAGCCGCAAACGCGGCCGCGGCCGCATCGTCGTTGCGGAAAAATTCTTGACCGCAGGGGCCCTCGCGTCTCTCGATATTTACCGTGATCTACAGTTCTTGTTTGAAACGGGACGGTTTAAAAATTATCTATACGATATAATTATGTATTGAAATCGACGGTGGATCTTGGTTGAACTCTAAGTTAACATGCCGTCCTCGTTTACACTCGTTCATCGCTCGATTCCAAGGATCAGTAGAAGACGATAGATATCCAGCGAGACGATTTAAGGAGATAGCATACGATGATCCAGATTCGCGACATGCGTGTGCACGTGGAACGCGAAGGGGCGCCGAAGCGGATTCGAAGGCGACGAAACGAGGCGGTCGGCCGCGCGCGCGCGTTGCCAATGCTGGCAATGCTGGCAGGTCAGGCCTCCTCTCGATATGTCTGCCGGTGACGTTTCCATATATCATCGGGGTACCACCTTTCCCGAACACCCCTGACCGTTCTTCCACACCCCCGGGACCCCACCACTCCGAACCCTCCCCACCCTCCCAGTAAACTTGCCTCGAGTGCCTATCGGTATCCCGCCGCCAGGCATGCATTCCGCTTTCGAGGGACGGAACTGGCCCGGATCGCGAAATTCCTCTCTCGATCCGACCGCACCGCGGCGAATTAACCAGTCCGCGGGATTCGTAGGATCGACGGGACAGTTCTTCGTCGAGCGCGGTATCGATGGTACACTTTCTTCTGTTGGGATCGTTGCGTCTTCAACGTTGAAACTGCCGCTGAACTCGAAACGCGGACGAGTTCGTCCCCCAATTTTGCAGCTCGAGCCTCGGATGGGGTCCATTTTGATCTACAAACATTCCGTTTAAAATTCGAGTAGATTAACCCCGAAGAATGGCAACCGGTGCCAATTTGTAGTTACTCACCCAAAGCCACTTTTCCCGCGTCCGCAGGTATTACGAGAACGGTGTTCTCTTCGACGACATGCCGGTATACGGGAAGAGATTGTCAACACCGTGGAGCCACCATCACGCGCAACAACAGCAGCAGCAGCAGACGTCCACCGACAGCTCGGGCTCTTATTGCTGGTATCATCCTCTTCATTCGACGAACGGATCGATGCAAGGCCACGGGCATCGTCACGGTCATGGTCCCAGTCCGGTTCCGCCTAGTCTCGTGCAGATTAATCAGATCAACGCGTTCTCCGGAACGCATCATCTGACTCAGCAACCGCAGCAGCAGCAGCAACAGCCGCCTAGTCACGCTCAGATGCAGAACAGTAGTCTGGACGACGAGTGGAAGAACATTCACGTGATGCTGAACTGCATTCTAGGCATGGTCGAGAAGACGAAGAGGGCATTGGCGATTCTTCAGACTCGCGGCTGCTCGAGTCCAGCCGCGGCGGCGGCGCCTCCGTTGCCGGCAGCGTCGACTGCCACGCAAAACGGCAACGGGAACAACAGCGTTGTCGGCAACAATCCGTCGTCGACGAACGGCTCCCAAGTGGAATCCTCTACCGGTGATCGGGATGGTAGCTTGAAACGTTTGTCCGGCGAGATCGTTGCTCAGACTATCAAGGCCACCGAGGATAAGGTCGCCGAGGTGAAGAGAAAGGCTGGTCGGTAAAACTCTGCGATTTATATAGACGCGATGCGCACCTCTTCAGCGTACAGCTGAGAATTCCGCGATCTTCGTTGCAGAGGAAGCAGTGCTTGAAGTGAAAAGGGCGGCCGTTGCCGAAGTGCAGCGAGCCGTCGCAGCTGCCGTAGCCGAATCCAGAGCCAGCGAACGCCTCCGGGTGCATCGAATGCTGGACCTTCCGATGTCCCAGAGGAACCATATCCGGCAGGGACCGTTTCTTCGGGTTCACGGCAATCCGAACGACGCCAATGGCAGAACGGTACCGACCACCACGTCCAACTCTGCGCCGTCTACCGCCGAGGAAGAGAAAGACTCGCACATGCAGACCGTCTCGGGATCGGTGAGCATTTCTCCATTTCCTTTTCCTTGATCCCTCGATCTTCGATCGATCCTGGCCCGCCACGTCGTCTTCTCTCTCGGTTACACTATCGAAAGCATGATTTTCAGAGCTGCTGGAACTGCGGTAGACCGGCTTTGGAGACCTGCGGCGGCTGCGGAATCGCTCGATACTGCGGCTCCTTCTGCCAGCATCGGGACTGGGAGGCTGGTGGACACCATGCCAGCTGCAACAACCCTCCGACTCGAGAGACCAGCAGATCGACATCGCGCAGCCCTCCGAGGATCGTTTCCGGTAGCCTCGCGACGAACGAGGCGGAAGTAACCGCGCCGGCGACCGTCACCACCCCCGCGAAAGGGAAGTGACGTCACGATGTAAAATACAATCATACCCGACGATTCGCTAAACCGATCCACCGCGATCCGCGTTGATCGTGCACGCGATCTACGGTAATACCTCGGCACACCAGGCCCGGTCGATAAGCAAATCACGCGCCCACTTCTCTTTCCAGAGACCTACTGGATGTTTCAATCGGGTTCCACTAAATATTATACATATTACGGTGAACGTGATACATTCTTGAATATTTATCAAATTAACCGGTCAGATATATTAATAAAATAAATTAACGATAACCCAGAACAAATGTAGTGGTGATTATGTATAATTACCGATTATTATACACGTATAATCGCCACTAAATTCGGTCCGGCTTATGGCCCGTTAATTTGATAAATATTCAAGAATTTATTACATTCCCATCGGATTTATCATATTTACCGTAACATATATGTATATTTATATATCATGTTTGGTCTGATTTTAAGCAGAAAAATGTCGCAATTTTTCGCAAAAATCGTGCACATCTGTCCAGCCCCCGCCGAGGCATTACTGTACGCCCTCTCGTTTCTCAAGTCATACATCTTCTGCGTACTTAGTCCCGAGTTTCGTTCC
Source organism: Lasioglossum leucozonium (assembly GCA_028454225.1). Lineage (NCBI taxonomy): Eukaryota > Metazoa > Arthropoda > Insecta > Hymenoptera > Halictidae > Lasioglossum > Lasioglossum leucozonium. The sequence continues at coordinate 6,394,647 of CM052214.1, forward strand.
GACAGAGTATACATATTTAAAGCCCGAATCGTTTTCGCGGGGGAAGCGCAACGCACGAAAACGGGTTGGGAAAGTTTGCACAGCGAAGAAGAAATCGTCTGCCCTCTATCATCGCGTCGTTCGTCCAATTTTTGCCTAGCGTAGTATACGATGTATATAATTGTCACGACACTCTCTGTTCATGCTGGCAACGAAACGTAGAGAATTGCATACGAAATCTCTGTTTCTGCCTCGGTGCACGTAGCTTGCACCATTTCGAGCGTTCCCGGGTCGCAAGGGGCTGGGTAGGGAGAGGGAAAAAGGTCGAATCAGCAATAAACGCGACTAAACAGAACGAGTTACGCATCCTCTTGTTGTCGTCTCACCGCATAATGCTTTTCCTACGCGTTTCATGCAAATTTCGAAGTCCTACGTGCACAGCACCCGTTCAATTAAAACGAAACTCCTGCCCGATTTCTGGCGAAAGACGTATTCAATATTAATCAGCACCGATAAATTTTCCGCGTTTCGATAATTCACACGCTGACCGCGGAAGCTGTATAAACAGTGTCCACAGAATCGTTCTACGTAAAAATTATTCGTATAGCTTTCGCGGTCGAGGCAGACGAAATTTTTGAAAAGTTGACGATTCGAGTGTCTCCTCGAAATCGAACATGCGCCCAGGATACTATAAATAGATCGTCTGTTCGGTTATCGAAACGGAAAATTGGACAGTGGTCATAGCAGCCGGTTGCTTTGCCAGATTTCTTCGTTTCAGCGTGTTCGAGATACCGGCGATAACGGTGTTGAGTTTATGTTACCGTGTAGGAAGGCACGGTACACGTCGACGTTTTCCTAGTCAATTGATAGATTTAACGATTGCAACGAGAACCGCCGCCTACAACTTTTTACTTTGTACGCGTCGAAACGTAATCATCGTATAAATTTGTAAGTCTAGTCACCGTCGGAAGAGAAGGTGGAGGAGTAGGAGGAGGTAATACGAATTTATCGATCGTACGCATTAGGAACACTTTGCTCAAGTATAGATTACGAATCGTTATATGGTTTTCCTAGCTGCATTCTGTTGCAGGGATGTATGATGGATTCTAAAAAAAATTGTATTTACAAATTCACGAAATACATCATTATTCTATGTCACAACGCTTTTGGAAACCATCCCCTCCCCTCCCTGAACATTTATTTACAGCAACGTTACAGCGATCATTTAGTTTTGCGCGCTGATCCACCCAGGATGTCCGCGAACAGCGTCTTGGTCTTTTCTTCTTTGCCCAACGCTTCGGTCCAGTCGTTCTTGTTCCTCGCAAACAGGGTAACGTTCAGTTTACTGGAAATGATCTGTCCCGATTTCGTCGACCTCAGAGATTCCCCAACAGCCGCCAACTCCTCCATGATCGTAATCCTCTGTTTCATACCCGCCCACTGCCATACTTGCTCCAGACTCCTAGAACCGTGCGTGCTGTTCGCCAATTGCGCCCAGCAACCTCTCAGCTTCTTCGCAAGCTTCTCCCTGCTTTTCTCCCCGATATATTTGCTGCTCATAAAAGCGTCCATGATACGACTGCCTTTCGGATCGCTGAATAAATGCAACAGATCCTCCCTGTTCGTTTCCAACAAGGAATTCACAAGCTTGATCGGTTTGTTGAAATTGAGAACAGCCTGCACGGTCAAGCTTCCGTGCAAATTGATAAAAAGCTTCGGGCTATTCTCCTTCTGCAAATCGTTCAGTTGCTCCCACGTTTTCAGAGACGCTATAGACAAGACAACCTTCTGCTGCCTCTCGTTTGCCTCGCAATGAAGTGCTTTTAAGAGAGCAGTGACGAATGCGCCTTGTTTAGTCTGTAACCTCAAGCAAGCGTTTGCCAAGCTAGCTAGTACACCGTTGTAACCCTTGCTGAGAATCTCAGAAACACAGGTGGAGATCTCTTCGAATATCGTCTCGAAAAGTTCCTTCGAACTGCAATGGTCCAGCAGTCTCTGTACGCTGAAGTTCGTACTCTCTGTCAAGGACAGCTCTTTCAATTCTTTAACGAAATATCGTTCGTAGATTTCATCGAACGATTTTGTATCTGCTACCGCGAGGCAAGCCTCCAGTAATCTTGAAGAGCATTCGGCGTCGAAAACTTGAGATCGCTGACCCTCTCCCGGTTTAAAGCATTCGTTCGTGATCTTTTTTACATAAGCCTCGACGAGCGTCGGATAGGTGTCTTTCAAAGAGTGCAGAACACTTTGCACCAATCCGGAAGTCAGTTCATCTCCGCCAAACTCTAGAAACTGGGGCCATTGTTGCAGCCTGTTGCAAGCCTGAAACAGCAAATTCTTGTACTCTGGAATTACCTTGCGCCTGGAACCGTATGTCATTTTCTTTCTGTCGTTGCTCTCGGTCTTATCTATCAAACCAGCCAGACATTCCACGACGGTTCTCAGCAAGTGATTTGCATACGTGTCGAATACAAATTCCTCTATGTTGTTTATAAAGTATTTACTCAGTCTGAATACAATATCGTTGTACAGTTTTGCCTCCGATTCGTCAACCGGTATAGCAGATTCTGTAGTTGAATCGGTAGTTTGTTGCTTGCATGAACCCTTGTTTCCTCTATCAGCACAAACGATTACGATCTTCTGAAGCACGTGGCTGGCGAACCTGTCGCAGCTGAGCGGTCGCAACGAGGACCCAAGAGCCTCGACTAACCTCTGAATCGTGGCCAGATTCGCGTAATTCAGAAGCGAGTCCATCACCCGTGATCCGATCTGATTTTGTGCGTACTCGACCTCGTGGCCAACGGTTTGCTCGTACACATTATTTACGAATATCAATTTCTCTTCCAATGTTGGGAACTCACCTCGCATCAGCTCCAAAATTCGCACCATGTACTGGTAAGTGTCAGAATCTATGTCGGATCCGTGGTTCCTACGTCTCGCGAACTTCTTTGCCATCTGCATTTGCGACCGCTTCTTCTTCCTCTTTTTACCCTTTTCGCTCGTCTCGTGTTCGTTTGCCATTTCTTTTCGAATAATTCCTCACGTTTGGTATAAATACAAACAACAGTCGACACGACGACCATAACCTCTCGACATTGACTCCTGCAAACACCACGAGGGGGCCCATCAAAACGAATCATTTTTTCGTAATTAATTACAGAAAGATCTTTCTAATTATAAAACTAATGTAATAAATATTGAAGCGTTTTTGGGATGAAGTTTACCTTAGAAATTCTCGATGTCGCTAGTCCGACAGCAGACTTCTCCTTTCGAAGAACGAAACTCCCTTCCCGCCGAAAACGAAACGTCCGCCATTTTGGCGCAACGGTCGCTTCGATAATATTCGCGGATAAACTAGCAAAGATAAATTTAAATAATCAAATACTGAACTTATGAAATACTGAAAAAATTAGAACTATAAATATGATGGCCTTTGAGGCGGGATTTGTTTTCTATTGAGTCAGGACGAAGCGCTTCTTTTCCAGCCGGATCCGCCATACTGGCGTAATGATAATTTGAAAGTAAAGATTTCAAGAAAAAAGATATAACAGCGTTTTGGACAGGATCTATTTTAGCTGATAAAATAAATGAAAACGATCCACAGTAACCCATAGTAAAATAGAATAGAACAGGAACGACGAGCAGTTCAGCATGCAACCAAGTCGCTATTCATCTTACAGCTCGTTTATTTGTACCTCACGTCCTATCCTTTATTTTACACACTCGAATTAATCTACAGAACTCGTCGGCGACGTTGTACAGCTCGACGACACCTTGTTGATTTGTATCAGCGCTTTTCTATTCGTATTTAACAAGAAAGTATTCTCTGCAATGGACGTTAATGTAACAGCGGAGAAAAACATGAAAGAGACAGAGAAAGAGAGAGAAACAGAAGGACTTTCGAACACAGTTCTTTGGAACTCACTAGCAGTTTGTCGATTCGCAGGCTCGGATCCGTTGCTCGGTCATCGTTCAACAAATCATCACGGGAATGCTCAAGTTCGCACAAACTTGTAGTCTCTATCAATAATTAATTAAAGGCCCCTTCGACTGCTATCACAAATAGAAGAAAGAGCACGCGTGCAACTAAAGTAACAACCCCTATCGAGAATAAATCCTTCATCACCTATTACAATACGAATTATGCACAGAGAGAGAGAGAGAGAGAGAGAGAAAGAGAGAGAGAAAGAGAGAGAGAAAGAGAGTCGTTGTATCGTTTTTGGGTCGATATCTGACAGCTTTTTGGTTCGATCGGACGTTTTAAGTTCTACGCGGTTAAGGATCGAACACAATTGTGATGAGAAGAACACTAACGAAACTAAACGAACCAAGTATTGCGATGGCTCTTCTGTCGTGGAATTTGTTCTCACAGGTACCTTCGAACAGCAACAAGCTCTTCGTACTAATACAATTCGACGCGTTTCATCGCATCGTTCGCCGATTCGTTAAGGACATTCGTCGATTTACCCTAACTGTCCAAATTTTTTCCTAAACGTTAGACAAGTCACGTGGTCATTTCAGGTTCGTTGAAACTGTGATATATTCCGGCATGCGAACGCTTCTGTGTTCAACAGGCTCGAGGCGGTGCTCGAGGTTCTAGAAGGTTCAAACGGCTCCGTATTCTTCGCTGGACGGTGAATCGTCGCTGGGAGGTGGCCTGGCGGGTCTTGGTGGTCTAGGTGGTCTGTGATGGTGAGCAACGGGTGCCGCTCTTCTTGGAGGTGGCGGAGGATGGGTCCCGTAAGAGGTGTCGTCCCCTTCTTCGCTGCTGGGCGAGGGCGACGGCGCTCGGTCCTCTTGCTCCTGCAGAAGCTGTCGGAATTCCTGGATAGACTCGTTCAGGGACCACAGCTGGGAGAGCAGCGATAGGTCCAACTGCCGGAGTCCGAACTGCAAAAGAATCATCCAAAAATTACTACTTTGTCGAAGCATTGTACCTGTTCGGAGGAGGGTATCGAGCGTGAACTTCTTCCAGAATGAAAGAAGCGTAACATCGTTCTGTCTAGGCGAATGTGGAATCGAGGTTTACGGACTGAGACGATGTTATTTCCACGCAAGCAAACAGGTAAGCAACTGCTCGGAGTCCGTGGGAACGAAGAAAGGGGGAGTTGCATAGGAGGCGTAAAATGAGAATGGAAATGAGAGGTGTCGGCGTACACCGGTGTGCCGAGAAGGAAGGTGAAGAAGACGAAGAAGTGGAGGAGGAGGAGGAGGAAGGACAGAGGAGAGGTAGAAGCAACGAAGGTGAAAGAGAACGGCCAGAAAAAGGTGGCAAAGGGGGGAGTCACGCCTGAGGGAATGCAGCGTGGGAGCGGCTGTGCCAGTTCGCTTCGTGTCTGGATTGACTATTAAACTATTAGCCCTGCTGGCAGCCGAACCGTAAATGTTTCTCTCTGTCCATCGACCGATATATATATGAAGACAGCTTCTCACTCTAGGAAATAAGTAATACCAGAATTAGATTCTAAGACCGCAAAAATCCCTGGAACCGTTCTGTTTCTAATTAATAATGTATAATTAACAGACACATGAATTTTGCCCATCGTGCGTCGGCTCTAATGAAAAAGGTAACGCTTCGATGGAACGGGCGATGATATAAACGCTAATACCTGCCGTTTCTTCCGCATATTATCCCACGCTACGAATACATATTCATCGTGATTCGTAGTTTACCCACGCGCTCGCCTGGCCCCGAGATAGCGGATCGGTTCGGTTCGGTTCGGAACGGATCAGCGAGAAAAGCGAGAGAACAGTTGAAAACGAATCGAGGACGCCACGAGTTCGAACACACTCGCGACAGAATATTTTTTTTTCCAGATAAACAAGATCTTATCGATGACTCGATTCCTGATAACACGTTCACCATTATCTGAGGCGGCCGGGTATTACGAAATATCGTGGAATTTTTTTGGTAACGGTGCTTAACGCCGCTAATAACTATACGTTTCGTAGCTGGAGGAAAATTTCGAATTTCTTCGTGCGTCGACGGACCATCATCCTTTGCTACCGCGTCTGAACGGTCGAAAGCGTTTTACGTAACGCGAAGGAGAAAATTGTTGTTTCCACCGCGCATAGCTGTGTCGTAACAAGGCAATCACCGGATTCCAGGGAAAAACGTAATCGTTTCCTAATATCGATCGGCGGCGTTCCGCGATCCAACGATCGCGGGGACGTTTGTTGCACGACAAGACGATCTATGGTAGTCCACACCAAACACCGCTATACATCTTTTAACATTTGCTGCTTATAAAATTCTGACTGAATTAATTGCAAGTCTCGTAAAAGATGAACATCGGTCCCCTACGGTGGTCAGCTACTATTTTCGAAAAGTAGGGACACACAATAGCCTGGCAATGGTGTGTTACGAAACTGGAACGGAGTGGACAGGTAACTTCGGGTTTCCCTTTTGAAAGACGGGGTGCAACAAGGTTTCGGCAATCACCATTTCCCTTCTGAGTATGGCCAGCTGGGTGTCCAGAGTGGTCAGCTGCCTGGCAGGTGGCGATGGCCTCGAGGACGATTGAATCGAGGCTTTGCCGCCCCTCTGAGTTTTGCTGGACGATCTTGTAGGCGGTGGTGGTGGTTCACAACCCTCGCCTCTGCCACCGCCGCCGCTTAGGTTGAAGCCGCTGAGACTCCTCGGTAATGGTGGTAGACCTTGCAGGGAAGACATCGCGATCCTCTCTTGTAGACTGTAACAGGAAAACCATTCGTTAGACTAGCGATTCATCAGAGACGAGCGTTTCTCGAAGCGATAAACAAAACAACCTGTTCGAAACATGTTTTAAACCATATTTCATATTACGGAAACTATCAAGCAAATGGAGCTGACATTTCGTATGCATCATTGCGGACTACTAAGCGTCCGGGGTCCTTGCCTCGCGAGGAAACCAAACGAGTATAATAGAGGGAGGAGGAAGAAAGGCTATTGAACGCATCCGGTAGCCTGCGTTTTGACACCTAATTAATCACGCGGAGTATCCGTCTCGATTGCATCGTGTTACTTGAGAAAGTCGAGCGACGAACCCAAGCGCATTCCGATATCTATCTTCTAATTGGTTCACACCTAACCGCTGATGTTCGTATCCTATCGGTATCACGATACCGCGCGATTATGTTTCGTGCGCGCGGACACGCTACTTCGACCACTGGAACAGATTTTTCCTCGTTTTCATACTCCGAATAATATTCGCGCGTACATGTTTTACCGTAAATCCGAATCATTTCAATCCTGTAATTATATTACGAACGAAACACCGGTAGGATCCAGTGTTGATAAAGGAAATAAAAATCCGGAGTCCGGTAAGAAAAGTTCAGGCTACAGGGTGTCGCCGGAAAAAAAAGTTGCAATGAATCTCTAAGAGAACTCGTTAGCGGGTGGTTGGTTACCTCATGAAATTAAGGTCACCGATTTTCTCGTTTTCGCAGCGATCGAGCCCGTTGACTCGGTCACCGTCGTCGCCGGACAGCGTGATTTGCGTGGACGAGTATTGGACACCGGCATCCAGCCAATCTTGCCGATGAATGTTGTCGTTCTCGTTCTCGTTCGCGGTCCCATTCTGCTCGTCCACGTCACCGGCGTCCGACGCAGCTTTACGCTCTGGTTCGTCGATAACGACTATCGTGGCACGGTCAACGTTCGGGCCGCCGGCGGGCTCTATGTTTTCATTCACGCTCGATCCGTCCTCGCGCGAACTCGCGTTGTTCGTCGTTGGTTTCCTGGCCGGTTCGCGGTTCTTCGCGAGACAAGATCTTCGCGTGGGAGTCGGGCGAGCTGCTGCTTCGACGTCGCTCTTCTCCGAGCCAGCAGCGATCCTCTCCTTCGATCTATCGATCCTCGACTCGGCCGCCGCCGATCCGAAACGACCCTCGTCGTTACACTTCGCCGTCTGCTTCAACGAGACCGCGGACTCGCTGCTTCTCTCGTAGCTCTCCAGCCGTTTGTTGCTCCTCTCGACAGGCGATCGTCGACTCTGATCGGCATTCTGATCCTTCGATTCCCTAGGCTGGATCTTCCTCGAGTCCGGATCTTCGTGGTTCTCGCGACCGTGAGCTCGAACTTGACGATCGGCCGCGTTCTCATGGCTCCTCGAGCCGTATTGTTGTTCGATGGACCTTTCGAGATGCTCTCTGTCGACCACCGGACGGTACTTCTCCAGCGGGTTTCGATGTTGACGGTGTTGTTGTTGCTGCTGCTGCTCCTCCTCCACCTCCTCCTCCTCCTCCTCCGCCGCCGCCGCGTTCCTTTCACTCGCGTTTCGAGCAGCTACGCCGCCACGATCCTTGTCGGTGACCCGAGCAACCGGCTCGGTAGTGTCTTGCTGCTCTTTGCTCGATTCCTTGGTCGTCGACTCGTAAACGACCGTCCGGCCGGCGTTGCTGTTGCTGCTGCTGCTCGCGCACACCTGTTGCTGGCTCGACTGTTGTTGTTGTTGTTGTTCCTGATCGGATCTCCAGGGTTTGGTATTCGGTGGCGGAGGGGCCTGTCTAGTCGGACAGGGCGGCCTTGGGGATCTTTTAAGGGCCTCTGCCACCACCTGCCGGCTTGGTCGCGGCGGGACCGGCGGTGGGTGAGGTCTCTGCGTCGCCGCCAGCTGCATTCTTCGAGATCACGATCCTTATCTCGATCCGTTATGCTCTAGCCGAACGGGTCCCGCGAGAGCATGTCCCTTCGAGCGGTTTTGCCTGAACCAAGTCGTCCGCGATGACCGAGGATCTCTCGCAGACTTTTCCGTAGACACTCAGGATTTTCTAAGACGGATCCCAGATTGATTCTCTCGTTGCAGGAAGAGATCCTTGCGGCTGGAGAGAGAAAAAGAAAACGCAAACGTGAACACTCGGGGTATGGTCATGAACCAGCCTGCTGATCGCTGAAGTCATCCGCAATGAACAGGATACATTCCAGATGTATTCTGTGATATATCCTAGATCCCCGTCGCAGGATCGAGAGAACGAACTAGCCCTTGCCGATGCAACGTCGACCCGGGGACTGTCCTGCGAGGACCGCGCGGGAAACGGGCATGCCCTGCATCGTCGTTGGCTGGAAACGTCAGCGCGCAGCTACGGCGATATACAGTTTCGTTAATAAAACTGTTTACTCATTTCCGTTTCGCTGGAGAAGCGGTGACGATCGTCGTCGGGTGCTCCCACTTGCACGATTTATCGGCGGCGGCGGCCACGGCGGCGGCGTTGTTGAGTCACACAGAGAGAGCCTCGGGAACGTTTTCTCGCTCGTTCGTTCGTTCGCTCGCGCCAGCGCTCTCGCTGATCGACAATAGTACCGTTTCACCAAGGCTCTCGCGATTCCAGCAGCCAGTTCTGCGGCGCGGCCCGGCCCGCGTTTTTACCGTGACTTCCGGCAACGAGCGCGCGTGGATAAGCTTTGTTCACTTTGTTCACTCGCGATCAGCAAAGGAACGGAGCAACAGCAGCCAGTGGCCTCTCCACGCGCCCGACACCGCGAGCACGCTCTCGCGTTTTCCCCGGAGTTCCAGCGCTTTATCATTCGGTTTCCCCGCGGGTGAGCCTACTTTCTCGCTTCTTTCTCGAACACGCTTCGAGCACTCGCTCGCGGTGCTCGCTAGGCGGACTCCTCTCTCGACACCGGGGGAATGCGATCCACCGAAAATAACCGATGATCGAGCAACGAGATGATCTCGCACACGTAAGCTGTCGCTACGCGGGGTAACGCGCGTTCCATCGACGAGGACACGCTCGTTATCCTCGATCCACTGCCGCCTTCTATCCTCTCTATCCACGTATCTCCCCCTCCTGTCCCTATTCCTGTTTGTCCCTGTTCCTGTCCCGCTGGTCCACCAGCTCGCTCGTGTGCGTCTTCCTCCTTCTCCGCCTCCTCTTCTTCGTCGTCGTCTACTTCCTTCTCCTCCTTTTTCACCTTGATGTCGCGCGAACGGCGTTTCTCTTTCTTGCCCGTTGAGCGAACCGTCGCGAACTGACTTCGCGATCCCACAAACATCCTTCGCGTTCGAGAGACCACGTGACTGCCTCGAGAGCCCGAGTTCTCGTGGCATCAGGTAGGTAGGCAGTAGACGCGCGCTACGTAGAGGCTTTGTGCCTACCTCTCTTCGTGGACGAGGTGTGTGTGTGTGTGTGTGCGCGCGCGTGAGAGAACGATTGCATGCGATTGTGTGAGCGAGCAAGAGAACGCGAAGAGGGGCACGGTCAGAGAAAGAGGGAGAGCGGAGATAGAATGGAATGGATAACGAAGAGGTCCGACTGCGTGGAGAACCGAGCGAGAGAACGGGCGCATAACATAGGCGTACCGAGCGAAGATGATCCTCCTCTCTCCTCGTATCGCGCGGGTCCCCCGATAAATCCGCCGTGTCGCTAATTACCGGGGCGAATAGAGCCGGATAAATGGTCCTCGCTCGCGTGTTACAACGCCGGAGAAAACAGCGTGAAAAGGAGGCCGGGAGCGAGCAAACGCGAGCCCGCGACCCGCTGAATGGAGAAGAAAGATCTCGCGGCGAATGAATGCGCGCTAAGAGAAACAGAGCTGCCGGTTGGAGGGTACAGCGGGGGGATCAGAAATCGGATGATAATGCGGTAGTGCTCGGATAAACGTAACAGTAAACCCTACCGAGCACCGATAGTATTACGCGTCGTCTCGCGGAATAACGCATGCTTGAATTTATTCGGATTCCGCGCGATCCTCACAATTAGTATAATACACAGTCACGCTTTGATAAATTTTTTTAGAAATCCGATAAACATATTCTTGCCAGATGGATTAGTTTAAGCGTTTAGTAACAATTCTGTTTGGTCTCTGAACAACGAAAAGAATTTTTACAACTTTCGACGCGTTTCCGTAGATTGGTGTAAGCTAGCTGAATGATGTGGCACGATGTAAATTTAACCGTGCACTATTGTGGCAGAGGTTTTTAGGGCCAGCAAGTATTCTGGGAGCGTATCGTCGTGATATCGCGTGAGAGAGTAACCCAGGGACGACGGTGTACATAATGCGGAACAGAGAAGAAGAAAGAGCTCGGCGAGAAGGAGGAGAAAAAGGGAAGGGGCCCATTAGGTCTCCTTGCCTTCGTTCGGCGCGAACCGCATCGGCCGAGGAGCGCTCGAGTCCGCTCGAATCCGCTCGCTACGCGCTCGTGCCCGCTTCCCAGCACTCGAAACCTTTCCTGACCCCCGTACCATTTATCTCCGCCACGCAACGCGTGCTCGCGAAAAACCCAGCGATCCAATAAAAAAAAGTCACGGTACACAGCATAACATTCTCCGGGGTGGTCCGTGACTTTCTTGACCGAAGTTATTTCGTTATTTTACAATAAATTTATAGATTTTATACGTAGAAATGAGAGTTCAAGCTTCCATCGACGAGAGTTAACTCGTCATTCGAGTTCGCTACAATCTTTACACGTTCTTTTTCTTAGATTTTCTAATAAACTATGACTTCATCTCTCGTTAATATTCATGGATTATTTTAAACCCTGTCGATATAAGAAAACTAGAGTCATTTATTTACGACAGCGCGCAAATGACTATGCTAATATTGGTCGTCCGCTCGTTGGTTATTGCCGGTGAAATGACTAATTCTAATCGTGTAGTCGGATACGTGCTAACTCGACGAATAAATCTTTCACCTGATTGTGTCACGGTATCCACATTTGGCATAAACAACTTGATTATAACAGAATTCTTTTGCTTCTCTCTCTCTCTCGTTACGTCTTCATACGTACACTGCGTATCTTTATGCAAAATGAAAATTTTACGAATTGTACGAAACGGAGGAGTCGAATAGAAATTTCCCAAAAATGGGCCCCGCTGCGCTCGTACAATTATCGAGTGCCCGAGAACCCTCGGGAACAGGGACTCGCGACCATGGTCCTTCGAGCGTTTCGTTCCCTCTCCTCGTTTCCAGCGCTCGAATTCTCGCGTTATCTCACGCTCGATCGCTTTTCTATCGCGACAATTTTCCGCTGTGCGCGGCTCCGGGAAAATTGGGGGGACTCGTCGGTCGTTCCTGCCGATGCCGATCGAACGGATGAATCGGGGTGAAAGTAGAACAACCGGCGTCGGGAAATAGAGTGTGAATGAAACTCGAACGAAATAGTCGTGCGATATGACCGAGCGCGGGAGAGTCGAGGCTCAGAACGAGCTGTTCCTCGCGGCTGGAAAGACGTCACCTGGAAGCGATGCGTACATCACTCCGTCGATTGACAGAACAATCGATTTCTCATAATTTCAATAATCGAAAAATACAAAATAAGAATCGTCCCCATCGATTGCGTCATTGTGTCCACATCTGTCGACGTCTCCTTTCGCGACTCGCGTCGGTGAGCAACAACAACCGGTGAATCGGTTGCGATTCGTTTCGTCCCCTATTTCGTGCCTCCGGTTCTCGCGCGGCAGCGTCGGCGTCTCCCCACGCGAAGACAGTACACGTACAGAGAAGTTGCGTCAGATAAGCGGATTCCTCGATGTAGGAAGCGGTACCGGGTGAAAATTGCGTTGGATAACGTACACCCGACGCGAGCTCCGTTCACGGTATCGCGCTACTGCGATGAACAAAACCGTCGAGGAAACGCGTTACGTAAGCCGGCGAGCGATCGCTGCCAATACTACTCGCATGAATCACAGAGGGGGATAAAGCACCGTGACGGCGACGAACAATTGGATTCCTCGCTTGTTTTTCAAGTACAGCGTAGAATCAACAGGGAGACACGGCGTACGCTTCGAGTACAACCCTCGGTATTACTTTGAAACTAATTTACGCGGTTCGGTTCCTTTTCCTATTAATCTTGCTCTGTACGCACTCTCCCCTTTGGGCGAGCTACAAGCTTCATCCGGCGAGCCTACACTCTTGCGGAGTTATTTCTGATCTCTTTCCGAATTGCCAACTCTCCCTCGCGGTTCAACATCATCTACCATCGTGTCTTCGTCCTTTCGGAGGATCCGAGGATTCGAGATTCGGCGAACACAGCCGGGAATCTAGAAAATTTAACAAGATAACTCAAGTTCCAATCGCGCCCGAGCTAATTTTCTCCAGTAGCAGAACGATTATTCGCGAAAATAATTTTGGCGATTTTTCTGAAAAGAAAAATAATGTGGGCCCACCGGTCCAAAGCGCGCGCCAAAGCTGCGACGACGACTTCGTGGCGGCATCGAGCGTTTTTACGGTGCGAAAGGACAATGCGGCATTCTCGCCGGTGGGCAGGTGGGCAGTTTTACATTTACCTGATTATTCGTTGCGTGCTGACACCTGCGGGACCATCGTGAAACCAGTTACTCCTTGAACTTCCATTCCTGACGGCACATCGGGCATAGGTGACTGGTTTGCTGGGAGTGCAGCCACTTCATGATGCAGTGTATGTGGAAGCAATGCGAGCATTGTCCCCAAACTAGAACAACATCGGGGAACGGTGTTTTAGAGGAACGTACGGTACGCACGTTCGTTCGTTCGTTCGTTCGTTCGTCACGGACCGCACGCGCGCTTCTGCGTTCTCTCGCGACCACTGTGCGTTGTTTTCCCGACCGGCGTTCGTTACACGTTTACATCGCACGACACGCGAGAGGAGTACGCGTGTGCCGCCCGAACACGCTCCGTATTGCGTGACCCTCTCTGTTTCGAGTGGTGTGTGGTGCGAGGGATCCGGTTCGCTCCCCGTGCCAACACCGATCGATATTTACCACCCGCAACTGCGCAGACATCGCGGCGGCAATTTTCGAGCGATATCCCCGCGTGCCTCGCAATGCTCCGAACACAACCTTCCCCGCACAAAGCTGCTGCTACTCCTCCTCGTGCTGCCGAACGACCGTTCAGTACGGAGTAAACAGAAATTAACATCTGTTCCGAAGTGTTCGGCGTCCTAACTACACTGATAAATAAAAATTGTCCGCATCGATTACAGTCAACCGGAGCCGAACAGAATATGTTTTCTTTTTAATAAATTTAATCAGCTCAGAATAACATTCGCTGGAAAGCTCTCGAAAATTTCCGTTCATAATGTATGTAATGTATGTAATGATATTTGGTCCCCTCAGGGTTTCAAATTGCTGCTACTCCTCCTCGAACTGAACGACCGTTCAGTAAGGAGTAAACAGAAATTAACATCTGTTCCGAAGTGTTCGGCGTCCTAACTACACTGATAAATAAAAATTGACCGAATCGATTACAGTCAACCGGAGCCGAACAGAATATGTTTTCTTTTTAATAAATTTAATCAGCTCAGAATAATATTCGCTGGAAAGCTCTCGAAAATTTCCGTTCATAATGTATGTAATGATATTTGGTCCCCTCAGGGTTTCAAATCCATTCCACCACCTCTCCCTTTGCCAATCCTCAACTATCGCCTAATTTCCAATTTCAGCGGGACCTACTTTTTATTAAGGTGGGTTCCGAACCACCTATTTTTCCAACAACACGTGAAACGCACTCAAAGGGTCACTTCCCGGCTTTTTACCGAGCGGTCACCCATCCTAGGTGCGGACCCCGTCCTACGCCGTTTAACTTCGGTGATCGAACGAGAACCGGTATTTTCAGCGAGGCAATGGTCGTTGACAATTTCCGTTCATAATTTTTTCCTATTTTCAACCAGCTACTAGATGATTACTGAATAACTACCATGACCTTCGGTTGACCTTGAGTGCAAAGCATACTAGAAAATATCTTTGCTATATTACGATTATTAATGCGAACGTAAATCGTTAATAGAAAGTAGCAAAAATTAGGTGAATTTCCTTGGGGAATATTGTTAGGTTGAATTCATAACGATTCGCCGGTAGAGCGTGCGAAAGGCATTAACATTAGCGTGGTCAGTGACAGGCGCTTCGTTCATTGTGATAGTCGATTTAAATTGTAATTAATTCAAACCCAGAATTCAGATGAACATTTTGTTCGGTTGATTTCTACCATAGAAAGTATAAACGTAATTTTCCCGCGTAAAGAAATAAAAATGGCGGACCGGAAAAGTTCAACTTTGCGAACGAGAATCGTGACAGAACGATCGTTTGCCGCCGAAAGTTTGTACTCGAATGGAAAGAAACTATGCATCACGTACCTAAAGGACAATCGTCTCCTGGGATTTTGCAATCAGGGCAACTGGCATCGAAGGGCATTCTGCATATGCCGCAATTGTCGTCGTTCGCTATCCAGCGCCAGGTGGCAACACCGGTCCAACCTATAAAACATATTTTTGTTAATTACACGCTAACGAGAAAACGTGAACGTGAGAGCATGCGGGAGAATAATGCGTTTGCAGCCGATATGATCGCCGAAGTAATTTTCTTTCTTTAAATCGTCGAACAAAGACAATAACCATGAACAAACAGCAACTCCGTTAGCATACTTACTCTTTATCGTAACTTTCATGTTATATTTGTCACTGTACGATGGAACACCGTTCACCGTGTTAAACGACAATGCTGTTCAACAAATGTATACTGATCGCGCGCGAATTCCACGAATAATAATACTTTCGAGCTGATGAAAACAATGGTTCGTCGTCCAAATAAATATGATTCGTACCTGCGCCCGAAGCGCCATCTTGATCTTTTCAAATGGTAAACAGTCCGTTCGAAATATTTTTTTGTCGTAAACTAGCGAGGGCCCAGTACCTAATTACCGAATTAAAATTAAATAGTAAAAATATGAAATAATAGTAAATATCTTTTACCGGTTTGAATGGTGTCTAAAGATATTTTCATATTTCAATGTGCGTGGAGCCAAAGTAATTTGAACTTAACGCGACATCTACTGTAAAACTCCAAACTACAACTACGAAGTATTACCGTTAGGTGGCGCAGAAATTTCCTACGATGTTGCAATTTCATTTAAATTAGAAATTTCGAAGAGAAGGAAGCGGCTCATTTGCGTATCTGACTCATCGAGTGACCAGTATTCGAATCAATGAATGATTAAGTATTTATGAAGTCGGAAATCATCGTCGAGAAACGATGCACAGGGTCGTCCTCCGATGGCCTTGAATTCAGAAGTTCAGGTGAGACCAGGTGAGACTGTATCAAGCGTTTTCCAGATACTAGTTTAAAAAAATTGATCGTAGGGCAAGGGATCGACCCATATACTCTTCGCATTAAAATCTGGCCGTTATTTGTTTACAACTATGAACGTTCTAATTCTAATCACCTATTAAGACAGATGCGTCAAAATGACGCGTAGTAATATTTTCAAAATGCGCTTATTGAGATCGAGAAGATGCGTGCAGGACAAATTAATCAACAAATTTATTTCCTTAGGTACATATTACAACAAAAGGTGGCTAGAAATTCGGATAGGCACCTATATTAGTTAAGTTCGTGTAAGTATACATATATATACGTTTTTTCTGTCCTTGACCTTGAATGACCTTGGTCTAATTATAGTCACTGAATTCCTAATGAAGGGGACTATCATTGTAGGTGTTTAAAAAAGGGTGGTTCCATTTAAAAAAGTCAAGGTGACCTTGATATCTCCAAAAAATGACATAAAAACAAAATTTTTTCTTTTGCATCGTGTCAGCCCCATTGTACCATTTAACTTTGTCCTTACCATATTTTACGTATCTTTAGAAACAACAAAGATAGGTGGTTCGGAACCCGCCTTAATAAAAAGTAGGTCCCGCTGAAATTGGAAATTAGGCGATAGTTGAGGATTGGTAAAGGGAGAGGTGGTGGAATGGATTTGAAACCCTGAGGGGACCAAATATCATTACATTACATAGAAACAACAAAGATATTTGAGGTGCTAACGTTTGGTGACTCACCCTGTATATATTTATTTCAAACTGTACGAATAAAATTGTAATCGCGTTCGCGTATGAAAAGAGAATTAACGAAATCACGAAACTACGGAAAAAGATCGGATTGAAAGTATTAATCGATTAATGCGCATCTACGCGCGATAGCTGTGGAAAATTCTGGAACGGTGGGGCGAGAGCTGGCGAGCGCGCGCGCGTATATTACGAACCGGCTGTCGTCGTTCACAGGGAAACGCGCCTTCTGGTTGCGTCGGGCCGAGTGCGACGTTGCGGAGCCGAGCTCAATGGAAACGGTCCTAGTGGCGGCGCGCCGCTAGACGAGTTACACGGCCGTTGTGATACATTTTATGGTGCGGAAATGTGATAGTTACGCGTACGCGAGCGAGGAAATCAACGTTGTCTAGGATGCGACGTTAGCCGCACGAGGGGATACCGAACTGGTCGCGGTGCCACGCCGAGGGTTTCTGTCAAGATTAACAGAACGCAGGATGACACTCGTGGCTTGAGAGTGCGACGACGGTCGAGGGCTCGATCTCGTGCGTGGTAAAGCCTGCCGTTCGCGACATGGCGGGTTTTCGGGACGAGGACAAGGCTCTCTTTCCGATACGGAGCATCTCGTCGATCGTCCAGATCTTCCAGAACCAGCTGGAAAACAGCTCGGAGCCGGACCTGGCGTTGCTCTCGATCCTTGTCGGCGCCGTCGAGAATTCCCTAACCTGCAACCGTACGTTCGCGTCGCAGGAGGCCACTGTTTACGACGAGACGAAGCTGCCGGCGGTCGAGTTCCACATCGCCGAGGCACTCTATACGAAGTTCCACGCGGTGATCAAAGGAGCGGTCGACCTCACCGTATACGACACCAAATACGCGACCAGGGAGCTCGTCAAGAAGGTATCCGACGTGATATGGAACTCCCTGACCAGAAGCTACTACAAGGACCGGGCGCATCTGCAGAGTCTATACAGCTACCTCACGGCGAACAAGCTGGACTGTTTCGGAGTGGCATTCGCGGTGGTTGCAGGTTGCCAGGTATTAGGGTTCAAGGACGTACACCTGGCCATGTCCGAGGATCACGCCTGGGTAGTCTACGGGGAGAACGGCACCGACACGGCCGAGGTCACATGGCACGGTACGTGGATCCTCGCTAACTACTCCGCGACGCGTCTTTGAAAATGGTACTGGAATTTCGGGCGAACCGTCGTTCGCTCTAGCAATAATAATGTTTCGTACGCTTCTAGGAAAAGGAAACGAGGACAAGCGTGGTCAGCCGGTGGAACCCGGGGTAGCCTCTAGGTCGTGGCTGTACGTGAACGGCCAGGCCGTGGTGTGCTCGAGGGCAATGGAGGTGGCTACCATAGTTTCAGCTATAAATCCCAGTCTAAGCGCAACAGCGGACGCAGCGGAAGTGGCACTGCTGCAGCAGGAGTTGTTGTGGCTGTTGTACGATCTTGGCCACTTGGCGAAGTATCCTATGGCTTTGGGGAATCTCGGGGACTTGGAAGAAGCGGCGTCGACGCCCGGCAGACCGCCCGCCATAGACCTGTTTCAGGTACGTATAGGGTGTTTTGCTAGTTTGCTTCCAATGGACGATGTCCCGCCTCTTTCAGGAAGCCATACGGTCCGCGAGAAAGTATTATGGAAATGCTCATGTGTATCCGTACACCTATCAAGGTGGCTATTTGTACAGACACGGTCTACACGCGAATGCTCTAGCGTCGTGGGCGGACGCAGCGGATGTTCTGAGGAAGTAAGTAGACCCCAGTGGTGGTAGAATACTGTCAATCGTGGCTGATGAAAATATTAGATTGCTACTAATGAAACTGTTCGATTTCGAAAATCAAACTGGATTTCATCTATTCTTTTCCCTTATTTTCGTCAACCACCGTGCAACGGGGAACCCGTATTCATTGTGTTGTTGAATGTGAACGACAGATACGACTACTCGAGGGACGACGGTGAGATCTACAAGGAGCTGTTGGAGATAGCGAACGAGCTGATACCGCACACGGTGCGAGCGGACGAGCGTCTGCTGCGGCAGCCACGGTGTTTCGCTTACCTGCTGAGGTTCTACGACGGCATATGCCAGTGGGAAGAGGGCGCGAACACGCCGGTGCTGCACATCGGTTGGGCCCGGCCTCTGGTCAACACGATCTCGAAGTTCGACGCCGGTATCCGTGCCCAGGTGATCATCGATTGCTACGACGCGGAGGCGAAACAGGAGGAGGAACGGGCGCAGAAGCGCGAGACCAGCCCGGAGGAGACGTTGAACAACAACAACAATAACTACTGCAAGACGAAGGAGAGGGGCAACGCGGCACGCGATCTGATCAAATCGTTGGAGTCGAAGGTGCCCTCGAACCCGGCTCCTATGCACCCGAGCATCCAAGCTTTAACGGCGGCGTGCAGCGAGAAAATACTTAACAGAGATTACCTCTTGCAAGGCGGCGGCGAGCCGTTCGTCGCACCGCCGGACGGCGCTCTTCCACCGGCGCCTTCCACCTCTCAGGAGAGCCTCGACCCCGAGGTAGAGACTGACTCGGAGAACGAGAAACCGAGGATAACGTTGTACAGTCAAAAGATGAAGGGTCTGAAAGACCTGCTGTTGGCCGAGAAGTTGAACACTCACGCGATCTCGTTGCAGCTAACCGCACAGAGTCAGGTACAAATCGGTAAAAAATCGCGCGGCACCGATGAGGTCGGGGTCAATCAACGCCCGAAAAGGACGCGTCGGGAATAGTACAGGTTCCTCGACCGCCGTTTCGGCATCGTAAAGTATTGACACAGTGTGCCACTAGATTCCGTTTCTGTCGTTTTTGGGAAATAGGTCCGGTGGCGGGAGGAGTACAGGATAAAAAAAAAAAAATAAAAAGAAAGAGCGTACGTTAGAATCTCAAGTCTTCGCTCACGGTTTCGTTTTTTGTTTCCGATTGAGTTTCCCGGTTCGAGGTTCTCGCGGCCTGAAAACAATCGAGAGCGGCCCGCTCCTCTCGATGGTGATACATTTTGTGCCGTTTCGTTCAAGTCCTTTTCGCATCGCCAACGGCGGCGTGCATGCGCGCTGTTCTCGAATTCGCAACTGAAAGAGAAAGAGAGACGCGCTCGAGGTTTTCTGGTGACAAACCCCGCGTCGCGTAGGACGTAGGGTAATGTAGAAAAGTTCGACGAGCGAGAGTTTGTAGAAGAGTACAAAAGAAAACGGAAAAGTTGACTCGATTTTTAAGTTTAGATATCGGGGGGTATCGTGAGTGCTTGCGTTTTTCGTATATTTCACGATGGGAGAATACACGTATCGCGCGTGTAGAACGTCTTCTTTCTTCCACAGCGTAGAAAGGTATGACTGAACAAGGGACGGGGGGTTGGGTCTTCGGGGGATGGTTAATCGTGGGGTGGTCGGGGAGGGAGTGTGTTTTGTGCGTGTGTGTGTGAAGACGCGAGGAAAGAGAGAGAGAGAGAGAGTGAGAGATAATTAATCGAACAATTATTATACCGGGGTAATATCTTCGCGAAGATATACCAGGATTTTCTCAGCACAGTTATTTATTACTGCGAGTACCGGCGATCTAATCGATGGGTCGATCGATATCGATCGCGTCCTTTTATCCTATTTCTAATCTCTTGTTGCACTCTTATTTATTGAACCACGTGTTTTATTTTTTTTTTTCTTTTATTATTATATTTTTTTTTAATTATTGAACTCTGTCGCACTACGAGTAATTAACGTGTAAAGATATAATAGGCGAAGTTGTCGTTGGATGTTTTTTACACGGTAGTTGA
The DNA here is from genome assembly GCA_028454225.1 of Lasioglossum leucozonium. Classification (NCBI taxonomy): domain Eukaryota; kingdom Metazoa; phylum Arthropoda; class Insecta; order Hymenoptera; family Halictidae; genus Lasioglossum; species Lasioglossum leucozonium. Next base: position 6,415,127 of record CM052214.1, read on the forward strand.
AACGATTTTGTTAGAATTACGCTTTTTACGATCTAGTATAATAGAGAGACCACACATTCCACTCCGTAATGTGGTGCAAATTAATTAAGTTTTTTACCTAAGGTATTTTAAGCATAAAATGCTCGCTTATTTTTGTAACTATTTATTTTCAGAGTAATTATAAGTGTCTATTTCTAGAACTCATTTTTTCGCTGACTTTACAGATCGATCGGAACGAAAACGTAGAACAGTCCACCAAAAGCTAGTAGACGCGAACCATTGAACACGTTTGTTACGATGCGTCGACCCATTAACCAGCTAGTCCTAGAGGGCCTACGTACGGGGAAGGGGCGCGTTCAAAAGATGAACGTTAACGATCATCGCGTGGACAGGAGGAACCGCCGTGAACATCGAGAACGTTCGTCGAACGAGTGAATCATGTAAAAAAACGCGTCGAAATGGTCTGCGAAGCTCGAGTCACGATTCCTTATAACTGTGGTTTCTCGTTCATAGCAAACCGAGACCGTTCGATCCGTTTAATCAACACCGATTCACCCGTTGTACTTAACAGGAAAATCTCGAATTCAACCCTTCTGTCCGCGACTCGTCTAAAACCGTGTCTATCGAAAGTTGTGTCTTTCAGACTTCAGTTCCTCCTTTGAGTCCACGTTGATTAGCATCGAGCTCGAATTGAGAGGGATAAAAAAGGGACAGCGTTTAATCGGCTTCTATCAGATGTATTTATTACTCTCGTTTACTGGTCGGTCTCCTGTGTCTAAATCAGCGCCTGAACGCCGACGTAAAACAGTGGACTGCGAATTTTACGTATTTATGACAAGAGCGAGCAGACGCCACTCGAACGAATAGACACAAAATTAACACTTGGAGGTGCCACAAGTCTGTCGTATACGATCGACACAATGTTTTTAACTAAAAATCGATTTTTAATACAATCTATTAAGTAAACTAAATTTTATTACGACTCGCGAAGTGTGAAAATATTTTTAAAAAATCATTCTGACGAATTGCTATCCTATTTTTGTATTATGAGATAAGTTGTTCGAATTTTGTGTGGCATTTCGCGGATATTGGCGTGGCGGTCAACGTGTTAAAAAAAAAAAACGAAGTGTTTCCGATCGGAGGTTTTGCGCAAAAGTTCTGAGCAGTTGTTTCAAGTCCTGGTCTAGACAGAGGGAGAGCGAGACGACTCGTTTCGAACCCCTATCGTACAAATAGTTTCTTCCCTTCGAGCGTACCCGCTCGCGTTGTTGCTCGTTCGAGAATCTCAGACCGGAAGAGGACTGTCGGTGATCCTTTTTCTCCGTTTCGTTCGCGAGCTCTGCGCGCGTCCGTTTTTCTTTTTGCGTTCGATTCGCGCTCGCACACCTTGGTGTGTACACGACTGCGAACAACAGCCACGGGGATGCGTCGTCGATATCATAACGAGCGCTTGTGTGTCGTCCTTGTGTTATCGATCGTTTGTTACGGGGATAATCTGTGCCCGACGCGCGGTATATCGTTTTATCGTGCGGTTCTCGTTTCCACCGATCCGATTTCTGGTTGATTTGCGGGTCGCATGGTCCCACACGAACACGATAATACCAATCGTGCGCGTGTACGGCATCCGGATGTCGGCACGACATTATTCGACGATGTTTAGACGTGTTGTTAAGTAGAGTATGTTGTTGAGAGAGAGAGAGAGAGAAAGAGAGGGATGAATATAAAAAATGGTCCGAGCTGATCGACGATCACTTAATACTGAAGGGCGCTATCTTACTGTGATGCTGAATATATTTAAAAAATGAAGGAAAAAACAAGAAGAAAACAAAAAACACAAAATATATAAACTATACAATTAATAATCGTAGCGAATAAACGAAGGGCCAGGGGGTAACGGAGGGGCTCTTGGCTTTCTGATCGAGAAACGAGAGTCCTCCGCTCCCGAGCCCGTTTACAATTTAAATCGAACGATCACGCAAAATGGGAAAGAGAAAGCGATGAATGGAAGAATCCGGAGAATCGGCGACAAAATGGGGAGGGGGAAAAATCGCAAACTTGGCCCGTGTCGTTCGCATATCATGACTGGTAAACTCTGAGATTTCCGAGACAGAGAGAGTGTGTGCGAGAGAGCGAGAGAGAAGAGAGAGCAACGCGCGCCGTCGAACGAGTATACGTAATCTTCGCACGACATTTTACACGCGCACGCGAATTTTCCGGACGCGGTGCACTCGAGCGATTTCGTGGTTTCGTTTTCTTCGAAGCGTCGTTCTCAAACCCGATTACGATCGACGGAGAAAAGAAAAAGAAAAACATTTATAAAACGAGGAAAAACCGAACGAAACACAAAAAAAGGATTTAAAAAAAATGGAACGTTTTTGATCGAGAAAAAGGAACAAGATCCGGTGACTTTTTTCTCGACGCTCCTCTCGTTCAGTATTTTTCTTTCCTCCTTTCCTCGACATGCGATCGAAGGAGCGTTTAAAAGAAGAAAAAAAAAAGAACTACAGGGATTATTATGCATAATGATACTAGGGATAGTAGAAAGAGAATATGGTGCAACAGAACAGTATTTTTGTATTAGCTATCGGCGCGGAGGGGTGTATTCTCTCTCCGCTAATTAATTATTATTCGTACTATTCGAGCATTTAGGGATCAAGGTTTCGCAAGTGTCATGTTTCAGTCTCACGATGTCGGTGATCGCGTGTGCTCGAAAACAGGGAAACGAGTGAATACGGATTGGTTCAGACGGAGCGTGATCCCGAGGGGATCCCGGAATATGGCGGCGGGAACGCGGGAATCGGCGTCGGGGGGCGTGGCATGTCGCGCGGTAGGCGTGGTCCCGGGCGGTAGGCGTGACCTCGTGGCCCCGACGAGACGGATTCACACTCTCCGGGCTCGCGGTTCCCTCGCGTGCTTTTCGCCGGCTACCGCGACAAATATTGTGTGCTCGACTCTGCGCGCTCGCTGCGTTAGTCCTCTTCGAGGTATCCTTCTTTTCTTTCTTTCCCTTTTTTCCTATTCTTTCGAGCCCGAGACTTCTTCCCCGTCGCTTCCCCGAGGTCACGGGTTCTCCAGCGAGAAGACTACGGCGCGCTAGATTCGACGACGAGCTCCAGGGGTTCTCATTCGGTTCGCGGAGAGTCGAGATTCCGATTGCCAAGGCAATCGCAGAGCTTTATTCTTCTCAAGAGCGACGCGTACGGTCGCTTCCCGTGCCATAATATCTCGGTTGGTTTCGATACGCCGCGATCTACGCCGACCTAAAAATTTAAACAAAAAAAAGACAGCTGATCGTCGCTAAAACAGCGGCCTCCTCCTCTTCGTGGCTTCGCCTTGTGCTCGAACCCGTTTTCACTGGCCCGCGGAACGAACGTCTCTCTTCCGGTTTCTTTTCACCGTCCGACTCGTTCAACGCGTACGAAATGTTCGATGTTGGGCGACAATATTCGGGACATTTCAAAAAATATTATTCCTGCGAAAAATCATTTCGTACGCAGCAATCTCCGATGCAAAGTTACAACAAAGCACAGCTCCGAAATACGCGTTTCGATCAGAGGGCGCTGTGTTACGCGTGCTTTGACCCCTTGCCCTACAATTTCATTCGCACCTGCGTCCATTGGGCCTCTCCTCCTCCTCCCCTACTTTTATTCGTTCACCCTTCGAACTAATTTTCTTTCGGAACCTGCTGAGATTCGTTTATTTTGTCGCGGTTAACAGAAAATTGTTCAAACATTTCCGAGGCAATATTCGAAATTAATCGCCGCCGCCGACAGGCGGAAAGGAGTCGGTCGCGGAGACGTTCGCGTTAATTTTTTCTTTTGCAGATCGCACGCTGTCTGTTCGCATCCGGATAACGTTAACCTGGGATCGGTTTCTGGTTACGAATCCGAGAGAGATCCGAGCGAATCTTTTCGCTAAGAACCAGAGAAAGAGGAGCGCGTGCGGTGGGTGGTACACAGCGTCGTGGATCGCGCGTTCGCTCGATCGAGGCGAAATCAGGGGGAACCGTAACGGATTGGAACGAATCTTCGATGATTTATACTGTTGTACGGGTTTTGCGAAGGGATTTGGGCGACGGGTGCGCGTTTACGGTCGAGCCGCGACGATCGGAGCGACGACGAGAGAGAGAGGACTGTGTTTTAGTAGGTAGACCTCGTTGTTTTTCATGAATTTTTCTATGAAACATTTACACCCCGTTTCGTTCGTGACATTTTTCTGATTCGTAGGAATCCGTACACGATGCACCGGATCATGTTCGCTCGTTTAATCCACGACGCGGCGGAACCTCCGTTAGCCGAACGAGTTAAAGTTTCATGGAAGAACGATCGAAAGTCAGCGCGACGTTGATTTGCTGCATTACAAGAACAAGATATTTTGGAGGAGCTCTCTCTCATCGCCGCTGTTTTCCGTCGCGACGCCAACGTAAACGCAACCCTAATTCGCGAGGGATCGTTTTTTTTCATGAAGATCTATCTTCCACAGGGCATATTTCATTAGACACGTAACGCGAGAGGGAGAAAGAGAGAGAGTTGAAGAGAGCACGCTACGTTACTAACCGTGAACTTACATCGAATCGTAAGAACACGATACGCTCCTACAATCGATAATTCTATAGATTCTCATGTACTTAAGGAACAAGGGCCGACGAAAATCGGTACCTCGGCATCTCGCGATCTCGGCGATCAGGCGAAACGCGAGACGAGTGTCGTTTCTACGGCGAATCGCGTGCTGCGCCTCCGCATTCCTTCACATTATGGCCAGAAATGATATTAGACTCGAAATTATGTCAGTAGACTGCGGATATTTATTCTTAATAATTTGAAGATTGTTTCTTCACGTACTAATTTTCGACACAAATGCCTGAAATCCGCAGTCTACGTGTTGGTATGTGACTTCCAAGGAGCAAAGATGCTCTCGTCACATTGTGGCCAGAAATTAAATTAGACTCTAATCAATGAAATGAGAAATATATATCGGTAGACCGCAGATATTCATACCAAATAACATTTATCTCTTTTTCTCAATAATCTGGTGACAATGTGTATTACATTCGTAAATTTGTCAAACGTTTTTTCGATGTACTAATTTTCGACACAAATGCCTGAAATCCGCAGTCTACATGTTATGCGACTTCAACGTTACACTGAGCTATAGAGAGTCGAAAAAGTTGTCTATCGCCATAGGAGTTATCGAATAATTATCCAACGAATAGAGGGAAATTATTAAACACACGCGATGCGCTATTGCAAAATTTCTTGAAACGCCTTCGGTTGTTAATCTTTAGATAGGCGTTGAGTTCTGTTAGTAGAGGATAAAGGTGCAACTGTACGAGGTTCTATTCTCAGTGTTTCACGAAGAAGGCTTCCACAGGGCTATCGAAGGTTTGCCTGGTGGGAAAATTCTCGCCTGCGAGCGATTCGCGAATAGAAACGATTCTCGGATGATGGAAATGATCGGGTTCGTGACTCGTATGTCAGAGATCGTACGAGCTCCTCGTATACGGGACACGGAGTGTTTGCGGGCGTTGTTCGGTGGCCGTGAGGCGCAACGACGATCCTGATGATCGCTGACGACGATTCTTGACGATCGCTGACAACGATCATCAACTATGATCATCGTTCGCGCCTCGTCGTCGCGGCCGGTGTGGTATTGTGTGAGAGCGGTTCCAGGTTTTTCCGTTCAGACGGGTATTCCGATATACATAATTCATATACATATAACATATACATATACATAAAAAAAAATATATATTGTATATATATATTTATTTATATATCTATCCGTGCACACGCGTTAGCGTGTGCACGGCTAGATGCATAAATACAGAATCTGTTACGCGCTATTTAAAAAGCGGATTATCGTAAAGAAATAAACAAAAAAAAAAGTATAAATAAAAGGAAGAAACTTTCTTTCGTAGTCTAACATGATCGAGTATACACTGTATTGCTCACCTCGACGTTCTGACATAAAACACGAATTCGTTGGTCTTGGACAGGGAGAGAGAGAGAGACGATGTAATCACAGCTATTGTTAACCGACACACACACACAGCGGCGAGTCTTCGGACGTCATGAAAATGTCTTGTTTTTTTTTTCTGTGGATTATAATAAACTATTTTATTCTACGCGTTGCTACTTGTCGCAGCGTTGCCCTCGACGTCCGCATCCCGTCCGTATTCCTCGCACCGTACCGCGATATTTTGGCAATCTTTCTAGCATGATTCTTTTCTAATACCTTTAATCGGAAATGTACAGTCGAGTATAATGCGATCAAAAAAATTTTCACCTAGACTATGTGTCATTTCTATGGTGGTAAATGTACGCGGTGTACAAAAAGTAATGGTCATCCGTGTTAGGGGTGAATCTAAAGCTCTGTATCGGTGGACATTTGCAAAAGAAACGCGTCGCAGAATTGTTGTTGAAGTTTGTTTTCACATCAACACATTCGTCGAGAAGAGCAACAAATTGTTATCGAGATATAAGCTGTTAAAGTTTACATGTATACGTATAGACAAAAGCCTACTACTACGGTCCACCTGACCGTGGAGAGAGACCATAATCGTGTGCGTGCTTCGAGACAAATTCAAAGGGACATTCGTAAGAAAAGTTTATTTCCATCGTTATACGTAAGAATATTAACATTATAAAATGCTAATGTACTTACTTTTCCAGAATCTTCTGTACCTCCATCGGATCCACAGGACACTGCCAAGCAAAAAACACTACGCGACACACTTTCCGAAATTGTGACGACGAGGAGAAGTTGCTCCGACCACGATCAAAAAATTACTTAATTATTAGGTTGAATTTAGGTGGGGAAATGTAGCGTTTGTTAAAAATAAATATTTGATCGCGTTACACGCTAGTGCACCGTATTAAAATTATAGAAAGGCTGAAATTCGTTTCCTACTTACTGCTAATTCGCTGTTTAATTACCGTCAACGGCCAGATTGCCGGGACGTCGCGCTGTGAATAAAAGTCAATGGCCCATGTTTCATGTGTGCATTTCTTCTCTCTTTATTTTTCAGGCTACAGAGCTTCTCTTCGACGGACAACGTCTTCGTACTTGCTAAGCGTAAATCGCGATCGGAATAATCGCGGCGCGGATTACAAAACCCCGTGACAGCAGTTTTCCGAACCACGAAGCTCCGGACGATTATACAAAAAATTCGTAATAAATTACAGTCGAACCCGAAGTGACTCTTACGCAACTAGTAATAATATTTGGTCGTTTCGAAGTGTAGACGGCATATTTATATTTATATATTTATATGTACCTATATATATATATATTTATAGATTCTATTTAACGTGCACTCGTCGACGGAGCGAGGTCCCATCAGCTGGAGACTCCGTCCGTCGAACACAGGTATCTCGGTTACCATTTTTCTGAAAAATATACGAACGGAACACGGCAAGGTGGTAACTTCCATTGTACGCTAAACGATCCCGGGAACCTTCTTCATCTCTGGATCCTTCAAAAGGTACGACAACCCGAACAAGGTCGCCTCGCGCACGTCTCTTTCGGCGGGCTCGCGGGAATCGTTCGCCGTTACGTTAAATTACCTTTGATTCGTGACTTAATCTCTACGCGGACGATTATCGAGGAAACGCGCGAAACTAATACTGCTCTTATTACAACACAATCCGTGCAACTTTGATCGGAGAAGCCGCATACTCTGTGGAGCGGCCGTACACCCGAGTCGAATTTTCATTCACTTTTCATTCGTTTCACGATCTATTCGAACTTTTCAATCGTTTCGACTCTCTTCCTCTCGACATGTTTGCTATGCTACAGCAATTTTCGAAATTTAAAAAGAAAACTGCACCGCGAAACCTTCAAACCTTGGACTGCAGATCTTCGTGCGATCAGTAATCTTTTGTCGAGTTTAAAGTTCGTTAAACAATCGCGAGAAAGTAAACCGAATAAATTCGACTCTGTTCAACTGGACCGGTATACGTAGTACGAATCGACGTGGAATCAAAATGAAAGATCGAACAAGGGTGCTGGTCACTGATGATCTATCGTTTGGAAGAACCATTCGGTGAATCGTCGAAGCTGCTGAGCTGCTGCGTGGCTTTCGTCCTGCAGTCGACGGTTCTCTCCTCTCAACCGACGAACCTCATCTTCCAACGAGAGCCTGCGTCTGGTCTCTCTGGCTACCCTGAGCTCCAGTGTGGACAGGTGCGACTGCAGGTCCGTCACGGAGTTTCTGAAACAAAAGATCGTATCGTAGGTGAAACAGAAAGGTTAGAAGTTTAAAAAAGAATGCGGTTAAAAGATGAAATTTTCGTCACTCGTCTAATTTCTGTGTCCCGTAACGAGTTCGGAAAATTCCCGAACAGGTGGACCAACTACTTTCGACGCGCTAAAATTATTAAATAAATACTCTCGTAAGTGGCTACCGCGTCTCGCCGGCAATTTTCATTTTGCATAAAGATCCGCGGCGATCAAACTTACGCGATCGCGCCGCATCTGTCGATCAGCCTCTCGTCGGGCCAATCTTGCGGATGCTGCGAGATCGATCTGGAGTCCACGTGGTGGCTCTTCCAGCAGTCGATGTCCGCGTCGTTCAGGCTCTTCGGGTCCTTCATCGAGGTCAAATTGTTCGGCGACTTCGACATCGCGTGGGAGGGCTTCGTGACTCGCGGAGACAGTCTGAAAATCATTCGCAACATTAGGCGACTCGTGTTCTCCGAACTGGTTTCCGAAGAATTTACTGATCGCGCGGTTGGGTCACGCTTGGGCTCTTTATGCAAAATAATCATTTTCTGCATTCGTTACAAATTATAGGAGCCACTTAACAATTTTTTTAATAATTCTACGAGGTCTGGGTTGGGTGATCTTTAAATTTCTTTTTTTCAATTTTTTTCTACCGCATTTTGTAACCGATTAAATACTAATTTCGTTGCGGACATTTTTTTATCCGGCTACCGCAAGTGCTCGAAAAATAGTGGCAATAGTTACGCGGGACACCCTGTATACAGGGTGGTCCTTTCGAGCAAGGCCACCTAAATATCTCTTGTGATGCAAGAAATATTTGTTACGCAATGTGCATGATGTCAATGGACCAAATATCTGGCAAGGATATTTTTTCCCAAGGTCATTCTTTTCGGAGTTATCAAGGTCATCGATGTTTTTCACACATAACTACATTTTTTTTATTGCATCGTGTAACTGGTCGACAAATACATTCAGACATGTATAATAATATGACCTTGATCTTTGAAAATTAAAGCAAACACTCCGGAAAAAATAGCCTTGAGAAAAAAATAACATTTGCGAGAAGAATTCACCTTGTGATACCATTTACATTACATTAAAAACATTTGTTATGTCATCACGAATAAAGGAGATATTTAGGTAGCTACATTTGGGTAGACCACCCTGTATAATATTACACCGTTGTTACAATAAATGCATAAAATTCCAAAATGAACGTTAACAAATAACGATCGTACCTCTCCTCCTTGGACAGTTTATTCTCGCTGGGTGCAGGGCTGGAGGCGGTGCTGGCGTTCGAGATCACCGTAGCCGGTCTAGCCATGGTCAGAATCACCTCGGATCCGTTCCCATTCCCGTTCTGACTCCCATTGCCGTTCCCATTGGTGTTCCCACCTCCGTTCCCATTCCCGTTCCCGTTCTCCTGTCCGTTCGCCGGGAGGACGGTCAAAGTGGTCGCGCTGTTCCCGCATAGATTCTCCCTGGACCTGCATTTGTTCTGAAACTCCAGCATATTGTTGTTCAAGGTCTTCGAGGCGGGGTTCTGCGCCATCAGCGCGTTGTTGTTGGTCAGCTGGCTGTCGTCGGAAATGTAATCCGGATTGATCAGTTTCATCAGGTCCTCTTGGAGCGTGCTGGACGTCAGGTTCGCGGAGTTCCTGTGGGAATTCCTGATTCCCGGTTTCGGTCTGGGACTCTGATTCCTGGAACTACCGCTGGAAGGAGTGAGATTGCCGGCCCGGTGTTTGCTGGCTCTCCTCAACCTGGGCGATAGACTTCCGGAGCCAGTGGACAGCTCGTCTTCGCTCTGCAAGGTGCCGGTGTCGGGACAGTTGGGGTCCGCGATGCGAACCTCTGGTGGTAGACTGGCAGCGAAGTCCTTGGTCTGTCTATACTCCACGTTGATCTTGTGGGGGACCGGTCGCTCGGTCATGGTGGTCTTCAGGCAAGTAACCTTCTCTCCGACCTTGAACTCGTGCGGGATCTCGTACCTTATTGAATCACAGCTGTCTCTTTGCTCTTCCAGGTGCTTCCTCTCGCTGTTACTATGCTGGCACTCGAGCATGTCGTACTTGCCGCTCAGGTCCATGTCGTACTTGCTGTTCCGCCTCTCGTACACCTCCTCCTGCGTCTCGTACTTGGAACACCTGTCCCCCAGCTTGCCCTCGTACTCGAACTTGCTGGACTGCTCGTAATCGGCGTATCTGCCCAGGTTGTTGTTGCTGCTGGACTTCGGTAGACTGTAAGTGGCGTTCTGCACCAACGGCAGAGAGTTCGAGGCGCTCAGCTTCTGGTGAGGCACTCGATGATGAGCCTCGTTCTTGTGCAACTCCCTCTGCGAGGCGTACAGGTTCTCTTGCTTGATCTCGTACTTCTCTTTTTGCAGTTTCACGTAGTTCGACGGGACGTGATGGTGCTCCTGACCACGGTGAGCATGGTCCAGCTGTTGTTTCTGATAGGTATCGTGCCTCAGGCTTTCTTGCAGAGCCCTGGTAGACGCGTAATTCCCTTCCTTCGAGTAGCCCTCGAGCCCACCGTGGTGTTTCGGCGTCTCCGAGAATTGCTTGGTGCTCGCATAGTGAGACTCTTTCTCTCTTTTCTGTGCTGACTTGCCTGCCACCACTTGGTAGTTCTGTCGAGCTGGCAGAGGCGGCGGCGGAGTCCCGTCCGCTCGGTGACCGTTCTCCTGATCCTGCGGCTCTAGGAGCTCGTACCTGTAGAAAAAGGAATATATGATAGGAAGTTCGGAGAAGTTTTTGGAAGAATTTTGTCGAATTAGGAGATCGTACCATCGATCGTCGGTGCTGCTGTGTCCGCTGCTGCTGCTGGTCATCGTTCCCTCCAACGGGAACCTGGGATCGTTGAATGACCTGGAGCTGGACCCGGTCCCATAGCCGGAACTGTTGCTAGATCTTGGCGGGCTGAACGAACGTGGCTCGTACCGCCTCTGATGAGCAGACATGGCCGTCTGCTGAGTTGGCGTGTTGTCCGGGCTGGTCACGTTCTCGTAATCTCCTTCGTAGTTGCTCGACAGGTATTGGCAGTTCTGCAGCGAGCAACCTCTGCGATTGAGGTACAAATTAACTTCTACACTGATCCTATCTTAGACTCTACATTAATCTAAGCCTCTGGTATTTTAGTGACGCTGGCCTAACACCTAATCAATCATGGCTTCCTATCTAAAGAGATCCTAGGTATCTAGATCCTAGTGGCTCACCTTCTGGGATTACCGTCGTTGCTTGGTGGTATCACGGTGACCGTGACCTGCGCGCTGGTCTTCAGCAGGTCCACCATCTGATCGTGGCTCAATGTGGAGACGGCTACCTTGCAGATCTCAACAAGCCTCGAGCCCTGTCTCAATCCCGCCTGCCAAGAGAGTCCCATGCTCTCCACCTGTGTCACCACTCCGTCGGGTTGCACGTGAAAACCCAGCTGACCCAGACTATTCCTCTTCAGGGACAGCTCGGTAGCTGGTGCACCCTGAGTCACAGCCCTCAATCGAGCCACTATCTCCATCAGCTCGTCCCTTTCGCCGTAATCGCCGCGCACGTGGATGGTGATGCACTCGCCCTGATGGTAGTAGAGTCTCAAGCTGCAAACAATAGGACTGGTTAGGGAACCAACCGTATTAAAGTGTTATATATCGTTACTCAGACTGGGGATTTTATACACTTAGTAAATCGAAGGTTGAAACCAGTGGCGGCTCGCGTACAGGCACCGTGGAACTGTTTACATTTAACATTATATCTACCGAGCACTATTTATTTAGATTTTGTGTAATTTTTATTGCAATATGCGTTTGGATAAAAAAATCTATCGAATCAATTCCCATGTAAAATGATAAATATAAAACCGGTGATTTGACCGGCAGTGGTAGATTTAGTGTTATAATGAACCCTTTTTACTTTAATTCTTTCTTTATACTTGTATAATATGATCCTTAAACTTAACGCTAGTAGCCATCCCCGTTCCACACAATTTTAAAACAAAGGCTAGAATTTTCTGGATCAGCACCCCCACTAATTTTAGCCACGAGCCGCCGGCACTGCATAAAACAGTAAAATCATAGAGATAAGCATTGAATTTACCGTTAATAATTAGACAAATACCTGTTCGTTTGTGCGTGCCAGCCGAGCACGCTCGCACACGGCGCGACGAACACGATCTGCCTGGAATGTTCTTCTATCAGGACGATGGTGTCTACGCTTATCCCCAGGTAGCAATCGGTGTTCTGATTGCTGTCCTCCAGTATCACCTGCCAGCAGATCGCTCCGCGTTGCGAAGCGTCGCACGACAATCTCGGCCTCACAGCTGCCTTCTTCTTGCTGCTGAACGACAGCATTGCTGTGTTTCCCGAACAGTGTTTTATCAGTATCAAATTGAATTATCGGTAAAATTACAGATCCAACATGGGCGACCGTCCAATGGCAAGAGACGAAGATACTCACAGAACTTCTGGCCGGTGTCGACGACCGTCGTGGAGGAGTAGTTGGTCGCGAGGTCCTTCAGGTACTCCTGCCTCGTCCTGGTTGCCATCGTGGCGAATTTCTCCGACCTACGACAGAACGACGAAAGTCCGGTTGTTGTACTCTACGATTATCTTTCACCGGAAACGAAGGGGGAGTCGAAGTTAGGCGACCAACCGACCAACCTGTGCGCCGCGTTCTCAGCGTTGATCACTTTCGCCAGTATGAAATCGGCGAACGCTTTTCCCTTGGAAAATGTGGCACCGGCCGGCACCGGGGGCCCGAAAATTGGCACTTCCTTGCTCCTGGAAACGGCCACGCTGTACTGCGTGTTCTCCGAGCACGGATTGATCGCCTTCACAATGATGAACACGTGCTGGAACTGCGAGCGTATCCTGCGCGGGCTGAACGGCAGCGCACCCGGTTCCTGCGAAATTGAAGACAGATTTTTTAAACAAATCGAATACAATCGACAAGATGGTAAAGCGTGCCCCCAATCGAAATTGATTGTTCATCACACCGTTCGATAGAGGCCCCGAAGAGAACCCTCTATGGCAAGAGTCAAGTCGACATCCCTGGGGTAGTTATAGGGTGAGCACGGTTTGACGAATTACGTAGCCTGGCTGTACACTTTGATGCGATACCGTTGCGAGCGAAATTGACAGTTTCTTTTTGATCGCGCCTCTCGTATATCGGAATCGAGGAAACGGGGTAGCCGGACCGTGACTGAAATCATCGCGTGCCCCATTGTCCGCTTACCTGGAACACAATCGTGACGATGTCGTTTCCGATGTGCCTCTTCCTGAGCAGCTGTTGCCTGTTGTTCGGCGTGAACGGTAACATAGTGGACACGTGGAACGTCACTTCCGCTCCACGATGGGTCGCAGCGACTGCGTGCGTGCCGGTCGAGTCCGTTCTCGTGTCCAAGCCAGCCTTGTACCCCTCGAACCCTCGCAGTCTTATTCTTTGGCCTGCGGGAGGATCGGTTGGTTAGGATTGATTTTGAATTATGTTGATGTCAAAGGTCGCGGAAGCTTACCGATAGCGTCGAGGAACTCGAGGAAGGCAGGACCGGCGTGCTGGTTATTGTACATCTCCTCCTCCGTCCTCTGGCCAGACCTGCAGTACAATACCCCGACTTTGTACCTGTTGGACAGTCCCTGCTCGTCCAGTCTAGCCACAGGCTCTTCGGCAACGGTGGTGCCCAGCCTCAAACAGCCTAACTGCACCTCAGGCGCGACCAGCTCCAGCAGCTCCCTAGTTGGCAAGCGATTTCCCTGCGGCCTGATTCCCAGAGCCTCCTCCGGTACGGAACCCCGGAGCGTCAACAACTCCGACGTGCGCACGATTATCCTATACTGATTGACATCCTTGCGGATGCTGATAGCTACTGGACCCAGCTGCTCGTCCATTCCGAACCAGTTCTGGTGCTCACGACCTGCGATCCAACGAAATCGTAATTGAGAGGATCGAAATTGGTCCTCCGCGAAGCGACAGCTTACCCAGAAAGTATCTTCGGTAGTAATGAGCCCCCTCGTCGACACTCTCGATGGGCAGCGGCCTCTTCTGCAGGGGGCAAGAGTGCTTCCATAACGTCTCCCCGGACGGTGGCTCCAGAACCGCGACACCATACGAAAGGGGCGGTCTATGGACACCATTGCCTTGCGAGCAACGCGTCAGACTCACTTCTCGTTCACCCTCGCCGCCGGTCTCGTTCCGGAAGAAGGGACACGACTCCAAGAGGTCGTTGCCTGCAATCGAACGAAACCGAGAAATTTGAATGAGCCATTTCCGACCAAAATCAGATGGACAGCGCTTTTGATCCCCTGATAGGGCCAATCACGTGAGAGATAGTTCTCGGGGAAAGTATTTGTATTTTTTTTTTATTGGCCATCGTCCATATCGAAAGGGCGAGAACGGACCTTGAAGTATTTGTATTGCTCAGTTTCAGAAACAGTACCTTTCCCATCGCCAGCGTCCTCTTCAGGCGTCTCGTCAGGGGTGGAGGCCCTGAAGGAGCTCGCAGCGGAAGCTCCGGTCGCAGTGTTCCTCCTGCGAGCTAGCAAGATGCCCCTGAGCTTGGCCGCGTAGCCGAGGTTCGCCGTCAACGATTGGCAGTCGTAATGGGCGAACGCCCGCCTCCTGTGCCTCTCCTCAACGTCCGCTGATACCACCGGGCTGGTGCAGGTCTCCTCCATGGCTCTCGGCGGTTTCGCGCCCCACAGTCTGTTCAATTTGAGCCGCAACTTCGGGCTAGACCCGCCGGTAGGCCCGCAGACCTCGTCAGCGTCCATTGTCTGTCCATCTGGCACACGTCTCAAATAGTCCACGCCGACGGAATTTCGCTGATCCGACGTGGACGGTCTCAGCTCCTGCAGCATCGCGAACAGGTTCTCGCCGACCGTCACGGACTGGGCCACTGCGTCGATGCTGCCTGCGCGAGACACCGAAGAAAAATTAATTTTTATATTGCATATTGCGTGATTGTTGAAAATCCTAGTGATAGTTCCAAGGGTTTCACCGAGAATGGCGTTACCATAGCCCGTTTACTAGGCCTGACGGTTTGGAAATCATCGGAACAATTAAAAAAAAAAAATATGAATTCTGAGAACCACGCGTCCCATATATGGTACAGTGGGCTCATGTATATTCAAAAGTTGAGCGGGCGCGTCGGTAAATTTTTTTTAATGACGTGTACCGTACGTACGGTCGGTCCAAATGGGTTAAGTAAATTGCACGGTAACGTGAATGAAAGCTTAGGAAATCATCAAACGTTGGCGGAAAGATAATTGGCCTAGTTGTGTTGCGCGCGATAGAGTCGTGCGATGGCGGCGTTGTTTGTGCGTTTCACTTACCGTGCGATCCATACTCCCTTCTCAGGGGTGCTTCGGCCACTCGAGATCCAGGATCAGGACTGTGCGGAAGTTCCAGGCTGGAGTTGGACCTGTGAAGGGCCAGTCCGCGACCTACGCGGCTGCTCGGCCCGCCGCTGGCGCCACTGTGTATCGGCAGGCTCGCGATCATCTCTTCATTCTGCAACGGAAATCAGAAAATACTTCCTTTACTGGCTGCTCGTCCTGCGGAGCGCTTTTGCCCCGCCCGGAGCAACGAGGCCACGCCCACTACGGTAAGTACCTAATAAATTCTCACTATAGACTGGAATCTTTTCGCATAGAAATAGAAAATCAAATGGTTTTCAGGGTCAGGATCTAACTTAGGTTTTCATCTAGTCGCACCTTGCACCTAGCTACGTCATAAATAAACGGAGCCACGCCTCCTCGGGACACGGTGGCCAGAGAGAAAACAGAATTAATACCATCATAGTTTTCTCTCTTTCTCCCTTTGACGTCACGTGTTCAGAACATTGCCCCCGGGGCAATCCCAGTGCTCCCAGGGCAAAGTGTCGTCCAAGCTGGCTGTACAGTGTCTACGTAGTCGGCGGCTAGACTAATCGCTCGCACCGCATGATAAGTAGAAACGAACTCACGCCGACACATGGGCGCGAAGTAGGGCATCTAATTAGAATCGCGCGGCCCTTCCCAGTCGAGTATACAGGGTGGTCCACGCGAAGGTAACCAGACAAACATCCCCTCGGTTGCAATAATACGAACGACGATAGTTTGTCTGGAATTTCTTAAAAATTTGTCGCATTATTAAATTTTGTTTTTATACTTGATAAATTGCTAATCGCGTCGAACGGAAATGCTGTTTCAGGTCGATTTCGAGTGGGCCACACTGTACGTTATCTTTGTTCGCGATCACACCTACGCTCTCAGCGCGGGTCCCCGGGGCTTTGGCAGCCCGCCGCTTGTTCATTCATTTGACAGAGTGACTCTCGTCGTCGCGACGTCGTCGACGGCGACGACGACGCTCTCGCTTTTCCCGCACGCGCGCGCGCGTTCGACCACAGTCGGACCACTGTTATTTTTTAGCCAGTCCACTCGTCGGGCGCAGCGCTGTCTTTTGCGAGCACGCACGGCACTCGAGGAACACCCAGCGGCTCTGCCAATTAACTCGGCCGCGATCCAGCTCTCGCGAAACACGAAGCGTTTATTGTTGTTTGAAACGCGATACGCGTGCCGAGGCGCGCGCGTACTCTCGCCCGGACGACGAAACCGGGACAGGCGCTACGCACCTGCCTGCCTTACCTGACTGCCTTTGCGATTCGCCGAGCGGCACTTAGGCGACCCTCACATCGTCCGGTCCTGCGCCCCAAATCGGAGAATCGTCGGGCAGCCGGGTAAATTATATGAAAGAGCTTGCGGTCGAAAGGCATGTATAGAGAAGATTAATCGGGACACCGAACGCAGAAATGTTGAATAAACAGTGAAAATATTACGATTGACAATGTTTATGCAGATCATACTAGGCCCCCGTCTTGAATCTTGATTTTTCAATAACATATTTGAATTCAGCAGTCTCGCAAACGTAAGAATACGAATTTTCGCGAAAATCGCATGAATTTTATCGTACAGGCGAACAAGCCACGCCCCCCATGGGCGGAGCAGACACCGGTGGGAGGGGCTAGAGCGAGACGCTAACGAGGGAAAACTGAAATCGTGGAATCGGCCGTCAGTTTTATGTCGGCCGATCGCGGGATAACGTCGAGGGAGTGCAACGATGACTACCACTGCTCGGCGTGGATCGGCCTTTAACGTTGTACCGTTGCCCGATCCTCGAAATGTGCCCGGTGAATGGGCGATTCCATTGTTAACTGGGAACCGGTATTCGCGTTCGCATACTGGCTGGAGGATCGAGCCGGGTACACCGAGATTAATTAGCAGCCTCCGCGTGATTTCGGCGTGGAACGATCAAGGTTTTATAAATAATCGATATAAAGATCGATTTTCTCTATGTCGATGCTGATTTTCACGAGTTTTTCAGCCGAGGACGCAGACGGCGGTGGAAATGTCGAGCGTTTCGCGTATTTTCGGGCGCCGACGAGCCTCGAATGCCGGGCCGGCGAAGACGGACGATCGGAAGGATCCAACAACGAAGGTATTTGGCACGATCGACGGCTCACCATGCCCACGGGACCCCGTTGCATTCCGCGCGTTCCACGCGTCACTTTGCAGCTTCTACGCGACGAGGACGACACGACTCCTCTCCTCGGCTGCCGCTGGGCCAGCTATTCGTTCTATTGGCCACTTATTCCCCGCGAATTTACCAAATGAACCCCGCCTAACCGTAATGTAGTGATCTCTGTATACATGTACAGGGTGTCCTAAAATTCCTTCAACTCCCGGAAACGGAAGGCTCCTCGATTTGAAGCAACATTTTCATTCGCAAAAATGGCCGCCGCGGCTTCGTTTGTGGATTATTAACAGGAAGACACGGACCAATCACAGCGCTGCTACAGCGGACGGACTCTGGCTTGTACAACGGCAATTGAATCTGTTCACTATAAGTTTGTTCTGATTGGTCTGTATGTTTTGTTAATAATTCCCAAACGAATCCGCGGCTGCCATTTTTGCACAGGAAAATGTTCCTTCAGATCACCTCGGAAACCTCTCATTTCCAGTAGTTGACGGAATTTTGGGACACCTGTATGAAGAGTTTAATACATTGCGTGTAATTTCAGAAGAAACATCCCTCAGTCGGTGGAAGAGTGGACTATGTAGAGGTTTTGTTCGATTATAGTCAAAAGAAACGCCAGGGAAAAGGTAATAATCCCTCGGAAACACTGTCCAGCTGCTGTCTCGACACATCACAGCCAGGAGTTCAGTTTCTAACGAGTGCTGTCTGTTTCAGGGAGGAAGAGGAAGCATCGCCTCGCAGGAGATAATAAGAGAAGAAGACCATTTGTCCACGAGCGTTCCGCAGATTTTTCTCAATAACGGTGCGCGTCCTTGCGTCTTACACCGTCGATTTACGTAACGACCAGCGAGAACCGTTCGGCGAGCAGGAAATCCGGGCTAATTACCGAATCCAATTAAAGCGTTCGCCCCGATCGCCGAGAGACGTTCGGCCGTTCGATAAAGCTCGAGGTGTTCCGTCGCGGGACAGCGTATAGGCCGTCTACCACGGCGATTCTACCGACGCGCGGAACGGTAAAGCTGATCGTTTTAATTGCCGATGCGTTCCCAGGCAATCTGTATACACAGTTCCTTTGTAAACGGGAGAATATTTTATTCTAGAACAACGAACATGTGTTTCTGAAGCGGAGCTGACCGCGAAGTCCTCGGCTGTGAAAGGAAGCAGAGTCCAGTTACGACACAGTCCATCAACGGATGCTACGACTCTTACAGTCTCTTCGGGAAGATAACAGGCCACCCTCGAAGTACCGAGAAGCTTTCAGTGTCTCGATAAGTGGCCGGCGACGCGAGGCAACCGAGAAATCGGAATTCCTTCGGGGATCCTTCGAAGAAAGAAACTTCTGTTTGGCAGTAGATGCAAACAATTTTCCATGAAGATCCGCAGTCGGCTCATCAAACACTCAGGATTACAAGTAAGCCGGGCCCTGCTTCTTCTCAATCGCAAGCGACTCCCGTTGGAGAGAGTCAGGCCACTGTCAAAAAGCGACGAAAATTTTTCGCGCAAGGCCGAGAGGATGGCACCGCGGTCGTGGACATCGTGGATGCCCAGAGGGGGACGCGTTTCCTCGCGAACATTCTTCGGTGTCCAGTGTATCGGGTTCTCCGATCCCCGATCGGCGAGCGTGTCTCGTCGCGTAGCTCCGGGCCCTCCGCTAACTCGCACGACGACTTTTCCAATAGGGTTCCCGGTCGCGTATTGTGGGAACGCTCGAGGTGCGTGCAACCGCAGACCCATCGTCCCCTCTCTCTTTCTTCCTTGAGCCGACGCGACGTAGAGTCGGCAGATGGATCCATCAACGGTCGTACGCCACGGAATCGGTACACGGCTTTCGAAATGTTCTGGTCTAGCCGCGAACACACCGTGCGAACGTGTTGCGCGAGCAGAAAATCGCGCAGCGTTCGAGGATCCGCGGAGATCTGCTTCGATAAGTTTCACGGATGGCCTGTTGCGCGCGTGTGGGTCGTCGTTGCCGTCAACGGGAGAGCTCGCCGACTGCCTTTTGTTCGGGCAGCGTTCGAAACACTGTACACTATTCCTCTCGGAGAGTCTGAACACGCGATTCCGTTTCAAATTCAAATCGCAAGACCGGTGATACTCGAAATAATAAGCTCAGGCTCCCTCGCACGCGACGACCCGAAGCCCCGCCCCCACTCTGGGCAGGCACCACACGGTGGGCGTGACCGCGGCGCTCTCCGGGCGCTCTGGCGCAGCGCGGCATGGTAGGCGTGGCGTTTTTGCTCTCGAATGGATCTGGAACGGTGCCCCAGAGGGCAATCGGCGCCCGTGGACTAGATTACGTAGCCCCGCGATTTCACACCGTCCGCACGGACACTGGAACGCGTTTGTACAACGCGGAACGCTGTAGGACACCGATCATCCGAACTAGTTATGTAAATGCCTTTGCATTCTCGACGCGCGATCTACGAGCGTATCGCGGCGTTGTTGCGCGTCGATTCTTTCCACGTCCTCTTCTTTCACGCATTCCTCCTGTCGACGCTATTCTTTCAGCGATAATACGCGCTCAGAAAAATCTCGACGGCGGTCAGGATTTTTCACCGCGAACGTGGAATTCCTCAATTCTCGGCGTATCATTGGCCGTTCTCGGTTCTATTTTATCGCAACCAAGCTGCCAATTTGACGCGTTCGATCGAAGCAATGAAAAATCAGTATCGTGTGACTATACGGCCTTTTATTACTAGTTCTATGTTAATCGCACGGCGAATTATTCAAGACGCGCGTCGTCTTCCCCGTCGCGGTATCTTCCAGCACGTTGGTTCGCGCGTCGGAAAATGCTAATTAACCGCGAAGTTGTAAGAATATTTTATCAAGGTGCGCGCGCGCTCGCTCACGACGATGGTGTTTCTCTCCTCTGGGAACTAAGCGCGCGGCGAACAATTCCTTTTTGCCGCGGCGATTACCATTCAGCGAGTTTTCCGGCGCCCGGTGGTAGGGGGAGCGCGGATTTTTTTCCCTTTTTTTCGCGGGGATCCCTCGAGCGTGAACCCGTTGCCATATAAAGCCGCACAGGCCGCAGATAGAGAATATTATTTCGCCCCTTTCTGGGATCGTAAACGAGGCTCGCCTCGTGCAAAAGAGATCGTAATAGCATCGAGCGGAGCATTTAGCGTGGTAAAAATTCCGACGCGTTCATTTTTCTCTCTCTCTCTCTCTCTCTGTCTCTCTCTCTCCACGGCGCCGGCTTCCGTTGATCGCAGCCACGATCCACGGTACCCCCGCTGCCGCTCTAACTTCTACGCAACGAACGCACGATTATCTTTTAATTGCGCGAATTCACCGGCGAAAAGAAAGTCCCGGCGAACCAGATTGCGAGCTACCGCCGTTTCCTGTTACGAGCCCCGAGGCTTTTCCCGCCGTGGAAAATCGTCCACGAAACAGCGACTTTACGACCGGTAAAGACACAGTTTTCCCTCGTTAACACGTTTCGTAAATCGCACATACGCTGTTGTTCCTGGACGGTCACGCCCCCTGGGCGGAGCCTTTGCGCGATGGTGAGGATAGAGCGCGACAATCGCGTGGAAATCGGTCAGAAAACATCGATAATTCTCTTTCGTCTCGGAAAGCAGGACGACGCCTGTCGAATAGCGAACTCTAGATCGTTAGCGACGCCTTGTGGGCGGGGCCACGGTAAAATGGGAGGGACCAAGAACGCCGGCTAGAAAATTGATCGTTAAACATCGACTTCAAACGCTGTGTTCCAACAACAACCTCTTCACCCTTCGGTAGCCTAAGTTCACCATCCTCGGGCATTCCCTACACGCCTGGGAACCGGGCGATCATTGTCGATTGTTGTCGAGCCCGCTTCGCTCATAATCGGCCACGTAAATAATTGCCGGGCAATTACTAAAGGGGGGGGGTCGACGAGTACAGCTTCGAAAGGCTGAAGAAACCGCGTGTTCGACAAGGGAAAACTGCTTCGTCGAAGGCGGCGGGGGCGAGGATCTCATTTTGCCCACTCGGTGGAGGAGGTCCGACGTATCTCCAGCCGGGCGATACGTCTTCTCTTTTTTCTTTTGCAACGGTCGAACACGCCGCTATCCACGGCATAGGAACGCAGGAGAAAAGGAGGCAGCGGGACCACGGAGAGTAGCATACTTGTAAGCTACCGTGCGCGCATGGTAGCCACATGTTGCTGCTGCCGCTGCTGTGAATTCGCGCGCGAGGATCGTTAAAGTCGAGGGAAAAGGGCCGTCTCACGCGGCGCGGATGCGAAATATTGGCGCCGAGCCACGCTGGCGAGGCGGTAGTCCGGCCACGATCAATTCTATCGGCGATATTATTACCGGCGATAAGCGTCGCCTTGGCAGCTTCGCGGCTCGCCAATTTATTGCCGCGATCCGGTATCGCGATCAGACTGAAATATCATTTCAAACAGCCAGCGGGGTAAACACTCGATCTTCGTTCAACACGATCCGCTACCTGCGCCGGCAAAAATCATCTGGATCCTTGTACAGGGAACACGCCTGCAAAATTTATTTCTCCCGGGATTGCTAATAATATTTGATCAAATTTCATCAATTCGGAAAATCATTGCGGAGCTCGATTTCGAGACGGATCGCTCCGCAGGGCATCGTAGGCGTGGCCAACGACCCGATGGCCCCGCCCACTGGGGAAATTGTCTACAGGCACAACGCGGTTAATAATTAATCGATCGTCCCGCTTGTGCCTGGATCGGTTGGAAAAATATATTTCGTTGCTAAGAAGAGAGGGAAGGAGAGACGACGAAAACCGCTCGCTGTCGTATACTGGTAAGCTTTCAGGAATGTGTTCCCTCAAATTGGGACAATTGAAGAGGAATGCGGGTCCCGGCCGACCGGCCAGTTGGATGGGATATAGACGATCGGCCGAGCAGAGAGTCGGCCAGCATCGAGAGAGTCTTTCTTTTCCATCCGCCAGACCTCCTACGGGCATGCACCATACCTAAACGTTTACCCATCCGCAGAGTCCCATGGTGATCTCGACGCGCACCGGGCTGCCCTCTCGGGTTTATTGAAATTGTTTAAACGGGAAACGATTCTCTGCGCAACTCTTTCTAGAGTTTTCGAGATCTTGGAAAAAGTTGGGTATACTAATTCCAGCTCGTTCAAATCATTAACACCGGTCGCAATTGCTGGTTTTCCTGAATGTTGCTTTTGCGATCATTGGAATTATACAAATAATTTTGGGAGAATATATTGAATGAGATTCTTAGTCGGAATTGTACTGATCTAGATAGATGTGCAATCTTGTGATTACAAAACAGTATTATAAAAAGAATTTTACGAGATCTAAATAGTTGCTATCTTGTCATTATAAAGTTAATATTATAAATATTAAAGCAATATTATGCAAACAATTTCACGAGATCTAAATAGTTGCAATCTTGTCATTATTAATATTATGATAAAAATTGTACGAGATCTAGATAGATGCAATCCTGTCATTACAAAGCAATATTATACAAACAATTTCACGAGGTCTAAATAGTTGCAATCTTGTCATTATAAAGCTAATATTAGGATAAAAATTGTACGAGATCTAGATAAATGCAATCTTGTCATTACAAAGCTAACATTATGATAAAAATTGTACGAGATATAGGTAGATGCAGTCTTGTTATTACAAAGCAATATTATACAAACAATTTCTCGAGATCTAAATAGCTGCAATCTTGTCATTATAAAGCTAATATTATGATAAAAATTGTACGAGATCTAGGTAGATGCAATCCTGTCATTACAAAGCAATATTATACAAACAATTTCGCGAGGTCTAAATAGTTGCAATCTTGTCATTATTAATATTATGATAAAAATTGTGCGAGATCTAGATAGATGCAATCTTGTCATTACAAAGCAATATTATAAAAAGAATTTCACGAGATCTAAATACTAGCAATCTTGTCATTATACAATATTATGATAAAAATTGTACAATTTAAAGAATATCGATTTTTGCACCAGCAGAAAAATTCTATGAAGAATCGTGAAGTTGACAGAAGATCCAGAAAAAAACCTTGGAAATTTCGAATCGTGGTTACCTGCTCGCAGCTCGAGGAACATCTCCGTCTGTGCACTGTTCTCGCAGGTATTTCTCCGAGAGATTTCCTCGTTTGTTTCGGTTTGGCACATTTACTCCTGTGTCTCCGCGGGGACGGTGTGAGACGTTTCACAACGTCCAGAAGATCACCGACGATCTTCATCGACATCGATATTCGCGGGTTCGCTGTTCGCACGACACTACGCAAGCTCCGTCACTCAGTGACTGATCGAGACACGTCGTGGCAAACAAGAGAACATCTACCGGTTGACAATAGCGAAATTGCGAACGAGCTGGTAGCCGGTACGTGCCTGTTCCGACACGTTCCCAGCCAGCTACCCTAACAGGGATACATGCGAGCTACCCCTTCCTCCGCTTCGAGGGGGAAGATGAAGACGTGTGCTCGGATCTGTTGTAGATAGACAGGAGATGCTCGCCGATGCTTATCTCCGGAGAAGTTCGCCAATGTTTTTCAGATATTCGTACGAAAAGACTATTTTTCATTTATTAATTTTTGAGAAAAATTCTACCGTGTACCGTTTGTTTAACGCAATGTTTAGAAAAAACGATCGGACTCGTACGGCCGCTGTTTTCTAATCGAAAATTGTCCTTAATCTTTTCTAGAGCTACGAAACGCACGATCGTGAATAACACCGTTGTACGGCCGAACAAGATTGGATCGATTTTCTCGACAGTCGTGCGATTCAAGAGGAATCGAAGCTGGCCGGTCTCGTTCCATCGGTAAATATTTAATAGGCAGCCTAGCGATAAGCCGTGATCATTTCTCGATCCGGTCGTCGTTTATCGCTTGAACCCTTTCGACGAAGGCGCAGCGATCGTTCGCAACACGCGTCTACCATTTAACAATCTATCGGGTGCACAAACTCTCTTCTAATTAATCAACCATTACACGATCGCTAGACAAATATTCTGCTTGACGAAAATTTAAAACTGACCGAAAATGTTCAACCGTATCGTTAAAACCAATTTGGTTTCTGCAATCAACCTAAACAATTTTTATTTTCCGTAGGTCCCCTACTGTTCACGAATTAGGAGCTGCTGCTCGACGAAGCGTTTACGAGGCCTAAGCGAGGAAGGTTCGCCAGTGTCTCCGGTTTCACGAGAGCTCCTGGGAGATCGAGATCCTAAGCCAACTCGACGATTCGCCTCCTGCCACGTTCCACGGACCGAAACGAGGACGGGGAACGATAACGTTAATGGAATTCCGAGCGCGTCCCCTCGCCATTATCCGAAGCCTCGTTTTTCGTAATCGATTCGTCGCGTATGCACCCGCGATGCACTCGTCGCGGTTTCCCTCGACTGCGACAAAACGAAACCGCAGACGCCGCCGCTCCGATTTCCGCGAGAAACGAACCCCGAGCGATTTCTTAGGCTGCCTCCACAGTGGAGCGACATCCAGAAATCGCCACGTGTCGGTTTCCTCTTCTTTTTCTACAATTTAAATTGCCAGAAATTATTATCGTTAAAATTCACTGTTCCCGTTGCGAAGGAATTGCATTTCGACGGATTTTTGTTCGTTAAACGTCTTCTTTCCGTGGTCACCGATGCGTCGGAGTCTCTGGATCGTCGATCAGCAACGAGGTCCCAATTTTTAGGGAGTCCCTACGCTCCTCCCCTTCCTGTTTATCATTCGCCCGAACTTCTCATTCCTCGTTGCCCCGATACGCGTAGATACGATTAGCTTACGGGTCACGTGTGTAAAACGCTTGTTACGCAAGACCAGCGTGTCGGGTCAACGACTTCCTTTTTCTTCGCGTTCGACCAGGAGACGAGAAACGGAGCAATTAAACGGAGCATCGAGTCATGCTCGTGACCAATTCTACAAACAGAATCTATTACATTAAATAATTGATAATTCTCTCTAGATCGGAACGAAACTGTCTTCGTCTAAGAAACTACGAACGATAAAGAGATCACTGTAAAATAAATCGCGCAGCGCTGAAATGTCTTGTAACTGACGACCATGACGTTGCAGGAGACTGAATCACGTGTTCCACTTCACAGCCGAAAACGTTTCTCCCTCGAGTATCTTGGAAGAGAGGAAGTCGGTTCGAGAGGGCTGTCGAAAGTGGAGAGATAACGAATGAACAGCGCCTTGTTGGTTATCTGCTCTCGCGTTTCCCGAATTTGCCGGTCAAAAAATACCGATCGTGATAGATCGCCGCGCAAACATCGACAGGTCCTGAGCCGGAACTCAGATTATCGCGAAAGATTGTCGACAACACAGGTGCTCCGGTGATCGCGAAAACAAAATTTCAATCGAATTGCCTTACAAAACTGATTAGAGTCGCCGGATGAGGGGAGGGAGCACGAATCGAGGGGAAAACGGTCACGTGATCAGACGAAAGCGTGGGGGAATAGCGTCGTGGAAGGGGAAGCTGGAGTGGGGACGCAAGTCTTAACACTAAACCTACCACTAGAGCGCTAAAAGTAGTAAAAATGTTGTAGTTTATAAAAATGACAAGGCTGTATTTATTTAGATTTTGTGGATTTTTCAAAAACAATATGTAATTTATTCAATCAATTTCCGTGTAAGGAACTTCATATTTATTATAATTGTAAAATGAAACCGGTCGTTTGACCGGCAGTGGTGGGGGTTTAGTGTTGATTAACCAGTTAAATGTTTATGACGAGTGTACTCGTCACGAAAAGAAGTGCACAATTTTCT
Organism: Lasioglossum leucozonium; assembly: GCA_028454225.1. Taxonomy (NCBI): domain Eukaryota; kingdom Metazoa; phylum Arthropoda; class Insecta; order Hymenoptera; family Halictidae; genus Lasioglossum; species Lasioglossum leucozonium. Next base: position 6,441,557 of record CM052214.1, read on the forward strand.
GTTACTAGTTAATATTAATTTGCTGTTTAAACAGCAGTGACATTAGCGACGCAGTTCAGATACACGTATCCCAAAGACGTGGGAACAGTTAACTGGTTAATATGAGATTGAAGGGCAAAGAATTTATTGTAGCCGCCGTCGAGAAGAAGCCTAGACCGTCTTCAGAATCCAGGAGGATTTTTCTAATAGAGAAACGAACTGCGTGTCGCTAATGATCGATAAGATTTGGATAATTGCTCGACGGCGGTCGCAGCTGAGGATACTCGCGTGCCCGCGTGGCAAGCGGCAGAATGGAAGGCAGAGACAAAAGGTCTCGAAATCGACGCAGCATCTGTTGCCGCGGCGGGCCCTTTTGTGAAGAGAAAGAAAAGGGGCGGGAGGGGGAGGGGGGAGTACATGTAGTAGGTATAGCCGGCGCGGCGGATCGACATATGCTCTCGCGTTCGCAGTTGTTTGATTAACAAGCGCGCCTATGCTAATCGCGGCGGAGTGTTAATCGTTCCTCGTGGCTCACAGCGCCGCGCCGGAACGGTAAAGGGAATTTGTCGGGCTGAAATCAGTCGCGTCGGAGCCCGTTCGCAAGATAAGCGAGATCCCGGATAAAAGATACGGAGGTAACGCGAGCACCTCATCCAAACAACGATACGCGATAACGCACATCCGCCGAGAAACGTCCCTCGGCTATTGTCGCGCTTCAGATTAGCCGTGCGACGTCGTTCCTCGTTCAGCCGAGAATCACGCCCGGTTTCTAATTAATCCGTAACAGCCCGAGGAGCCTCCCACGCGCGGGCTAACTGTTGTTTCGAAACGGTGAGGCGCGCGGAAACCTCTGCGGGTCTCGTCGTTCGGAATTTTTGTGAAAACCAGAAAATCGAGCAAAAATTAATTCAACCGATTGCCATATTATTATTTTGGGGAAGAGTTATCCCCTCTCGATCGGATTAGTCACGTGACATTGTGACGCATGCAGAGGCGAAAGGTGTCACGTGACCACGTGCCTGAAGCGTGGGGGAACAGCGTCGGGAGAGTTGCGACATATAATAAGCCCATTTTTCTTTAATTCTTTCTTTATACTTGTACGATACATATTTTACCATTTCATACAATTTTAAAAGAAAGACTAAAAATATTCTGGCGCAGCACCCCCACTAATTTTAAGTGGGGATACTTAATTTGGTAAGTACGATCAGAAGTACGGTAGAACCTCTCGCCACAATCCCCACCACGAGCTCTAGAAGTTCTAATAACTCGTGGTGGGGATGCGTGCGACGAGCGAGATCCTACTGTACTTGGTGCTGAACCCATTCAATTTTTTTTTGTTTCTGAACGTCTGTCTTAATCTACTTTGCAGTACGGCTAATATTTCCCTGTGAAAACTGTACGGCTAATTTCCGACCTGAATCTTTGGATGACGAAGCTGGCAGCTCGGAGGGCGTTTATTTCGAGAAAAGATTGAGAGTCCGGCCGCCGCGAACCCGTGCCCCCCGTACCCGAGCCCGTACCCGTATCGGCGAGACCCTGTTTGTTCGCGGCCACCGCCGCGACTCGGTTACGCAGTTTTTAACGGTCCATCTATAAATACTTTCGAACTCGAGCACACCATGGCTTGCTCCAACGACGCGAGGACCCGTACAGAAACCCTCGCCGATGGTTCCACAGTTGTCGCTATCAATTTATTAAACGGGGCCGAGCGCATTACGCACACACGAAAAATGTCGAACGCGTCCGAACGGACTGTGCCGATGGACACGGCTGGATCGGACTGTCATGTTACGATGGTGCGGCAAAGCTTACTATTTTAATAATCTTCATAATTTTCTAGATGCAATGTCGATTTTAAGAGAACGTGGTTAGCGAGGTCTTCGGCTGGCAGAAGGTGGCCAACGTAGTTCGAGCCTCGGCCTCCCCGAAATCGGACCGACCGCGCAACGTGCTATTGTGCTTCTGGTTGCAAAAGTTGTAGAACGAAGACTGACACAGCCGACTCCATTATTACGGAGACCGTGAGACTCAAGGTTCGCTTGTGCACCCACGCCAGTCTTCCCTGAACGATTTTCTTTTCTCGCGTCACTCGGGCTGCGCGCCTGTTCCTCGGATGGAAGAGTCTCTCGCATCGAATTGCTCTGGAGAAGCCCGCGCAATTTTACGTCCGAAGACACTGGATCGTCTTGTAGACCCTGAAAATCCTCCGACGATACCGAACTGACTCCCCGAAGACTTAGAGTTGAGGTAGTCGAACAGGTACGAAGGTCCTAGACTCGGTACCCCTTAAACATTTAGCTAACTAGCCTCCCCTAAAAATTTAACTCTGAAAAATCCTACATTTTAGCTCTGAAGACATTCAACCCCCTGGAAGTGAAGCTCCACGGACCCTCCAGGAAGACTGCAGCTCGTTACCAAATTCTAGTACACATACACAGAGATCAGCCACGTGGGACGTGTCTGTGCAGACGACACATCAGTTCAAGCAGGTCTGCGCTAACTAGCTGATCTATCTGACTGCGCGGAGATCGCTGCGAGTAGGCGTGGCCTGGTTGCTCTCGATTTCGACGGAGTCGGGCCAGTGCCCCACAGGGCAATCCTGGCCAGTGGAAGGGCAAGATTCTCGACAGGGATCGTCCGATCGGTTTCCCTGCTCGCGACCAAACGAAACAGCGGCGACGCGTTCGATCGTTGACCCTTTCGCGATGGGATCGAGGATCGCTCGGAGAAGAGTTGGCAGCCGTCCACGGCAACGAGCCGAGCCGAGCCGAGCTGAGCCGGGAGCAGCAGCAACAGCAGCAGAGCGCACCGAGCGAGTATGTTACTCGACTGTGAACACTGCTACGGTCGGTCGTTACCCTCGTTTCGCCGGTTGATCATTTTTTTTTCTCTCTCCGGTGCCATGCTCGTGGAAACCACCATGTGCATCTTCCGGCGCGCGTAGCATACGCGATTCCGTACGTGTCCCCGCTCTCGGCGCGAACCAGTTTCCAAACACAGAGATACTCGCCGATAAGATCGCTTACGGTAAACGATGAATGAACGTCCAGAGAGATTCGACCGCTTTTCTGCGTGTACGCCGACCGCCATTCGCGAATCGGCCGAGGCGAATGTCGGTGAACCGGGACAAACACGGTGCCCGCCGGCGACGGGAAACGACGGCCAACGGATACGATTAAATCCAAGAGAAAATAAATGGAAAGCACCGGCGATGCGCTGCTCCCTCCTCTCTCTCTCTCTCTCTTTCTCTTTCTCTTCGTTCCTCGACTCCTCTTCATTCCCCTCGACGAACGCAGAGGAGGGTTTACCGGCTCCCGCTGGGAACTAAGATGCCCTCCTCGCCGTGCAACCAACCAACGTTGCGCCTCGTTTCGACGCCGTTCGAGTTATTTCGATATCGTTCCTCGTCCGATCGGAACCATCCTCATCCGACACTCTTCCTTCCTCCGTCTCTCTGTTTTCGTTCCGACGCAATCGCCCGATCTCGCGGCCTCTTCCACGCTAATGAGCCCTCTCCGACCCCAAGAATCTCGAAAAAGCAGACGCTCGACGACGGTTTCTTGTCTAAACTTCGTCGATCCATTTGTCACGTTTTTCTGATTGAAACGAGCCCAAACACGACGCATCTCACGATTCGATGTAGAATCGATTATCGGTCGTGGTCTATCGATTAGTTTTTTTATGCAATTTTTACCAATGTATTCCTGACAATTTTCTGATTGAAACGAGTCCCAACACGATGTAGTTCGGATCGCATCTCACGATTCGATGTAGGATCGATTTATCGATTAGTTTTTTTATGCAATTTTTACCAATGTATTCCTGACAATTTTCTGATTGAAACGAGTCCCAACACGACACCATTCGGATCGCAGGCGCCAATTTAATACAGGTTACCAGTTCAGGCGGGCATGCTGCACCGGTCGGTTCGGATAACGGAGGTTCAACTCCGAACCATATCGTGTTTGGACTCATTATAATCGGAAGAGCGTCACGAATGTGTTCATAAACGTTTCGCAAGAAAATAATGAAACGTGTCTTGCAGGTGTCCATCCAGACTGAGAAGGAAACCGAAAAAATTCTGGGATGTCTCTGATTGAACGTGCGAGCGATACTTCAGCGAAATGTTTAAACCTTTCTGCGATAACAAGGTTGCGTCACTTCTCTACTTTCGCGCCGGACATCAAGGAGCAACGTCTCGCTACAAGCGACAGACGCATAATTTCACGGCGAGGATGAAAGACGAGGCGACACATCCTCCGTGAAATGGAAGAACCTGTTCAAATCGAAGAAATTGATTTTTTCGTACGAGCCCCACTTGTGCGGCGCGCACTCTCGTCGCTCCCCAGGAAGATCGGAGGATCCTTTGTGTTGCCCGGAGAAAGGGAGTCGAGGGCTACGGCCCTGAGCACCGGAAGTCCTGCCCCCCTGTCCCGCGCGTCCCTCTCCGCCTCGGTCTCTTCTCTTCTCTTCTACCTATCGCACGGTAACCCTCGCTTAATCGACGGTGCATCCAGTGTCGGTTCGATTTTCGTTTCTAGAGAAGAGCCAAGATTTACAAAAACGCACCGGAAACAAAATATCCACGACCGCCGTAATTAGAGAAAAAGAGACGGACGCGCGCTCGGGGATTGCCCTCGGGCCCCTGGATCCTGATATGTCGGCGCTTTTCAACCGCAATTGATGCTATAGGTGCTTGGAAATTACACGCACACACGTTCGTCGTTAACGCTTATCGAACAATTCCTGGAACTCTGTTTTGTTCCCTCGGGATTATTTCCTTCGTTTCTACAGCTCCGCGCTGACTAGGTCTATTTTGACCCGAGTAAATCGCCGTTCAATTGTTCTCGGAAAATTAATTTAATTATCCTCATTTCAAACAGTTCAAGCAAAATGTGTGCACTAAGGACAGACAAATGATTTCTGGGATTTTTCGTTTCTCGCGTCTTCCCACGCGACGCGAGGCTTCTTCGCAGGTCTTCCTTTCCCATGGGACTAGCGGGGAGCAGGAAGAACGGACCACGGATCACGGCCATTCGATACGAGATCCTCGAGAATTTCGGTGCTAAGATTTCACGCGCGTGTATGTGTCCGCTGTGTTCTCGCGCGATTTACGGGAACCAGTGGCTCGCGTTTCCGCGGACCGATCGAATCCTGCTAGCAGGAAACGAAAGACAGGATGATCGACCGGGAGAACTCTCGATCCGATCGACGAGCAACGCAGTCCCGGAAAAAAATTGAGGAAGACGCGCGCGCGCGTATGTGTGTGTGTGTGTGGATGGTTGTTGCGCAAGGAAAACGACTTCGAAGGCGTTCCGGTGGCAGCGTTCCCCGCTTGTTCGTTATCGGTTCGCAACGATCTTCCGGAGCACCGCTGGAACGACGAAAGGTTCGACGTAACGATTCGTGTCCGGTGCTACTCGACGCAATAAAGATCGCATAACATCCTCCGTTTCGTGCAATTTGTAGCGAGGCACGCCGCGCCGCGCCGCGTCGGCCGGCTTTCGGAATCTTTCCGATCGGCTTAGCCGCTCCACAATACATATCGTCGCGACTCGCTGAGCCTTTTCCGACTTTCTACCCGATCGTTACCGAAATCGATCGGCCGCTTTTACAATCGCGGAATATTGCCCGGACTCTTCCGGTTTTAATTCGCGGAATTCTCGCGGTTTAACGCGTTCCGCGATGCGCACTAGCTGTTTTAAATTAAAAAGCGGCGCAATTGTACTTTCATGAAACTTTTAGCAACGTATCGGTGACGATCTTACGCTTGAAACGAGCCCAAACACGACGCATTTCGCACCGCAGTTGCTATTGTGGAACCTCTACTATCCGCACTGTCATGTACTCGCAATTTTCTGATTGAAATGAGTCCAAACACCAATTTCATACCTTGATGACGGAGGTTCTGCTTCGAACTATGGCATGTTTGGGCTCATTTTAATCAGAAAAACGTCAGAAAGGTGCCTGTAGAAGTATCGTGGGTGAATTATCGTGGGTATGATTTTCCGCATTTCGTGATGTCGAGGTTTTAACATTGTGTCGAGACGTCACTGTGTTCTTTTCCGCGAAAGAGCGTGCACCTGCACGGCTGAACTGCTGAATCTCTCGAAATAGAGCTGCATTATGCCCGCGGCCAGCTGTGCGGGTTTTTCGCCGAGCGCAGCGTTTCGCCGTCTTTCGGCCCGGCCGGCCCCGTTCGTTCGGTCACGTATAGATCGAGGAGAGGAACAAAGCGAGACGCGAAATTGTTTTGCCGTTGACTCACCGGCGATCCATCGATTATGCCAGCGGAAACACAGTCCCTGCGACCCTTCCGCGACGAATCGCTGCTGTCGACTGGACCCTTTGTCACGATTCTTGTTGTTTTAGAGAAGCATAGCGGACGCGGACGCGCGCTGTCATTCCGTGCTTTGGGAATTAATTTCGAGGTAACGATCGAACCTGGCGAGCTGAAATTTCGCAGGTGTGTTCGCAGAGGTTCGGAGCGACAGCCGAAATTTTAATAACATTTTTCGTTAACAATTGGGGGAGTTATTAACAAAAGTGAATTACTTTTAATAACTCTTACAATTTCAAGAAGTTTCTATTAAAATGTTACACTTTGTGTTGCTGCTCGAAACCTGTATAAATACGCGTGCCGAACGTGAGACTGATGAGACCGATCGTTTTCTCGAAATGAATTGCCAGACGTAGCGACACGAGTTATCAAAGGAATATTATGGAATAACTTTTGTTATCGTTGTTGTTGTTAACGACGAGCAAATACAAGATAATAGGGGTATGAAAATAAGAAGCGTAAGATAATGACGGATACGTGGAAGGATGAATAAGAAGCGTCGAGGGACACCGTACCATAAAATACGAGTCGATTAACGATAAGATAAAGCGGTTAGAGCTAGAAAAGGGAGAGGAATAAATAACCTTAGGATAGACACAATGGGGAGGGAATAATGAAAATAAATGAGATGCACATGCGTGGTAAAGGCATTAAGAGAGTGCATATCTAAATTAGAACTGGAGTTCGAGTTGCCGTGGAATTAATGATCTTGCATTTAGCTTACAATGAGCAATATTTCACGATGTATAATATAAGTGGACTACCAATCGAATCGGACTCCTCGCAACGTCAAATGAATCCGTACAATGCAACGAAGAACACCGGGTGCAAGATTGTTCGGTTTCGACGTGAGCCGAAAAATTTTATGAAAAAAAAAAGAAAAATCGGCAATTGTAACAAAGATTCGTGCGTACGTTTTTGCAGAAGTAAGGCGCGTAATCTCGGTCGAACGATTGCGAGCGGTATCTGCGCGACGCGCGTTGCACACGATTTACCTTGCCGCCGGTAATTCCTCGCGCAGATAACGATCGAGAGCGACACGGTCTAACGTAAAAGTATGTACTATTCATTGAGTCACGATCGTTCGATATTAATCGCGCGATAACGGAGCACGATAGCACAGCGTAATCGCTCGGAATCGGCGAACAATAACGCGTCCGCTCGCCGGTAGCTGTTCGGATCGGCGCGATTTTCATGGAACCGGTGAAAGTGGGAAAGGGGGTACCCCGATTACGGGACTGCCGCCGGTAACGTCAACTATGGAAAGTTGGGATTGTTCACGTTTCCACGACCTTCTTTCCCCGCATTCTACAACGATCGACGAGTTTTCTTTTTCGCGAAACGCCGCCCTAGCCACACACACCGATTGTTGCTTTCCAATGTTTCTCAATGAAACCTCTATGAACGTATTCGTGACGTTTTTCCGATTAAAACGAGCACAAACGCGACACGGTTCGGAGCAGAAACTCCGTTATCCGAACTGAGATTGTTTAAACCAGTAGCGTGTATTAAACTGGTAGACATGATCCGAATGGCGTCGTGTTTGGAGTCATTTTAATCGGAAAAGCGTCACGAACATGCTGGTGAACGTATGGTAAATAATTAATGTAAAATGAGTGAGTTACAGGATCGATGTTTCCTGAAAGGAGAGCCTGTGATCAGCTTCGATTTCGGAGTTCGGGTTTTCGAGCGGACGGATAGGAAGCGGAACGCGAGGAGAGAATGATAGAAAGCCGCGACTCCACGAGAAGAGCGCGTAAGGCCAAGTCGGGAGGCTCCGTGACCCAGAAAATCGGAACGCGAGGCGAAACAGGCCGCAAACGTTTCTACGACTTCATCGGTGCCGAGAGATTTCGATGTGACGGATTGGGATCACCGCGAACCAACCACGTTATTGTCTAGCTTCCCTGGAGAAAATCCGTGATCCGAGGGCCAATGGGCGTTGCCCTACTCCTGTCCTTTACGGAAAATTGAAGGAATATCGAGTGGGCGTGGCCTCGTGGCCCCTGGCGCCGCAGCCCAATGTCCCAGAGGGCAGGTCGTGTAATTTTGAATTGATTTGGTTCACTCTATTCAGATGTATCGAATTATGGAGGGGATTGAGTGGGCGTGGCCTCGTGGCCCCTGGCGCGCAGCTCAGTGATCCAGAGGGCAGGCCGTGCAATTTTGAATTAATTTGGTTCACTTTATTCCGATATATCGAATCGTGAAGGGGATTGGAGTGGGCGTGACTTGATGGCCCCAGTGCCCCAGCGGGCAAGCTGCGCGCAGTATCGTGGGTGCACGTCGGTAGAATCTCGGAGCGTATTCACCGGTGTACGTGGCGTGCACGCCCGCAGTGCATATGCAATGCACACGGAGAAAGAGGAGGAGTATCTGTTGTCTGCCGAGAGAGCTCGACGCGACGCGACCGAGTGTACCGGGGAAAGGAGTTCGAGGCAGTCGAAGGGGCCCGACGGGGCCAGAAGGGGGCCCGAGATGCCGTTATACTCCGGAGAGTCACTCGGGGCAAGCCTAACCCAACCGAGGAGGCCCCGAGAAGAGAGAGAAAGAGAGAGGGAGACAGCTGGATTCTTTGTATTATCGTGATTCCTCTTTTTTCCACGCGGTGACCACCCGAATATGCTACTGACCCAATGCGGGGGCCTCTGGCCCGCGACCTGATCCTAGAACGATCGAACCCGATCCCTCTGCGGAAAACAAACATCGAAACGTGAGAACGAGTCCCGTCGACACTGGGCCCGCTTTAAAAGGCCCACTGGGACTGCGTTCTCTCGCCAGCTCGGTCGACGACGATTCATCCTCGCTAGCTGGGCAAACCTAATTTTTTCGGGCCCATTCTGCACGAGGAAACTGGGGGACCTTGACAGATGGTTCTTTACGGAGGCACTCTGTGATTTTTGAAGCCGCGCTTCAGGATTTTTTTTTGGAAAATTATTCAACCTTCAGCGTTGGGATTTTACGCGCGTGTTAGTCGGCGTTGGAGGTGGGATTTTTTTCAAGAAGAAACAAGCAAAATTGCACTAGTTATATATTTTTTATGGGGTACGTTTTGGAAACCATGGGTCGGTTTTGGGAATTATTCGCGGAAAACGTACTGGACGTTTTGAATTGAAATTTTACGCACATGTTCACTGGCATTTGAGGTATGTGTGTGATTTTTTTCAACTAAAAATAATCAATATTACACGAGTTACATATTTTTTTACAGGGTCTGTTTTGGAAGACATGGATCGGCCTTAGGAATTATTTTCAGAAGAAGCACTGGATCATTTGAGTTGGAATTTTACACACGAGTTCACTGGTGTTTGAGGTACGTGTGACATTTTAAAAATAGAAATAATAAAAATTTCACGAGTTACATATTTTTTAAGTCCCGACTTAAGTCTCGTAAAAAAGGTAAATGACACGAATAAATAAGCAGTTTGGAAAACATAAAATAAATCGTTAACAATATATTAATTGTATATACTCTTGTTCTTAGAGAATGTTAACGTTGCGACAGACACTTCTGGGCCGAGCTGATGCACGTCGAATATATGCCGAGCACGTCGTTCCAATTCGTTCGAATTCAATTAGGAGTGGGAAAATCGTAAAAGTACAAGGTTCCTGCTCTCAGTTGTACCACTTCACCCAATTCGATTTGGAACCGGAGAACAGAGGAGTATGTATGCATGCACAGTGTTCGTCGGTAGGCACTGTCGGAACACTTGCGCGGCTCCGTAAAAGCGCAAGCAAAACGCTCGGTTGCCGTTCGGTTTTCGCAACGAGCCGTCTCGCGAGAAATGCAACCGAACGAACCGCCGCTCCGCGCCATGCTGCTTGTCCCTGGAAACGACGAACGTTTTGCGAAACCGAACGGTGCAAACGGATGCGTAACACGCGATTCCTAGCTGTTGCTCTCTCCCGGAATACTCTGACGCCTCGACGATGTCCGATCGTGCTGATCGAACTCGAGAACAGGTGAGAGAATGAGCGGTTCGAGGTGTCCGATCGACAGCGCCTAATTAATCCGATGACCTCTCTTCCACAGGAAAGTTTCGGACACGGCAGCTAGTTTGCGGTAGCCGTGGTTCACACGTCCAGGACGACGCCGAAGAGGATGTTTTTACAGTTAGCGTGTACAGGCTGCGCCGTAACAGTACCTGTATTCGCGAGCTCGAGGTAGGCGGGGGGCAGGTCTAGCGATTCGTGTGATCGTTCCGATTCTCCCAGTGGTCGGTGGATCCACCGTGGATCCGTGGATCGAGAGTAACCCGGTAAAATCCGTCAATTCGAGCGCAACGATAGTTTACGGGAATCGACGATAAGCCTTATGGCAGACAGACGCAGGGTATCGGGAGTTCCCTAATCGGTCGCGACCTGCTTTCATTTTTAACTGGTTGGATCACTTATTTTTATAAGCGTTAAAGAGAGCGCGCCGGCAAAGAGGGCTCGCGACAAGGAACGGTTTATTTATACGGCGACGGCCCGAGCGGGTAGAGAAGCGCGTGGATTGTTGCTCCCGGTGGTCGTTAACAATTAACCACCGCGTCGCTTGTTTTCGAGGGCGAGCCACGAACACGAACGACGAAATCAACATACGAATACAGAAAGGGCAAATCCCCCTCAACCGGCCCGACACGACCCGACCCGACCAGGACCCTGACGAACTTATCCCAGAGGTCAATCAACGCATCCGGCCCTAATTAATTGACTTTCCTAGCATTTAAAGAACCTGTATCCTGCCGACCCGACGCCGCCAATGATCACCACCACTAATAATTCCATGCCACGGGGAAGGGTTATCGCCGCAGGAAATAGTCTAGTCGATCGACCATGCCTCTCCTCGACTCCGTGCCTAAACAGAAACGAGGAAACGAGTTCACCGGAGAAACCCGATCCGCCGGTGTCTACCTTCTCTTTTGTCGAGCCGAAGGTCCCCGAGCACTGCTGCCCGAAAACTGGAAGCTATATTCATCCGAAGTTCGAATCTACCGAAAGATCTGCTTCTCCTCGCTGTATCGTCATCGCAGCATTCAGTTTTCGAAGTTAATCGTTCGAGTGGGCGTGGCCTCGATGCCCCGGGCTCCGTCGGGGCCAGAGCGGTGGCCCGCGGAGCCACACTCTGACACGGGAGCAATATTATCCGCTATCGTAGAATACCCTATAGCTGTTGGGCTTCTAGTAGCGTCTGGCAAGTCTCGAAGCGACAAGTGGCACTTTTTTAATATGCGTGGCGTAGCGTTTAAGCGGAACCTCTGCGTGTCTCGCAGCGAGGGTTCTTCGAGGAGGAGGCGGCACCCAGACAAGCGACTTCATCTTCCGACCTGGCGTTCCGTGGAAAAGTGTAGTCGAAGAGCAGCCACCTCGATACAGGGATGTCCGCGGACGAGGGAAACAACGGTTCGAGTCTACGCAGATCTCACGAATCATTCCGCGGACCGGCTCGGGCCCGTGCGCCGATGGAAAAGCGCAGCACAGTTGTCTGACAAACAAAACGATCACGGGCTCGACCATATGCTCCGTCCACAATACGGCCTTTCTAGCCATTAGGCCGTCTGAAACTCTATCGCGTCAGCGAGAGGATTAGCTGTATCGACTATTCATACCGCTACTCGTGTCACGCTGCCCTATTCACCACGCTACAGTCCGTTCCTCGTAAGAGGGGTCTCATGGACGGTTTTGTTCCTACTTGCAGCGAGAAGTCGCTCTCCGAGCCACTGTTTCGGCTGTGGAGCAGCGAAGCCACGCCCACCCGGAGCACTCTGTATCGACAATTCGCGTGACACTGTCCTCTTCGCTATAGTCTGTTCCTCGTGAGAGAGAACTACAATTACTCCCGAACGGCTTGGTTCCTACGTACAGCGAGAAGTCTCTGGGCCACTGTTTTAGCTGTGGAGCAGCGAAGCCACGCCCACCCCGAACACTCTGTATAGATAATTCGCGTGACACTGTCCTATCGGTCTGTTCCTCGAATCGGGAAGCACGGAGGTCCGCTGACAAGAATACTGCCCGGTGACAACATGAAATTTGAAAGGAGATTCACGGCGCGGCGGACGAGTGGGCCCGAGCGAAGTCAAGCGGAGTCGAGCGAATCCTCCGGTCGAGTTTACGAGCGGTCTTTTCTGTAGACCTGAGGCTGGTCTGTGGACGGGTATCGCTTAGGTATGCGCCTGCAGCTGTTCGAAAATTCCAGCCGGGGCTGGCACGGCACGGCGCGGCGCGTCTCGTCCATGGTATTTTTCGAGTATCGGGTCTCATCTATCCGAACGATACCACCGTCGTGATCTCACTTTCTGGAATTACGGGGACCGCGTCGCCGGCGACCGAGTTCCGTTAATAAATATCAGCGATTACAGTTATAAGAGCGCGTCGACGAAACGGTTGTCATTGTGCCCCGGACTCTCGTTAACCCGGAGATCCGAATCCAGAGACGGTTACTTATTTGCTGAATAATTAGACGATAATGATAAGATAGTATTTTCTAAAATTTAATTATTTTTTCGTCTCATTTTTATCAGAAATGCTTGAAATCCGTTCCACACCGAGGACAGTCGCATCCAAAGACTCTCGACGACCGCATGATTGAAAGCCTCGAACTGACAGCGTGACATTCGACAAATTTCCTCTGGTATACTGTCGGTGCATTATGGTTTTCCGAACGAACAGGACGCAAGAAATTCATTGGGAAAATCGGGCTGGAGACGCGTCAGAGTCGCGCGGGTTGAACCTCTCGAAGCGACGATCCAACAACCGGAAGTAGGCGTAATAACGAACTCCCATTGCCTATACGTGCCTGGAATACAATAACATTGTATGGCACAAAGGCTTGTCCCTCTCCTTTTCTCTTTCTTTCTCTTTCTCTCTCTTTCTCCTCGTAACGGTCACTCTGGAATACCCAGAAATTCCTAGTAGCTTCTTTCAAACGAAAGGGACCATCGTCGCCTGCCATTCTTTTTTTTAAAGACCGTCCGGGCCATGCGAACCGCGTATTTACGAAACCGAGTCGATAATTCGTACGTTCTTGCTGAAGGGCGACGGAGTCTCGACGAGCACACACGTGTTCGAAAATGGTGCAAGTGTGAAAACACGACAACGTCGACTTTTTTATGCAGGTCACGCTAAAATCGCGAATAAACCTATCCGAATATGAATTTTATTCAAAATTACCCAGCTGCATTTTTATGTTTTTGATAAGCTACCGTATAATTTTTTAGATTCTTCCAACGTCACGGCGCATCCCTCCGCATCTCTACTCCGTTGATCGGCGAGTATTGCCATGTGGGTGGTGTAGGAATTCGCAACCCACGCGCGACCGCTTATCGAAAATTGCGAGCGCTCGTAATTGCGAATTTGAAAAGTCGAATTATCCCGTCAACGGTGGACGATTTCCACGGGAACGATCGCAGATTCTCTGTGTGATCCCGACACAGCTAGGAAAGGCAAAATTTCTATTCGATGACGAATAGACCACGGGGAAAGGTAAAATCGACCAGGCCCGAGGAAACCCGAAAATGGGTTTGAAAAAATCGATTTCTCTTTCCTGTACGTTAGCCGTATTCTTCGTGGCACATTTTCCAAAACAGTTTCACTCGAATATTCCCACAATTGCATTGGGAACTTCAAGAAATAATTACTCGAATAATTAATTGTTTCATTGAGCCCTTGCCTTACGATTTATTTTACAGTTTCAGTGATTAGAACTATTTTTGATTAGAAAATTTATACCTGCTGTATGAAATTAATAACATACATATTTATTAGACTCGGTTCAGAATCTTCATCATGTCTCTCACACGATTTTGTAAGGCAAGGGATTAAGTAACTGTTACAGGTACATTCGTGACAATTTCAAAATTGAAACGAGTCCAACCGCGTCTAATCAGAGTTGTCTGGAATTGTGCCGTGTTTGGGCTCGTTTTAATCAGAGAATCGTCACTAATGTCCCGGTATACGTTTCACAAAGAAATGATGCAACATTAAAAAAAATCAATTTTCTTGCTTTCAGAGATCAAGGAACAGCGTGCACGATTTAAGCGACACTTCGATCCCGAAGCTCTTCGCATATGTACATCGCAGGTATCCCGACAGCTTTCGATTGCACGCTCCTCTCGAGTAATTGTAGGTAATTGGCGCGGTTCGGTTAACAGCTGGAAACTCCGAGTCGAATCGAGCGGCGGTAATACGCGTACAGAAACGCGGATTATGTGTACAAACATACGCGAGAATCCGGCTTTTAACCGTCTCCTGGAAGCGGGCAGAGAAGAAACGGAACGTAACGGACCGTGACGCGTTGCGAAGGTGATCGTAACGCGAGTACTAGGACGAGGATTCTCTTGCCCCCCTCTGCCGTAACGCCGCGCCGCGTATAAATGTACAGTGGCCCACAAAAGTGTGACAAAAGACCTCGGATACGTGCGCTTGTTTTTACGCAGTTGTTGTACGCAGGATGCGCGTTCTCTCAATTTTCGAATCAGCCCGCTGAACAAATAATCCGAATAACATCGTTCGACAAGAATACGGAGCGACGGCTATTAATAGACTGCGGATGTTTGTGCAATTTGCAATGATCGTAGGCAAATTTTGGGAAAGTGGAATCACGTGAAATCTTGTTCCCAGCGGTCTTTATAATTCTGGAATAAATGAAAATTGTAAGTTCTGTGGAATTTTATATTCCAGCAGTTGTCCACAATTTTTAGAAGCCGCAAACGCATGAAGATCCGCAGTCTAGTTGTCAATTATCTTTGCATTGAAAGCGATAAAAATGTTTCGGCTTAAGAGAATGACAAGGCTCTGTTTATTTAGATTTTGCGCATTTTTTAATAATGAAGAAAATGAGAAGTAAAATGAGAAATACTCTCCGAAATGATTAGAACTAGTATACCGTGCGTCGATGTGTACACAAGCGAATATTTTTATAGACACCGTGAAAATTCCTCACGGAACGAGGTAGAAGGTTGTTTGTCGATGGCTCAGGAAGGCGCATTAAAGTTTCTGTGCAGTTAGGTTCCGTGTCAACGGAGTTACTGCACTCTCGCAGCGCCGTGTCCCATTGAACGTAACTGCGTGTAACGCGTGATTCACTTTTGACTCAGAGCTGAATACCGTGGAAATCAACGGGTAATCTTAATCTTGGCGATTGTGGTTATCGATCGTAATGGAGAAAAAAAGAAGTAGACACAGTATCGTTGACAGAAGTGTAACTCCGTCAATTTCGAAGACACCGGAATGAAATTTATAGGATTCTCCGTCCGGTTTCCCACGATACAATGCAGTCTACGATCGCAGCAGAACACAATGTCATGCGATGTGTTTCTCCTCATCGATGAAAACGAATTTTTCTACCCTGAATACCGTGCTCGTGGCGTGTTTCGCTCGGCGCCGAGCGTGCAGTGATTTCACTGTCAATGGAAATTTCGAAGCTCTCGCGACACGATCGTAATCACCGTCCTAGCGAAAGTTGTAATTACCGTGGAACACCCCGACTTTCGAATTATTCTTGCGAACAGTTTCCTCTCGCGATCCCTGCGAGAGTGTAAAACGTCGGTTCACCCTGCGACGGCAAATACGAAACCCGTCGTGTTCGTTCTCGTCGAAATAAAACTGTTGTGTTCCTCTGTCTTCGACTGTTTAACCTTCGCAGGCTCACAAAAGAGCTAACGAGAGGGGCTCGCCGCTCCACTTTAATTGCGTGTAACCGTGCCGCATGAAAGTGCCATTAACCCTGCATGAACGGAGTCCGTGGGATCCAGAAAATCGTTGCTGTTTACGCTACTTTCCTTAATCGCTGCTCGTTTAACCCTTTTCCGATTAGCGAGCGATTTTCGACGGGGTGTCGCTTCTCCACCCTGGCCGTGAACACATTCTTTTTCACTTTTCGGAAAAATCGCTGGTCACAGTCCCTCCAAAAAAAAACTATAGTTAACAGTGTGTTAACAGTTTGAAATCGCACTCGAGATAAAAATTTCGATTTCTCAGATCGAACACGTAAGAGTGGTTCAGAATTGCACGATCCTAAAAAAACCCCCTAATCCGTTACAATGTGTACAATTTTTGCGATTCCGGCGTCCACTGTCTCTCGCGTGACTAGTCAACGTGTTCTGAATGAACAGACCGACCGGTGACCTTCGGCTATCGGTATTCCTCGGTGCGCGATCGACAGGGTTGAGGCGGAGGGGGCGGGGAGGGGCATTCGTAGCGTGCCGTATCGTTGTAAAACGATAAGGTCGAAAGAGCAATCGGGGCACTTACATTTTCCGGCTGCGACGATCGCCTCTGCCTCGGTACACAGAACAGCGGCACGCCGCTTTCCCTCTTCCTCTCCAATATAACGGCTTCCGGTCCCCTTTGCGACCACTAAACAAACCGAATCGGCGACTAGCACCACTCGTGGACACCACCGTGCATTCCTTCGACGAGAATCTCTCTTCTTTTCCCACAACCGCGCACTGGACACGCGAGATCTATGGCGCGCGCGCGCGCGATCTATGAATCACCGGTAACCGACGCACTCGTGTTTCCTCGGCTGCTGGCTCGGAGATCGCGGGCAACCGCATAGATCACGGATCCACAACTCCGGACCGGACGGACGCGCGTTTGTGTTCCTCTCGATCCTCACCGTCTCGGCTCGGCTCGTCTCGGCTCGATCACCAGCCGTGCGGTGATCCTTCCCCCCGCGATCGATCCTCCTTCCGCTAGAGGCGTGTAACGCGATTTCCGCTCGCCCTTCTCTCTCTCCCCTTTCGGAGACTCTCCTGGATCTCCCTGGATCGCGCCGGATCGGTCTCTGGATAGCGATCAAACTTCCTCTCCGAGCGGACGAGCTGTTCTATCCGGCGCCGAAAACATTTCCGTCGGGATCCCGACGAGAGATCCTGTCAGACGGATCGCTACGACGCAGCTGAACCACCGACGGGAAAGTCGACGACAAGCGGGACCCGAGACGCAACACGATGAAACGACGCTAACAGGTTGCGCGCCGCCGCTATACTGAGTTCCCTTCTACTAGGCCGGTCTTCGGATCCCCTCCAGCATGATGCAAAGCGCGTGCCTTTCAGAACTGTAGCCGTGTTCTACCGGCTGTTTCATCGACAGCGATCGGCCGGATCTTGGTGGGGATGATTCCAAGCTGACAAACGCCAAAGGGTGTTTTCGTACCCGGTGATTGTGACGGTGGTGTAGGTGGTGAGTATTTTGTTTCGTATATTTTTTTATTTTGGAAAAAAACGTTTTGGAAAATATGTTGTATACAGTTGCGACTCGCTGCTCCCCCATTTCCACTTGATATTATCGATGACATTTAATATAACGAGTCCTTTTCTCTTTCTTTATTGCTAGTTAGTCATATTGGATCGAACCTTAGCGCCGAAATCATTAATTGATTCATTATACATTATTTACGATCGACAAAACGGAATTTCTCTTTCTTTATACTTGTACAATATGTAATCTTTAAGCTCGATTGCAGCAGCCATTTTACACAATTTTAAAACGAAGGCTAAACATTTTCTGGACCAGCACTAATTTTAGCCGCCGCTGGTGATATGCAGTGTTTTACGAATGACAAAAGCGAGTTAGGAAATGGGAGAATTAACGGAGCGTCTCCGTAGACATTTATCACGAATTGAATTGCGATGTTGTTTTTCCGAAAAACGCAGAAATAAGAGAATTTTTGTTCACAGATCTGAAATGATCCCGGAACACGTCGCTTCCCGACGCTGATGAGAATCGCTTCTGTTCGAAGATCTAGGTAATTATAATCTTGCTACGATCGAGATCAACGTTTTAATAAAAATGAGAGAAATTTTTCGAAACGTTCCTCCGGTTGGGAATCGCGATTACCGACAGTTTCCGCTGGAAATGGCACGACCGTTTGCACGAGCACTCGATCGTACAGTTCTTTTCGACCGAAAGTTCATCGGTACTCGTACTTGACACGATTTAACCTCTCACAATGGATGGCTCTGATCTGATTCCCTTTGTTCATGATTCGATCAGTTCATTTTCTTCGGTATACTGGTCGCGTGTGTCCGACATTAGCGTCGAATCTCCCGTTAACCCATTAACAAAAGAAGGCCTCGTGAATTATTAGAAACGGTCGGTCTAAAATGCTGGGAGAAGGAGACAAATATGCTAAAGAGATGTTCGAATGAAATCCTTCTTTAGAAAACGATTTATATAACATCGGCAACTGTGCGAGAAAAAATTGGGAACCGGTCATTTTGACTGGTCCGGTAGTTCTAGCGTTGAGTTACAATAGCAGTGGTGTGTCACCGTCTCTGGCCTGTCCCTTTCGCCAAAGTTGGTCTTTCGATTAACCGCGTGCGAACAGTCAACGATGATATTTGGAATTTCATTGCGAAGAAACGTCGGCCGCGAGAAATAATGATTAAATTGTCACGGGCGATACACCGTTCTCCAGAGGACTCTGAGCGTCAGTCGTCGCGACACGCCCTAATCAAGGCAGCACGAAATGTTTCATTTCGCTAAAACACAATGCGATTAATAAACTGGTCTAGACGCACGGTCTGCCTTCGGGCAGTTCTATTTGCTAGGCGTAGGCGGCGAGCTTGGGAGTGTCGCCGGACATGACGGAAGACCATCGGACCGACGGATGTACGCGTGGGTCGTGATCGTTTCCTTCCTCCAGCCGCGTATACTTTTAAATTCGAAAATCTCGATCTCGAAATTCCCAGCTGTCAAACTGCTTTTTCGAGATCAACGTTGATCCTGCGATCGACGCGGAACGCTATTCCATGAAGCTTCGCAGTACAAAGAAGCATCGAGGTACAGTCTGTCCATGCGGAATTAGGGGGATAGCAATGAAACGCAAGTGGCAGATTGGGTTTTCGTGGAAAACGGCTGGAAGGGCAACGACACTCGGTCGATTCTTTGATCCCATCGGTGGGGTCACTGCAAAGGTTTCATCCAAGACGTCTCTCTTCTCGAGTGACTTCACGCACGCTCGACGATTCGTTCAATAGACACTGGGAAGGGAGGCTAACGAAGATCAGCGATCAATCCCGACGATTCTTTGCTTTATTCAAAGTATACAAGACACCATGCTTCAATACGGAATATCCTTCGCGTCTTCCAAGCTTTCGACTATTTGTTCCTCGTATCCTACTTCTGGCAGCGTCACCTCTTCTATATTTGGCAGTTCCTTTGGCTGCTCAAGATCGACAATGGGTATCGGCTTCATCCTCCTGGTGGCCCATTCGATCTTCTGAGTCAGAACGATTTCCTTTGGTCTGCATATGAAATTCGTCACTTTGCACTCGCCGATTGTGCCTACTCTGCCCGTTCTGCCACACCTGTGGGAAATATTATACTTCAATTTGGTACGCAACCAGACACCCGACGAATGCCAGAAATTAATCAAACTCGTTTCATTGATCCGTGTTTATCTTCACGGTGAAAACAGTTATCACTCCAAATTTCTTATCGCTTAACACTCTGACCACCAATTCATCAACCTCAAAGATTCCATACGATGAAAGTAATATATTCAATGAAGTAAGAATTGAAAAGATAAGACTTATGACACCGAGCACTTTTACGTAAGGCTCTGTCTTCTTTTCGCTGTCATTGGGATCTAGAGCGGTCGAGTTACGACACCTACCTGTGAATGTACGAAGCCGTGTCCAACGGGAAATCGTAATTCAGAATGTGATTGACCATCACCGTGTCCAGACCTCTGGACCCCGCGTTCGTCGTCGACAGAACGTACGTGTGACCGTTAATGAACTCCCCGTATTTCCCTATCCGCACTTGCAAAGGCATGCTTCCGTGCAAATTGGTAGTCGGCACGCCGCATTCGCTCAGGAACAGCTTCATCCAGTAAGAAGTGGTGTTAGAATTGCTAAATACAATGACGGGCTCTTTTCTCGCGACTTTCGGCTTTATATACTTTAAGAGCATGACCGGTTTCTCGCTGGGACTCGTCCGAATGAATTTCTGCGGAACCAGTATCCTGTGCAACTTCCCCGTGGTCACATGCTTCAACGAATCCACCTGTGTATAGTCGATCATTAAAACTCTCATATCGTATCTTTTAAATTTCGCTTTACTTACGTTTACAATATTGCTTAAAACATTCTCCAAGCGCGAGGGAACCGTGGCAGAAGCTAGAATGAGCTGCACGGTCTCCGGGAACTCTTCGTTCCCGTCCTGATGGTATCCTATCTGCATAAACGAAGCCGCGTTATAACATCTGTCTCGTTATAACATCTGTTTTGATCGTGGTTACGCACAGGCAGTTTTTGTAGGAATACTTTCAGCGACTCCTCGAAGGTAATGTGGAACAAGGCATCCACTTCGTCCAGAACCATGCACCGTATTAGGTCCCTTTTGTAGACGCCGACCGTGAACAATTTACTGATAACACCGAAACTACCGACCAGAATATCAACTCTGTCAAGCGGAGGATCCAACATTTTTTTTTTTCGTCCTGCCACCAGTAAGCATTTTTATATTAATGCCCAGCGGCTTGCACCATTTGATCGATTCTATCTGAAAAATACAAATGACGTTGTCATACACGGTTTTTGCACCAAGGTGTACATTAATTGAATACCAACTCCGATTTGAACTGCCAGCTCTCTAGTAGGAGTCACAATTACAGCGAAAGGAGTGTTCACAGGATTTCTTATGACCGTTTTCCATTGTAATATCCGCGACATCAGTGGCAACAGATAAGCCAATGTTTTGCCACAGCCTGTTTCAGCTGTTAACAATGTATGGTGGCCGGACAGTACTTTCGGTATTCCGAGTTGTTGAATTTCTAAGGGTTTCTTAACGTTGAATCTTTCCAAATGATCGTACACAGCAGGATTTAAATTAAGATCTTCGAATCCAGGAGACTCTTCGTCTGATTCTTCTACATTGTCCTAAAAAGAGGAGAACGGAGCTAGTTATAACTTTGGAATAAAATTGGATGGTCAATGGACAACGCTAACGAAAGCAAGATACCTCGAAGAAAGGGTATATATGGAAGTAGTCGCCTTTAGACTTCTGGTGATCCCATCTCTGGCTAGCTAATGGTATGATTTCTTTCTTTTTATAAGCCATGCCCTTATAAAAATTGAAAGCATTTCGCTTGCATTCTATTATTTTAACCTTACGTTTCTCGGTCCCCGGCGAGGCATCGGGTAATTCCTCTTCATTTTTAGTTACTGTTCTTGCCTAAACAAAAATTCACAGAGTTAACCCTGGTAAATAAAGGCTACTACCTAACCTAACATATAGAACCTAAGAAATAAAAAATCATTTACATAACGCCTCGAAAATTTCACGAAACGTGAGTCCGCGCTCTTGCAGCATAGGTTGCAAAATCGGAATAACATTTTTTACGTGGATCGAATTTGTATATGTCTCGTGAGCTCCACAACACAGAACACAACGTTCCTACGCCGCCATTTTGGTGCACGTGTGGCGACTGTGGCGACCTCGTCAGCGAACAAAGGAATCTAACGTCACAGACTTTAGACATTTTTCTGTCCACGGTTCTGAATTACCGACTCTGTAGAAAATGCTCCTGTACAATAGCGGACTCTATCGAAATGGAGCGGTCAGCTAGTGAACTACATAATACGAGCAATATAACAAAATTAATTTTACTATAATTTGTATTTTTATTATTCATTCTACGTAAATACTATTTTTTCTGTTCAAATATACGCGCCATATTCATGTATGACTTCCAAATCATATTAAACATCCGTAGTAAAAATGAAGTATACGGAATATTCAATTCTTACTAATACGCCTAAATTCGCGAATTGTCGGTAACAGTGAGCGCGACACCGAAATGGTACGGGGGCCCCTTCGTCAGATAATGCAGAAAATGATTCTAGCTCTCGTCGGTACATAAATTAAAAGTTACTGGAGATACATCGGGCGGGAGTAGAATTAATTATTGCCTGTATATTTGATTAATTCTTTATTTTCATTTTCTTTAACATAACAGAATTGTGCATTATCGCATGTTTAAATCGTTGTTCCGAACATTGTTAGCGACCAGCAAGTGATTTCAGAGTCTGTATGCTTAGAGCTTCGGCGTCCTGAAAAATAGCATAATTCCATCAAGATAGGAAATCAGAATTATTGAAGAACAGTATCAAACGTAAAACACATTACATACCGCGTCCGCAAGAGGGTCGGCTTCCGCCGTCGCGTACGAAACAAACGATACCATCAGAGAAACAGCTATAGCAACAACGAATCTCGCAGCTTTCATGGTGGCGTGTTCTTTGCAGACTGGGTCCCGTATTTTCGGTTACTACTGCGGAAACATTCGCCGCACTGCTATTTATGCGAGAAAGTCGTAGGTTGCGATGAGCGTCACGACCGACGCTATCATAGTTACAAGCGGGTCTTGTCGATTTTAACACCTGTAAAAAGCATTTATTCTGTAGTCGTGACAAAACGCGATAGGAGAGATAGGGAAATGTTCTGCAATCGAAATTACGATGCCGTTAATGTGCACACGTCAGGTAAGTCCTTATGGACTTTTCTGTCCACGCTTCGGGGGGGCTCTGAGAGCCCCTGTACCATTTCGATGTCGCGCTTATTGTTACCGATCATTCGTGAATTTAGGCGTATTAGTAAGAACTGAATATTCCGTGTACTTCATTTTTACTACGGACGTTTAATACGATTTGGAGGTTATACATGAACACGGAAAATCAACCACAAAAATACGAACTATAGTAAAATTAATTTTGATTTATTGCTTGAAGGTCAAATGAAAGTCATTTGAAAATAAATTGGACGTAGATCTCGTGCAAATGTTCTATTTAGATAGAGAGCGCGAACCACCGACGAGTATCTCGTCCATAGTGGAACTTTTAGCGATGCGATATTTCAGATCACTGTAAGTTCCACGTTAACCTCGCGCCCATCTGTGCCCACTTTTGGCGCCGCTAAGGGGCACAGAGGTTGACAGTCTTTCATAGGATCTCGTCGTTATCGGAAGGGAGTAGAATTGATTATTGCCTGCATAGTTAATTCTTTATTTTCATTTTTTTAACATAGTAGCATCATGCGTTATCTCATGTTGAAATCGTTGTACCGGCCATTGTTAGCTATCCAGCAAGGGATTGCAGAAGTTTCGGGTTCAGAGCTTCGGCGTCCTGAAAAATAGCATAATACCGTCAAGATCGGAACTCAAAATTATTGCAAAACAGTATCAAACGTAAAACACATACCGGGTCCGCAAATGGGTCGGCTTCTGCCGTCGCGTACGAAACGAACGACACCATTAAAGACACAGCTACAACAACAACGAATCTCGTAGCTTTCATGATGGCGTGTTGATTGTCTACTTTTGCAGACTGGGTTATTTTCGACTACTACTGCGGAAACATTCGTCGTGCTGCTATTTATACGAGAAAATCATGCGCGGTGTCGCAGGTTGCGATAAGCGTCACGACGCTATCATAGTTACAGCGGGTCTTGTCGATTTTAACACTCGTAAAAAGCATTTATTCTGTAGTCGTGACAAAACGCCGAAGGACAGATAGGAAAATATTCTGCAATCGGAATTACGATGCCGTTAATGTGCATCAGTGTTCCGAGTGCACCCACCGCCTGCGTGCTCCTTGAACGCTGCTAATTAGGGTTCTGTACGAATGCCATTGTTTTCATCCGCAAATTACGTTGCAACAATACTATCATTAGCTTTCGATTTATTTAGAATCTTATCGTCATCTCGAACGATATTGACACGATATAACTTGTCGATTATGAGATATAAGTAGAACATGACTGTGTCGATTTAAAAACAAGTTGGAAATCATATCTAGGAATTTACTAATTTCGAAAACTAAGACAAAGTGACAAAAATTAGTGAATTATTTTATACAGGTTGACACTAGTATCAAATGAGCCAGATTGATTAATATATTTCTTTTCTGAGGTTAGGTGACATTGCCAAATGTTATGGAAAGGGCTTGATATATGTTTACAATTATTTATTTAAAATATTTATAACAATTTCTTTCGCCAAATATTGCCATATAATTGTTTAGTAAAAATATGTGACACAATGGAACTCCAGACACAGAATACTGCAGCCTTGCATTCAATAATTTCATTATTTAAATTCACCAAGTACTTAGAAGTTACAAATAAAATATTCCGTCTTCGAAAGAATCTTTCTCATTTTGGATGTTTCCAACTAGCAACCACCAGCAAGGGAGCATATGACAACCCTTTTGATAGGTTCTGGATCCTGTAAAATATCATAATTCCGTCATGGTCGGAGCTCAAAATTATTGCAAAACAGTATCAAACGTAAAACACATTACCGCTTCCGCTGTCGCGTACGAGACGAACGACACCATTAGGCAGACAGCTATAGCAGTCACGAATCTTGCAGCTCTCATGATCGCTATTATGTATCTTTGTAGAAACGCGAGTTCTGGTCTATTTTCGCAAAAATGTACATTGC
Source organism: Lasioglossum leucozonium (assembly GCA_028454225.1). NCBI lineage: Eukaryota > Metazoa > Arthropoda > Insecta > Hymenoptera > Halictidae > Lasioglossum > Lasioglossum leucozonium. The sequence continues at coordinate 6,466,312 of CM052214.1, forward strand.
ATTGCTTTTTATAGTTGGCTGGTATCAAGTGTCCATTTTATCACGTGCTCGAAATGTTATAGCTCTCATAAAAATCGTTTTTACAGAGAAATTATCGAAACGTGAACCATACGTCCTGCCCTTCGCCACTCGAAGAGATAAACGTAACCACGGACGCCATCATACAGTGCAAGCAACTTCATCGATTTTGAACATCTGGGTGAACTAACTGACGAAGGTTAGTGTCAATTTTTCAAGTAGAGTGTAGGGAAATTATCGCAAGATTAATTAGTAAATTCTTTATTTTCAGGTATTTGTAACAAATTGGTCACATCTGGATCCTGGCTCGACTGACATTAGCGACCGCCAAGGGATGCGATGACGGCCGGACTCAGGCCGGGACTCTGAAAACCAGCATAATTTCTAAATAATTTAACCAGACAACAAACCGGCATAGGAACACATTACCGCGTCCGCAAGAGGATCAGCATCTGCCATTGCAAACGAAGCGAAATACATCAGGGAAACAACAGCTACAGCAACAATGAATCTCGCAGCTTTCATGGTCACGCGTTGATTGTCTATTTTTGTAGATTGGTTCCCGTGGTTTTTACTTATTTCTGCGAAAACGTTCGGCGCACTGCTATTTATGCGAGAAAATCATGCGTGGTGTCGCAGGTTGCGTCACGACGCTATCATAGTTACAGCGAGTCTTGTCGATTTTAACAGTCGTAAAAAGCATTTATTCTATAGTCGTGACAAAACGCGGAAGGACAGATAAGGAAATGTTCTGCAAGCGGAATTACGATGCCGTTAATGTGCATCAGTGTTCCGAGTGCACACGCCAGGTAGCGCTTGCGAGCTCATTATGCGCATTGATTAACAAAACTGCTAATTAGGGTCCTGTACGAATGCCATTGTTTTCATCCGCGAATTATGTTGCAACAATACTACCATTAGCTTTCGATTTATTTAGAATCTTATCGTCATCTCGAACGATGTTGAAATGTCCATTTTATCGCGTGATTGAATTGTTATTGCTCATCGTGAGAAATGTTATAGCTCTCATAAAAATTGTTTTTTCAGAAAAATTATCGAAACTTGAACCATACGTCCAGTTCTTGACCACTCGAAAAGATAAACGTAACTACGCTACCATATAGTGCAAGCAACTTCATCGATTTTGAACATCTGCGTGAACTAACTTCCGATGGTCAGTGTCAATTTTTCAAATAGAGTGTAGGGAAATTATCGCATGATTAGTTAGTAAATTCTTTATTTACAGGTATTTGTAACAAGTTGTTTACATCTGGATCCTGGTTCGACAGGTATATACTAGCCACCGACGAGGGATGCGATGACGGCCGGATCCAGAGGGCTCTGAAAAGCAACATAATTTCTAAATAATTTAACCAGACAACAAACGGGCATAGGAACATATTACCGCGTCCGCAAGAGGATCAGCATCTGCCATTGCAAACGAAGCGAAATTCATCAGGGAAACAACAACTACAGCAACAACGAATCTCGCAGCTTTCATGATGGCGTGTTGATTGTCTACCTTTGCAAACTGGTTCTCGTATTTTCGGCTACTACTGCGGAAACATTCGCCGCCCTGCTATTTATGCGAGAAAATCATGCGCGGTGTCGCAGGTTGCGATAAGCGTCACGACCAACGCTATCATAGTTACAACGGGTCTTGTCGATTTTAACACTCCTAAAAAGCATTTATTCTGTAGTCGTGCAAAACGCGGAAGGACAGATAGGGAAATATTCTGCAATCGGAATTACGATGCCGTTTATGTGCATCAGTGTTCCGAGTGCACATGTCAGGTACCGCCTGCGTGCTCGTTGAATGCGTCAATTAATAAAACTGCTAATTAGCGTCCTGTACGAATGCAATTGTTTTCATCAGCGCGTCTTGTTTCAACAATACTATCATTAGGTTTTGATTTATTTAGAATCTTATCGTCATCTCGAACGATGTTGAAATGTCCATTTTATCGCGTGATTGAAATGTTACTGTTCATCGTGAGTAATAATTATAGCTCTCACACAAACTGTTTTTACAGAGAAATTATCGAAACTTGAACCATACGTCCAGTCCTTCATCACTCGAAGAGATAAGCGTAACTACGCTATCATACAGTGCAAGCAACTTTATCGATTTTGAATATCTGGGTGAACTAAATTACGAAGATCAGTGTAAATTTTTCAATTAGAGTGTAGGGAGATTATCGCATGATTAATTAGTAAATTCTTTATTTGCAGGTATTTGGAACAAGTTGTTTACATCTGGATCCTGGCTCGACTGGTATATACTAGTCACCGACGAGGCCTCCGATGAAGACCGGATTTATGGGGCTCTGAAAAGCAGCATAATTTCTACATAATTTAACCAGACAACAAACGGGCATAGGAACACATTACCGGGTCCGCAAGAGGATCAGCATCTGCCATTGCAAACGAAGCGAAATTCATCAGAGAAACAACAGCTACAGCAACAATGAATCTCGTCGCTTTCATGGTCATCTGCTCGATTATCTACCTTCGCGGATCGAATCTCGTATTTTTGTCTACTCGTACGGAAACATCCGTCGCGCTGCTATTTATGCGGGTAAATCGTGCGTAGCACCGCGATAAGCGTGTAACCGCGAACGTTATCGTAGTCACGGTTGGCCGTATCGATTTTAACAGTCGTAAACACTATTTGTTCCGTAGTCGTGACGAAACGCGGTGGACCAGATAGGGGACTGTTGTGCAACCGGAATTACGATGCCGTTGAAGTGCATGAGTTTTCCGAGTGCACACGGCAGGTAGCGCCTGCGTGCTCATTAAACGCATCGATTAACAAACCTGCTAATTACAAGCGTCCTGCACGAGCGCCATCGATTTCAGCGTCTCCTCGTAACAATTCTCTTCGATTAAGCGCGGGTGCACTTTCGGTCGAAAACCTGAAAGGTTTGCCGCGGTCCCTTTGGACCTGGGAGCTTGTTGCCTTTCGGGGCAAAGGATAAACATGGCGGTCTCCCGCTACGGGGGATTTGTTGCTCGTTCGTTGCTCTTTGAAATCCTGAAAAAATCGATCTCCCCTATGTTTGCGTTATCCGAATCCCGTTTGTCGCGAGGGTGACCGCCGGCGCGACGTCTCGCTGGTCGGAAGAAGAGGCGGCGAGGCCGAAGGAGGAGCGAACAGTTGCTTGGATCGATGGATTTCGATTATCTTGAGGTCTACCGTCGTCGGCGAGGGGTTGGCGAGTCGTCGTGTACCGCGCGTCGACGCTCTGGCAGCCGCTTGCATACGCTCCGCCGCTCTTCGCGTAGGTGCGTTTCTGCGCGTCGAAACATGTCCTCGATGGGGTCACGTCCGTTCTGATCGTCCATTCCGCGGTCACCAGGCGAAACGATTACGTCATAACCCGATTAATAACCGCCGTCGCGCAAGAGGAGCGAAGTCCGAGGGGAGACGTCGACAGAGAGGAGAGAGAGAGATCCATCGACGGGAATGTCGAGCGACGAGGAAACGGCCGAGGCGAAGGAAGCGAGGGAAACGGCCGAGGAGGATCTGCGTGTCTTCGAGACCCTCTGTATATCGTCGCCCCGAAAGGTGTCGTCTCTGTCGCATCGAGATTCGCTATAAACATTTTTTAAACGAAAAACCAAATGCTTGCCGCACCCGTAAGCACAAACACACGCACACGCAAGACTCGACTCGCAATCGCACTTTCTCACGTTTCTGTCGCACAGAACGCTTTGCTCTCCTTAACGTCGCGCGCTCGATTGGCCACGTGACGGGCCAGGTGGTCGCCGACCAATGGGAGGCCGCGGCCGACCTCGGAGGCGTTGTCGACTCGCGCGACGCTAAGGAGCGGAGAACATCGTGTGGCCGCTTTAACGCTGGAATTAATCGACTTCGCAATAATCTTCTTCGAAATTATACAGATTTTAATTGACCATCAAAAAATTATACTAAGTCTCTCGTTCGAAATTCGAACACGGATCATTTTCCACGGAAGCGGTTACGATAACAGACGATCATGAAATCCGGGCTACCAATTGGCTTTGTCGTTCCGAAATGCAATCGCGAAACTTTCGAGGCGTGCTCGTCGAGTGTCGCACCGTCGTTGTTGCGCCGTGAACAATCGATTCGCGAGCCGTTTCACTGGACAGAGAACATCGTTCGACGAACTATCCCCCTGTCCGCGGGAATTCGTTGTGTACCAGCGACTGTTTCGATCACGTTCGATTCGAGGCTGCTCTCGTCGCGGCGCGGCGCGGCGCAGCGTCCTTCTTTGCCCTTTGTCCGCACGGCGTATCTGCACGTGCTTTTCATACGTACTCTCCGGCGTATTGAAAAGGTATTGACTGCGCGCGGGGCAAACGCCTCGTTGCCATAGCGTTCCATTGAATCGATTTCACCTGTCGTGTCCCGCACCTTCGGCGCGGTGGCGGCGTGACGCCGCGCAACGTTCGTCTGCGGCTCCTCTTCCGCGTTGTCACGATCGTTCCGTCCCGTTCAGATATTTCAACGGCCCTCACAAAGGGCTCCACACACACACTGTCGCGTTATCCGTAACTTCGCCGAACGGAACCGTTGCCAATCCCTCAAGCCTTTTCATCCACGTTGTCATAATCGTCCGATTGCGTTCGGACGTTTCCCGCCTCTTACAAAGGGCTCCGTGCACGCTGCGTCCCGTCGTCCGCAGCCATTGGTTCGTCAAGCTGCGTCGAACCTTTCTCGAAGCCCGCAAAAATGGCAAGGAAAATCGCGCAGAGTCGCCAGATCAGCGCCAATGATTACCCCCTCTCTGCCGGTATCGAATCGGTCACGTGACAGAGGCGGAACGTGTCACGTGACCGGTCGGAAGCGTGGGGGAACAGCGTCGTAGAAGGGGAATATAGCGCGGGAGACAAGTCTTGATCTGGCGACCCTGCACCGTGGCTATACAGTCAGCTAAAAAAGAAAATGTTTCTGCTCTTAATTATCTCATTGAACAGAAACTGATACACTGATGTGCTTATTCTGCGTGCCCATTTTTATCGTCAACGCTATTCTTCTAAACACTTGAAAAAAACTCCGATCACGTGGTCCACTCTTTTAATAAGTTACATCGTTTCAAATGTATGGAGACATTTTTCATTGACTACACGCAGACAATTTACTAATTCCCGTGGCTCTCGCGAGACGAGCTCGAGATTTTTATATTGCACGGAGATCCGCAATTCGGATTTGCCAAAGTTCCAACAACAGCGTTCGAGAAGCATTCGAGCGTAATCCCGTTTCGAGTAGCAAAGGTTAGATGAACCAGTTCGTGGTACCGCGGTTGGTACCGCCGCGTTCCGAGGTGTCCTTCGTGGCTGGATTTATCCTAAATAAGACCGAGTCACGTAATCGCGAGCACGCGAAACTACATCGCAGTCGGACGTCTCGTCGGCCGGGAGGATGTTCGTAGAAAGCTGTCCTCCCATCAATTTTCAGAATTGTATCCGGTAGCCAGCAAACATTTTCTGCCGCAGGCTCCCCATGAAGACGCCATGAGCCACGACCTGACGACCACCCTGAGGAGCGAGCTGGCAGCACTGGAGTACAAACGCGACCGTCTCACGTCCGAGGTAAGCCAGTGGTCATGTCCCTCCCCCCCGAAACCACGGATCCCAGGATTTAAGAGACTGTTTCAGCTCCAGGAGATGAAGAGCTTCGTGAGATCGCGGGACCAACGAATCACTGAGATGCAGCTGGAGGCCGATCAGCTCCGCGAGCAAGCTGCCAGACAGACCGCCGTCGTTGCCAGCCTGAAGAAGCGCATACAGGTTCATACTTACATCCCCGCGAACCTTCTTCTAATTATACCAACGTTATCATTAATTACTATCAGGAGCTGGAGGAACGCGAGCGAAATCTCTACGCGGCCCAAGGCCGCAGCGAGATCACCGCGCAGGGATTGCAGCGGGACCTGAAGTACCGCGAAGAGAAGATCAGGGACCACGAGAAGAAGGTCCGTCAGCTGGAGCAGAACATCTCCGAGGAGATCCAGCAGAAGGAACGAGCGCGTCTGAGTCTTCAGGTTCGGTTCTTCTTCGTGTACGCCGCGGCCGTGGTGTTCTCGTCTGGATAACATTTTCTTGTCGGTTCGAAGGAGTTCGCGCGACAACTGGCGCACGCGCTGAACGTCGAGTACTGCGAGACGGTGCACCCCAGCCCCGAGATCGTGATCCGCAAAGCTGAGGAGCTGGTGCAAGAGGCGAACCGGCTGAGAGCGAAGACGGCCAACACGGAGGCGCAACTGGCGACCGTTCAGGTGGACTTCAGGAGCTGCAGAGACGCTCTGGACCGCACGGCCGCGGACAAGGAGCAGCTACAAAGGCAGGTGTCCTCGTACCTGATCGACCTGGACAGGCTGAAACAGGTGCGGTCCAATTTGACTTGCCCCCCCGGGTCAGAAACCGGGACGGACTAGGCCGCCTCTCTACGACTCAGAGTTTCTTGCGTTCTCGAACTGGCAGGACAAGGAGTGCTTGGAGATGCAGCACAGAGTGGCGGAGCGGGAGCTGAACGACCTGAGAGACAAGCTCGTGAACGCGAACAGAAGCATCACCAGCGCGACCGGGAACATATCGAGCCAAGAGACGCTGATTTGCCAGCTGAGAGGTGCTGAAACGTCCCCGGGCGAATTGTCCTCTCTGACACGTTCGCTGCGCCGCCGTTTCTTTCTTATCTTCGTCGCGAAAAGCGTGCTAGTTTCATTGCACACGCGCGACCGCGTTGGCGGCAGCGAACGTGCCGAGCACCGCGCGGAAATTGAAAACCGAGGGTTTCCTCTGTTCGTGTTCCCGCAGACGAGCTGAAGCACCGCGACGAGAAGATGCAACGCGCGCAGCACGAGACAAGACACTTGCTCGAGTCGCTGGCGATTTTGGTCAGCGGGCCTAACCGATTCGTCGAGTCCCACGAGAACGCGATCAAGGACCGGATCAGAGAGATACTGGCCGAGAACAAGGACCAGGCTCTGGTAGCGCGAGCTTCGTCGATTGTTCCTTAGCAAGTGTACGGCCAGGTCCCGATTGATTCGCTTCCTTTCAGAATATCCAAACGCTACGGGAGAAAGTGAACACGGCGACGGACTCGTCGAATCGGCAGAGCGAGCTGATCGAGTCCACCGTCTCGAAGATACGGAACCTTGAAGAGGACCGATCCTGCCTCGAGAGCAAGATCCGCAAGATGGAGTCCGAGCTGGCCAGCTGCGAGCTGTCCAAGGAGGCCCTGAACAGAGACAAACAGATGGTACGGTCTCCTCAAGTCTAGCCTCGTCCGTCCAAACCTGATGGTACACGTAGCCGAACTTTGGTTGCGACGTTATGATAGGTTTATGCAACACCAGGAACTCCATTACCTTCGGTCACACTCTGTACAATTGTCTTGCAGTTCGTCGGCTTCCTGGACCGACTGAGCAAAGCGCTGCAAATGGACGAGATCTCCGAGGAGATGGGGCTCGACCTGCAAACGGAGTCGTTGCTGGTGCGGGCCGAGCAGCTAGCCCGACTGGAGACCGACAAGCTAGTCGACAAGGTGCCAAATCCGATTGAAATACCGTTCCCAGACAACACACGACGTCTTAAAGACGTCCATTTTAGGTCTGATAGTCTTAAGTCCTACAGAAAGTCCTAAAAGTTTTTTTCGGGACGTCGTTTTAACGTCTCAGAAGGCTTATAATGGAGTTTTGTAAGATAAGCCGTTTGTAGGACATTAAGGACGCCATGAATGTCCAACAACGGACGTCTTCGTGACGTTCTAAAGACGTCTTCGTGCTGTCTGGGTCCGTTCATTGTCTACCACGGCGACGGTGCCTAACGTCTCGTTTCTTTTGTGTTCATCCATCGCGAACCCTGCGCTTTCTACTCCCGCAGTACTCGTACACTACCTTGCCGAGGATTCGGCGCGAGCGGTCCTTCCACGAGCTTTCCTCCGCGAAAGAAGTAAGCCCTACGAGGTCTCTCACAAAGAAAAAACCAGCCCGCAAAAAGCTAGAGCTTATCCGGAGGCTTGTAATAGTTCGAGGCTGTAGGCTAGACACCACCCGGCCCGGCACCCCCTTTTGTTTCTAATTTCTAGGGCGGTGGAGAAATGCTTTCACGCAGATCCTCCTGATGATAGTCGGGGAGGCAGTGTGGGACTCGGTCCGAAAAAAGGGCCGGACAACACCCACTGAAACTCCACCGCCCAGGGGCCTCCTGGTCCCTGCTCCTTCAGCTTCGATGTTGGATCCTCCGCGCATCCTGTGTCCCGCTCCAGCTCCTGTTCTTTTCTCGTCGGCACCACGCAACAATTGCTTCTCGCGACGACGATGCTGCGTCGAAAAGCTGAACGTTTAGCGTCCACGATATTCGCACGAACTTCGTCCAGAGTCACACCGAACCGTAGAATAATAAAACGCCGCGAAGTGGCGCCGAACAGTGTCAGCCTCTTTGCGTTTCTGTTTTGTTCCTGTAGACCTCGGTGGTCTATCAGCTGCAGCGGCGCGTCAGGACGCTCAGGGAGCAATTGCAGCGCAGGGACCTGCACCTGGATCTGCTGCGCAGGAAGCTGTCGCTGCAGGAGGACAGCGTCAGGATCAAGTCGTTGCTACAGACCGAGAGGGACGAGGCGAGTCTCCGGTACCGGTCTTATGTCTGCATTGAATTTATTAATTTAAACGTTCTTTCGATACACTCGATCGTTGGTTTCAAGGGCGAAGAAGCTGACGAAGCAGCTGGACCGTCTTCAGGCGCAATACTTGGAGGAGAAGGCGAGGAACCGCGAGCTCAGCGCGCAACTGACGGAGGCGGCTGATTACAAGGCTGGTATACCATCTAGGCGCTCCACAGTGGTCCAGCAGCCCGCTTCTCTTGGCCGAAACTATTGTAGCGTTATTTAAAAGTTCAATGTTTCATTATTATCGGTCGTTGGATTCGTCTCGATACCAGTTAGAATGTTCCGAGGTAAAAAGTATATGTTGATGTTTAAAAAATTGAGGTGAACTTAATTTTTTATGAAAAAGAATTTTTTCTTTAATTTTTTATATTGCTCACCCATAGGAAAACATAATCGCACAAATTTTCATTTCAGCGTGCATATGGAATAATTAAACTATTTAATTGTAACTCCAATTTTATAGTTTCGAAATTCCAACGCAGTCTGTTCGGAAAGTTAACTGAAAGATCTAATATTTCGAATTGCGTGGTTTCTAAGGGTTGTTAGTTGAGAGAGAAAACAGAGAATTTTGCTGAAATTTGAAAAAGTCGACAGATTTTGGCCAAGAGAAAACGAACTCGTGGACCACTGGTGCGCTCGTTCGTCGCGCGAAAACCGGACCGGAAGTTCCGGCCTGATCCGAGGCTTTCTCGCGACGAACGAGGCGTCCAGTCGTTCGCGCAACATATTCGATCGTTTGTTGAACCAGCGCCGGCGATGTACGGTGGTTGATTATCGCGCATTGTTCTTCGCAGATAGCGGCTCTGGAGCGCAGCCGGAAGATAGAGGAGCTGCAGAAGCGGCTGGTCGAGAGCGAGATGCTGCGAACGCGTTGCACGCGCAAGCTGACGATGCTGAAGGAGCAGATGAGAAGCACCACGGAAACTGCCGAGCAGGAGAGGTCTATCAACGACCATTCGCTGCAGCTGCTCCGAGACGAGCTCGCCCAGATCAAGCAGAATCTCTCGGACGTCACCAAAAGGGAGTCCCAAGTACGCGAACACTACGGACGATAGCGGATCCTCGAACCCGTTCTGAACCCGACTTGTTTCAGTTGCAAAGCTTCCGGGTCTCCGTGACGAAGCTTCTGTCCGAACCGATCTGCACGCCCGACTACGAGCTGGTGTCCCGGCTGCAGAAGATGGCGGCGGCCCATCGCGATTTCACGATGCTGTCGCGTCGCTACGACGAGCCCTTGGACAACACGCCCTCCAGGTGCACCAGGTAAACACCAAAATCCCGGAGCAATCGGAACACCGCCGGTTAATATTCGCTCGGTTCTCGTTACGCAGCGTTCATCCGGTGCATCCTCACGGATCGCCGGGATCGAGATGCACTCGCTACGAGGACAGCGGTTTCGCGGATCCACCGGATCTACACGACATCGAGGACGAGTTCGGCAAACGACCGGTTCGCAGCAGCCTTCTTCCGTGACGTCGGCCGCGATTCAACTTGTGAACGCGGGACGTGACGTCGTCTCTCGCTGGATCGCCGCGTTTACGACGGACGCGATTTCCTCGGTCGTGTCCGTCGACTGCCTCGAACTGTTCGCGAAGTTTTCTCAACATTTCGATTTTACGAGATATCAATAGCCACGGTATTACCGTGTTTCCCGTGAAGCCCGATCGCACTTTGCTGTTGATCTCTCTATCGCAATTTGTTCCTGCAATTGATAAAAGGTATTGAGCGATGTGAAATGAAATTTCACTGGAACGCCACGTCGAGGGTCTCCTCGACGAAGCAAACAATAGACGATATCGGTTCTACTAGCGTAGATTTTTATGGTTCCCTACGTTATCGTCAGTTGTGACCCTGACCTTGAGGACCTTCGGCTAGGGGTCTTCGATCAAGTTCAGTATGTACCAAGCAGACACTGTGCAGGCCGGGCAGGTTGCAATAAATTTGTAAATATGAACTCAGACGAGACTTTGCGATTTCATTGTCAATTGAGAGTGTCTTATCTGAATTCGCCGGTGATTCGCTGTCCAATAAAAGATTTTCGATTCTCCTGCCAATCGCGCGTAGGCTTAACGAGTATCCGCGTGTTTGATCGCCGACTTCGCCGGACTTCGACCGCGACAGGGAAACACAGTGGTGTGAGGTTGTACATACGTACAATGGTGTACATATTCTCTGCTGGCGCATCTTGCGCCAATGAAAGTGTGATGCATCGCAGGTGAGTCAGGGAAATCAGATATTTATAGCCTTTATCGGCTATTAAAAAACTACCCTATATCCGTCGCAATACGCGACACGTCAGATTGCGATTATATCAAACGCGATTTGTAAGCAGGATTGTCCGTGAAATTGTTCAATAATGCGAATAATCGTTGAACTATTACATTACACGCATTTTTCTGACGTTTCTCATATTTTTGGATTTCATACACCATCTGTATTACGTTTGCGTTACGGTAAAATTACGCGATTCACGATTACGTTCCGGTAACTTGAAATATTTATCGTTTCACTGGTTTTCACCGTGAATCGATCAGAAAGCTGCAGAAATATCGACGAGAAACGTAGCTCCATTTTATGTACATGGAACACCGCTGTGTCGTCTTTATCGCAGACGCAATAAATGTTTTCTCGGCCACAAAACCCGGTGTGTTTCTCAAGTACCGTTTAAAAACCGTCGGAAGAAGCCGGACGAAGATTAGCCGCAATTTTTCCCATTGTCGGGGAGACAATGTACACACAATTATCTTCGGATATCTGCACTTTACGCGCGGTTTATTTTTTCATAAGTTTCTTTATTGTTCCGCGAATCGCCACGGCGCGGCCACGAAACTTTGATCTAGAATTTCCAGGGGATCTACAAGTAGAGACTTCCCCGTACCGGAAGTCATTATCATTGAAATACGAACTTAGCTCAATGTCACCGAGCCTTCGATTGTATAGTCAAGCTATATGTCTTATAATAGCATGTTCGAGTAGCATTTGCTAAAAAATTGATTGGAATATTAGTACTGGAAGGACGCGGCAG